>LR812538.1:19066200-19413700 GCA_903798195.1 Danio kyathit
TAACTCTCCATAATTATTACACTAAAACTTTTTCATCTGTATCTTCTGTAAAGCATGATAAAATATATGATACTCATTAATTTAAACAATACAGGAAACAAAACAACATTTGAATCTGTAACACTTTTGTTTTATTGCTTCAAACTCCTATTTTGACTTTGACCCACACTTTAAAGTTAATAGTGCTGTTTAAAATTTCAAAAAATTCCTATTGCCTGAGACTGTAAAGCAATACCGCCTGTGCAAGAGTGCTGTTGTGCTGAATATCACAACAGCTTTGATTTGACTGTATACAAAATCACACTGTAAACCTGATGTTTTGTAGTCTAAATTGATCTTTCTCACAATTGCAACTCTTTTAGGTCATGTTCAAAGTTTAAAAACATGCTTTATATTATAACATCAGACTAACATTGAGATCAACCAAGTACGAAAATGTAGTTATTTACTCACCCTCATGTCATTCAAATCTTGTATGACTTGTATTCCTCACTGAAGCTCGAAAGGAAGATATTTCGAGAAATGTTTCAATTTTTTTTGTAAGTAGTAACCTTAACCGTTTTAACTGAAATCTTCAGTCTTATTTTGTTTTGGGGGAAAAATGAAAGAGATTGAAGAGACATGAGGGTGATTAAGAATGTTCACACTTGTCATTCTGTTTTGTTCATTTTTTTTTTCTCCAGACCAAATGAGGAAATAATAGTTACTCTTGATTAGCGGTCACACTATTTTTACCACCAAACTAAAACAGTCAGAATCTAAAGAAATAAGGCATCATTTCACATCCAAAACAGCTCTGTGTGCACTCAAAAAATGATTACTGCTGCTCTTTCAAACTCCCTGTTTAAAATGAGCTGAAACAACACAATTCTTGTAATTTCTTTGGCCAATTTATTTGTTTTATGTTCAAATTTAAATTTGTAAACCATTAAGATAACTTAAACATTTTGTATTGGGACAACATGAAGGAATTGTGTTTGTCCAACTACCTGGTTATGGGATTTGTAGTTTCCAGCATGCTTTGTGTGGGATTAAATTAAGAAAGGGAAATGTTGACAATAAAAGTAATCTTAGGTGTTTAAAGTTAATAGAAAGACTTGTTAGAGTTAAATCTTCACTTTAGTTTGAAGATTTAGAAGAGTTTCATGTAATGCTTTGAGTTTGGAGGATACTGCCTTGCAGAAGCACCCATGCTTTGCTCAGTGAGCAATGACTGTCCTAAAATGACTTCTGAGATTAGTACTGTATATGCAACTCGTGAAATATGCTTCAAAAAGCTCTTTTAGTTATTTTAGGATAACTTCAAATACAACTAAGAGACTTCGAAATGTACGACACAAAAATAGGCATACATGATATTATCAGACATTTAAGTTTAGTTTTAATAAAAATACAAATGTATTTAAATTTTAATTTGATAAAATCATGTTGGACCAACTCAGTTGTATTTAATTGTGTAAATAGTTTTTTTAGTTGGTGCTAAACAGATTTATTAAACCACTCTGGGTTGCCAAATCATGAGATTTGTAGCGCTCCATTGGAAATAACGAACTTGTGCGCCCAAAAATCGCAATATGTGATTGGCCCATAGTTAATGGCCTCAGCCATAGTTAATAAAGTCTGCATGCGTATCAGCCTCAATGTACATGCACAGAAATTTAAACTAGAAACACAATGTTGAGAAGCCTTTACGATTAATTAACTGTGACAAATTAAATTGCTTTTAATAGTGAAATCGGTTAATCACTGCATCTCTACTTATGACATCAAATATGAAAAAAATCAAAAATGTTTTGGTTTGAGTCGTATGCATTTTTCAATTGACTTGCAAGTGTAAATGCTTTGTTTTGCGTAGGATTCAGAAGGTAGTTTTCTTTTTTAGTCTCATTTTTTTTTTAAATACATCAAACAATAATAATAATAAAAAAATGATAATAATAATAATAATAATGTGGATGAATAAATCAATTTTGAAAAATCTTTTCTTTTTAAACACACTTCTAATAAAATAGGTGAATTACAAACTATAGAAAGCAAAGAAAATTAAATAAATACAAGGTGACATTTATTACCAAGCTTATTGTAAAAGTGCCATTTCAGCTGCAACCTAGTACTAAACACCCATACACTCTCTTAAGCACACACATTTTTAATTACTACAGGCAATTTAGTTTTTCTAATTCACTTAATTATTGGACAGTGGGAGAAACCGGAGCACCAAGAGCCACTGATGGTTCTGTCTTTTGAAGTCTCTCTCAGCCTAATGTTGAAATGAACCATGTTTTTCAAGCTACAGTATAAAATGGTGCAGATGTCAGCAGTTTATGCTTGCGACTGTATTTGTTTTGATGAGGATGAAATGATATTCAAAACAGATTTAGATTCAGAATTCAGATTTAAATGGAGTGATATTTCTCAAAGCAAAACTGTCGAATACATCTTTGATAATAAAATTGGGGTTTCATTAGGTTAGAATAACTTACAACAGACTAATTGAGGAATTAGCAATGAGAATATCAGAACTAATATAATTATTTTTTACATACAGTGCTCAGCATAATTGAATACACATTTGAAAACAAATATTTTTATCCATTTCTAAGTGAATATAGGCAATATATTTAAACAAAACAGATTTATTAAACATTTATTAAAATAATATTTTAGTCACCAAACATATTTAGAAATTGAAAAAGAATACATTTAAATTCAAGCAAAATATTGCAAAATAAATTACAATCTACAAAACTAAATCTTTCAAATTTTTAAATTTTCTTGATTTTTAAAATTTGTTTTTAATATTTTTCTATAACATAAATTTGGGTATACTAGTTTTTGGACTGTTATTGTAAGTTATTTTGTTAGATAAGCTCCAGATTTGGCTGCAGTACTGACTAATCTAATGTACAATTAAAGTCAGAATTATTAGCCCCCCTGAATTATTAGCCCCCCTGTTTATTTTTCCCCCAATTTCTGTTTAATGGAGAGATTTTTTCAGTACATTTCGAAACATAATAGTTTTAATAAATCATTTCTAATAACTGATTTATTTTATCTTTGCCATGATGACAGCAAATAATAGTTGATTAGATATTTTTCAAGACACTTCTATACAGTTTAAAGTGACATTTAAAGGCTTAACTTGGTTAACTAGGTTAACTAGGCAGGTTAGGGTAATTCGGCAAGTTATTGTATAACGATGGTTTGTTCTGTAGACAGTCAAAAAAAAAAAATAGCTTAAAGGGGCTAATAATTTTGTCCTTAAAATGGTTAATAAAAAATAAAAAATTGCTTTTATTCTAGCCAAAATAATACAAATAAGACTTTCTCCAGAAGAAAAAATATTATCAGACATACTGTGAAAATTTCCTTGCTCTGTTAAACATCATTTGGGAAATATTTAAAAAAAAAAAATTTAAAGGGGAGCTAATAATTCTGACTTTAACTGTATGTGCACAAATATAATATTGTATAGCTTCCTATTAAAAAAACATGAATTTAAAAGATAGAATTGTAGGGGGTGTACTTATATACGGTGTGCTGAGCACTGTTTTATACCTCAACAGAAAGTGGGAACAAGTTCAAACAAAACCCTACCTGTGTTACTGTTAGCAGAGCAAGTCTCGTGATGGTAATGTGAAGATATTTCTATGCATTGACCTTTCATTTAATCTGGCAGAAAGACACAATGACACATTTCAGTTCGGCTTATAACCTCTGTGTGCGCACTGATTTACAGAGCGCTGTGACAGTTTCACATGTCTCACAACATCCTCGCTATACTAAATGATGTTTGTGACAAACACTCACACAGGAATTGCAGCCTCTATCATCAGAAACCAAACCTGCAAGAACAGGGACTGGATTCGGTGACCTACTAAGTCTTGATTTCATTGAAAAGGCAGATAGAGTGCTTAAAATCCAATCAAAATGCTCCAAAGACCTTAAGCAAAGAGGATCGACGTAAACTCATTAAAATCCACCTGATCTAAAAATATCAGCGTGCCACTTCACATTAAAACCGCATCATCGTACACCACACGGCATATACAGTTTTTCTTTATTGCACTCCATATTTCAAGAGCACTTCACATGTAGACACAAGTGTCACCATTCACATGCTGAGTTAATGAGGGATTTTTTTTTCACAACCTCTCACTGTGACTGTCAAAGCGTAACCTTGGTGCACATCATGCATTTAAATACAGGACGATCCGCTGTTTAAAAGCCATGCACAGTGCTACACTTTAAAGTTGGCATGCAGTGAAAGTTGCAATAGAATTTTTTTTCCTGCTGTGATGTAAATCTGTGTTAAATGACTTGTGCATAAAATTGTAGGAGGGGGGATTTGATTTTGTCTGTCGGGAATTGATCGGATCATTTGTTTTTGGTCGATGTCATGTGATTGACAGCTTGTCCTGTACCCATGTGAGTAGACATGATATCAGAGAAGATACAGTAAGAGATCTGGTTGTGAAAAGAAAGGGAGGCTATTTAAAATAAAGATTATAAAGATACATGTATTTATTAATAATAAAAATAATTTGCACAAATATATAATTTAGAAAAAACATGGCTTCATTTTTTTAATTCACAAAACCATACTTACTGTATGTTGCACTGGTATATTTTTGGCAATTGATTGGGTCAAACTTTTAGATTTTTCTTTTATGTTACAGGCCCCTAGTCAGCCTGGTGAAAGGGGTGGTTCTTTTTTGGAAAAAAATTGGACCTTTTTGCAGTTATATGCCCCATTTTCTATTTTAAATATGAGATTTAAATCTAACCTACTAGTACAACCTAGTAGTGGGATACACTCATACACTCTCTCATTCACACACATTTTATTCACTACAGGCAGTTTAGTTTTACCAATTCACTTAATTATTGGACAGTGAGAGAAACCGGAGCACCAAGAGAACATGCCAGCTGGCTCAGCCAGGACTCGAACCAGCGATGTTCTTTCTGTGAGATGACAGTGTTAACTACTAAGCCACTGATGGTTCTGTCTTTTCTCTTGTAGTCTTAGCTTACTGATAAAATGTGAACCATGTTGTTTTAAGCTACAGTATAGAGCAGATGTCAGCAGTTTATGCTTGTGACTGTATTTGTTTTGATGAGGATGAAATGAATTCAAAACAGATTTAGATTCAGAATTCAGAAATGCAGTGATATTTCTTAAAACAAAACAGTCGAATATATCTTTGATAATAAAATTGGGGTTTCATTAGGTTAGAATAACATACAGTAGACTAATTGAGGAATACTAAAGCAATACAAGGTGACATTTATTAGCAAAGATATTTTACAAATAATACAAATAATATATATATATATATATATATATATATATATATATATATATATATATATATATATATATATATATATATATATATATATATAATATTAATGCAAATATTATAATACTATTCAATATTTATTAATTATAATTATGGGATTATTATGGGATTATTTCTAAGCCATAAATTTACAGACAACAAAGTGACTTAACAAAGTGCTTCTATAATAAACCAATCATTTTGTAACGTTCAATTAAATGCCTTGTTGCCAAAGTTTAAATAATAACCAGGATGGGGAAAAATCTAATTATCTAATTAAACTGCAGGATTTTTATTTATAAAAGCCTGAAATAAACCGCAATTATGTTTCACAACATAAACACCTTCAAGTAAGCATTGTCACATTTCAGCAACAGTTGATCATAAGAAATGTGTTAGCATTTATTTATAATATTGTCAGAATGTGTCTGTATAACATGCACGAACAATGCGCTATGACTTGTGAAGTATTTTTTTTTTTTTTGCTGTTTCTTTTTTCTGTTCCCAAATTTCCATCCTTGCAAGCTGATAATTACATTTCTTATATAATGAAAATATACTGGCTTTAAATATGTTTAATGGCCATTATTTAAAAAAAATAAATCTAATTCTTTTTATTAAAATCAAAAATCTTAAAAAAGTCAAACAATATCACTGTTGAACCTTTTTTCTTACTCTTGGAGTGCCTTGAACTGATGATGAACTTTATTTTGGTATATCACTGTTGTATTATTGACTTGTAAAGTTCTAAACTTCAACTGTGAAAACTAGACTGACACAGTTTCAATTGACTAGAACTTCTATGTTAAGCTGCTTTGACACCATCTACATTGTAAAAGGGCTAAAGAAATAAACATGAATTGAATTGAATTAAAGTATTGTATAATAATAATAAAACTTTTATTATTGTTAGTTCCAGTGATTTATATAACAACATTAAAATTACAATGTCAGTATGATGTCCTCAGGCATTGCTAAAACTAATTAAATAAAGGCACCTGCCAACTGTTTTCATTTACTCACAAATGCCAGTTTTTACTCGCATCATTTGCTTGGCAAGTGTTCATTTTAGACCTGCTTATGACCTTAAATTTGATTCCTTTTTGCTCATACGCCTGCTATAAATATGTTTTACCAAGTTAAATGCTCACATTGATGAGCCCTCACTTCGATATTCTATTAAAAAATATTAATAAAAAGAGTTTTATATAATTTCATTGTAACTTTAAAGTCTTTTAGTTATAACCGATCAATAGTTAATTCCCATTTGCCAAATTAGCCACTTTGTTTATTAGCCTTGTTACCTAATATTATTAGCATCATAACCTTGCTAACAATTTGTAATAATATCAAGGCTCTGCGCTGTCCAGCAAATGGCCTTCACTTTCATTTACATAAGGCATATTAAAAGAATGCTAGAACTCTGGGTAATCTAATTTTCCATTCCTCCATGAATGAACAATACAAAGCTCTTAATAGGCGCCTGTTTGAAGTGACGTGTTTCAAAAGCTGCGCAAGTGCTGATTCTTTGGGTCAGAAGAGCTAATCTGCAGTGATTTTCAAGCTATCTAGCATGTGTGTGTGTGTGTGTGTGTATTAGAGTGCTTATGTCCGCCTTGCACTCGAGTTTATCATCTCAGGATGGAATGGATTAAAAAAAAAAAAAAAAACGAACACACTGCCCCCTTTTCCAACATCAGTTTCTGCTTCAAGCTAAACTTTTGCTCTATGCCCCCCTTTTTCTCTCTTGTTCACACACACAAATACTTGTATATACTGTATGGTTTTCAAGGACTCTCTCTATAGGCATTATGTATTTACACTGTAAAAAATGCCTTAACCTACCCCTACCCCTAAACCCAACACTCACAAGAAGCTTGTGGCAAATTTTGAATGTCAAAAGACCCTGCTAAATAGCATTTCAAATCATGAGGACACCATATCCTTGTTAACCAGCTTAAAAGAGTACAACTAGGTCATGCACATGCCATTATACACTCTCAGAAATAAAGATACGCGAGCTGTCACTGAAGTGGTACCTTTACAAAAGGTACAAATTTGTACCTAAAAGGTCCATAATAATAACTCAAGAGTATACAGTATATTAGTACCTAAAAAGTACAAAAGGGTTCCTCTTAAAATTTGTAGGTACTAATATATACTTTTAGGTACCAATATGGATCCTTCAAGTACAAATGTGTACCTTTTTGAAAAGGTACCACCGCAGTGACAGCTCGTGTACCTTTATTTCTGAGAGTGTACAGTTGAAATCAGAATTATTAAAACCCCTTTCAATTTTTGTTTCGTTTTTAAATATTTCCCAAATTATGTTTAACAGAGCAAGGAAATTTACACAGTATGTCTGTTAATATTTTTCCTTCTGGAGAAAGTCTTATTTAGTTTATTTTGGCTAGAATAAAAGTAGTTTTAAATAAAAAAAAAAACATTTTAAGGTCAAACTTATTAACCCCTTTAAGCTATATATTTTTTTCAATAGTCTACAGAACAAACCACCGTTATACAATAACTTGACTAATTAGCTTAACCTGCCTAGTTAACCAATTAACCTAGTTAAGCCTTTAAATGTCACTTTAAGCTGTATAGAAGTCTCTTGAAAAATATGTAGTAAAATATTATTTACTGTCATCATGGCAAAGATAAAATAAGTAGGTTATTAGAGATGAGTTATTAAAACTATTATGTTTAGAAATGTGTTGAAAAAATCTCTTTGTTAAAACAGAAATTGGGGAAAAAAATAAGCAGCGGGGCTAATAATTAAGGGGGGCTAATAATTCTGACTGCAACTGTATACTGTAAGAATGCTGGGTTTTACTCAATCAATTTGTGTTGGGGCAAAATTAAGGAATTAAGTTAACTCTTTAGTTTTTACAAATTTAAGTGGATTGTACATTAAACAATTGAAGATGCCAAAAACAGCATTGGTTTAATAAGTTTGATTCAACTTGAATAATTTTAATAGGTCTGATATCTAAATAGTAAGTTTATTGGTTTCGGTATGTTAAAATAAAACTCCATAAACGATTTTAAAAGCTAATTTATTACTCCATAACATACCCATAGAATCAGAAGATCCGTGATTGACCATTTATCGTTCGTGTTGTGAATATTAATGAGCTCCGCTCCACAGACACACACACACACACACACACACAATGATGTATGCTGAACATGGACAAAAATAAACCCAATCATAGTAACGTTAACCTATTTTGCTCACCAGATCTGTTGTGGATAAATATGGAGCCAGATCAGTCTTAAAAATAACACATTTGTAAAAATGAAACTCATATATGCACAATTCGTAAATTCAAAACACAATTTGTGCATTCACAAGTAAAACCATAAAGGTTTCCCCAAATTAATTGAATGTGTACATTTATGAATTGTGTTTTAAATTTACAAATTGTGTATGGGTGTTTCCCAGTGATGGGTTGCAGCTGGAAGGGCATCCACTGCGTAAAACATATGCTGGATAAGTTGGTGGTTCATTTCACTTTGGCGACCCCTGATAAATAAAGGGACTAAGCCGAAAAGAAAATGAATGAATGAATTTACAAATTGTGTGCTGTGATTTACTAATTGGATTTGTGTATTTACAAACAGGATTTGCATATATATGAACTGTGTTTTCGCTTTACCAATCAGATTTGCATACATATTTAAATATCTGTTTTAAATTCACAAATTGGATTTTTTTTGTTTAATTTAAACTGTTTTGAATTTACGAATTTGATTAGCATATTTTTTAATTGTGTTTTGAATTTACGAATCGATTTGCATATATATGAACTGTGTTTTAAATTAGTGATTTGTAATTTTGTTGTTATATTTAAACTGTTTTGAATTTACGAATTGGATTTGCATATTTTTGAAATGTAATTTGAATTTACGAATTGGATTTGTATATTTACGAATTGTGTTTTGAATTCATGAATTGGCGTTGTGTATTTACGAATTGTGTTTTGAACTTACAATACGTAAATATATAAATCCAATTCATAAGTTCAAAAAAAAAAATTCGTAATTATACAATCCAATTTGTGTTTTGAATTTACGAATTGGATTTGTGTATTTACGAATTGTCATTTGAATTTACGAATTGTATTTTGAATTTATGAGTTGTGTTTTCAATTTACCATTCAAATTTGCATATATATCTCTGTTTTGAATTTACGAATTTGATTTTTTTTGTTATATTTGTACTGTTTTGAATTCACAAATTGGATTTACATATTTTTTAAATGTGTTTTGAATTTCTGAATTGGATTTGTAAATTTAGAAATCGTGCTTTAAATCTATGAATTGGATTGGTATAATTCCAAATTGTATTTTGAACTTACAATGCGTAAATATATAAATCCAATTTGTAAGTTTAAAACACAACTCGTAAATATACAATCCAATTTGTGTTTTGAATTTACGAATTGGATTTGTGTATTTGCCAATTTTATTTTATAAATGTATTATTTTTGAGACTGATCTGGGTCTATAGATAAAGGCTAAATTATAATTAAACTTAACATAAGAGAGTGATAGAGTTGCATGGTGTTGTATTTTAAAGCTACAGTCAAAGAAATCACAGCCACAAATTATTATCAACCTCTGCATGAACAGATTACATTTAAGCTGAGTGATTTGACATGATTCATTCAGTGGTGGAAAGAGTACTGAAAAATCATACTCAAGTAAAAGTACCATTACTTGCCTAAAAATGTAGTGTAAGTAGAGTAAAAGTATCTGTTGTAAATATGACTCAAAGTATGAGTAAAAAGTAGCCCTTTCAAAAGTACTCAAGAGTAGTGAGTATTATGCTGTCAAAAGCTGATATGTTTACATGTAATTTGTGCATGTGTGTGTAAACGTAACATTCTGTAGTGCATTTAGTTATTGCCCAGAAGACACACAACATCATGAGACATTAATATTAGGTTAGATTTAGGTTGTTATGTCAGGTGACCAAAATTAATTGGTCATGTAAGGACAACGTTATTTTGATGTCCAATAATGACGTCAAATGAGGTTGATATTTGGTTGATTTTAGGTTGTTAGAAAGTGACCAAAATCCAGCGTCGAGCCAACATCTGAAACCAACGTCATATATTGTATGACGTCAAATACTGACATTTATTCGTCAGGTACGGCAGGTAGTACCCAGGTAGGGGTAATGTTCACACAATGTCAAGCTGTAACATCATTAGACGTTGATATTTGGTTGGTTTTAGGTTGGACATTGGATATTGATGTTGGCCTGACGTTGAGTTCTGACGTCAACCCGATTTTCATTTCCAAACAAAATGCAAAGTCCCCATGACGTTAGGGTTCAACGTCAATCAGACGTCATGTTGACGTCCTGTGCCTGCTGGGCGTTTAAGGCCATTTCGGTCATCATACAGTAAACACCCGTCATCTCATCAGTGACATGCATCTACAGAGAGATGCGTCTCTGGGTCAATGTACGTAAAGATTTTGAACATCTTCATGGACACTTTTAATACTTCCAAACAGTTTGCTGCAATTATAAAGTGCACACGTCTTGAGGTAGTTCATTATGATGTGATTTACCTTCTATGGTATGTGCAATTTGATTGGACAGGAATCACAGGACTGATTTTTCTAATCCCCATGGACAAGAAAAATAAAGTAGTTACTGCAGGTTGAAGGAAAGTAGTGGAGTAAAAGTACAGATACTGCACTAAAAATTTACTCAAGGAAAAGTAAAAGTACACATTTTTAAAACTACTCAGTAAATTACAATTCCTGAGAAAAA
Organism: Danio kyathit; assembly: GCA_903798195.1. Lineage (NCBI taxonomy): Eukaryota > Metazoa > Chordata > Actinopteri > Cypriniformes > Danionidae > Danio > Danio kyathit. The sequence goes on from LR812538.1 coordinate 19,077,331, forward strand.
CTACTCAATTACAGTAATTTGAGTATTTGTAATTAGTTACTTTATACCACTGGATTCAACATTCTATCTGTGTTTGTTGAAACATACGCACCAAATTTCACAATAAACACAATAAATTAACAAAAGATGCATCATCTAAGTGGAGATGAATAAATATGTAATCTGTAAATCTTGCATTTTGCATCCTGAGGCAAGTTTGAAACATGTCTTGTGCTTTGGCTGCCCAGTAACACACAGTAAACAATTTGGGGCTCATGTTTTCAAAATAAAAGTCCCACATACATAGTGAGTGAAATATACACTTAAAATAACTAAGGGAGGAAAATGATCACTGTTGTATCATTAGAAAACGTTTGGCTTATCAAACATGCATATTAATGATTTCAGAGCTTTTTTATGGCCTCAGAGCTGCATATGAGTCTTGTTCTCTTGATGAAGAGGCTGCTCGTCAGGTCCAGATGAATGACCTAAAGTAGGCATACAAGCAAATGCAGAGGGCATGGCCCGTGCAAACACAGTTTGTTTTGTCTTCTGATTGGCCCTTTGTCCACCAGGGTTTTACACTTGTGGAATTTAAATGCCCATTTCCATATCGCCTACTAATCTTTTATCATTCTACTATGCCTTGGTATACCCAGATTTTCATTAAAGGGCACCTTTAAGTTGTCTGCAAAAAAAAACCCCTCAAGAATTGTGTTGTTTCAGCTCATTTTAAATAAGTAGTTTGAACAAACAGCAAACATAATTTTCCTGAGTGTACAATTTAGTGTCTTCATAAACCACATAAACCTCTACACACACACACACACACTACCCAGAATGCCATCCTTAATCACTGAAAGTTCGTATTCAGTCGCCGACTGTTGTTTAAATGTCAGAAACCTTCTCCATGCTCTGATAAACAGAGATGGTCACACAAACCCTGTAATTTCTCTCTCTCTCTCTCTCTCTGTTTGTAGCTGGTAGCAAATGCAGTGTTGCTGGTCGGTGTGAATCTGTCAGGTGTGTTTGTGCGAGTTCGTACTGAGCGTGCCCAAAGGAAGGCCTTCCTACAGGCCAGAAACTGCATCCAACAGCGCCTGCAACTAGAGGACGAGAATGAGAAACAGGTCAGACTCACAGCACACGTGCGCTGGAATACAGGTAAAACCAGCAGATGCATGTTTTTGACGAAATGATCAGCTGTTTCATTCCTCCCCTCAAGTTAAAGTTGCAGTTTTGACAGGTAATTACCTCGCAAGATTGCTTTCATCCCCTCTGACTAGCTTAAAGGTCAAGCTTTCTCTGCAAACATACTGTCACACGCACACACAGCAATGCATGTACTCACAAAACAGTTGCGAGATGGGGTCTGGGGTCAGGCGGCTGACTTAGTTGGTATTCAAGCTGTATTCAACTATAATGTCATTACAGTCCACCAAAAACACCTTAGAACAGGCTCGTGAGGGAGAATAATAGCTTTGCGTTTTCATTTCTAGTTTTCGAGTGCAGGATTTTTAGTCGTAATGGAAGCAATCAATTTCTAGTTTCTAAATCTATGGCTTATTATGCATAATTTATCAGTGTGTGTGTGTGTGTGTGTGTTTTTTTTTTTTTTTGCAAATGTTACCCTTTCAGTTCTACTAACGCAACTATGAGTGGGTTTATAACTAGCATCTCTGCAAGGCAAGTGCACTAAAGCCCCATTCACACTGTCAGTGACTTTATCTATGTTTATGCATGACAATGGCTTACAATTTGGTTACTAGTTATGTCAAGTCATTTTTTTTTTATATTGCACTTATACAATGGAGGGGACATTCTAATAAACGTACATTATCTGTTCCTAAAATAAAAACATAAATACAGTGAATAAAAAGTGTTTCATCCCAAACATTTCTAAAATGGACTGATGGTTGATTTCTGTGAGTTGTTATGTAAAGGAATATGTCATTCATTTGGTTCTCAGATTTTTGTTTTTTATCTACTTTCAAATGTACAAACCCTGTCATTGTCCTTGTCCTTAGCCCACTTGAACCTACAGCTTTAATAGTTTTGTTATGCTAAAAACTGTTATTTTAAAAAACATTATTCAGAAATAGCAAGTGTAAGTTGTTATCATTCATATCAATTGATTAAAATATTAAATTATAAATAAATCTACAAATAAATACTACAACTAAAATATACACTACTGGTCAAAAGTTTGGGGTCAGTACGATTTTTAAATCTTTTAAAATAAGCTTATCCTGCTCACAAAGGCTGCATTTATTTCATCAAATATACAGTACAAATAGTAAAATTGTGAAATGTTATTGCACTATAAAAATAACTGTTCGAAAGTAGTTTATATTATAAATTATATTATATTTATATTATAAATTTATATTTAATTTAATCATTTATTCCAGTGATTTTAATAAAGAATTTTCAGCTTCATTACTCGACTGGAGAGTCTTTATGATCCTTCAGAAATCACTCTAATATGAATTATTATTATTATTATTATTATTATTATTATTATTAATGGTAATAGTAATCAAAGCAATAATGACTGGAGTAATAATTTCATTTGAAACTATATACAATAAGAAAGCAGTTATTTAAAATTTTCACAAATATTTAACAATTTAACTACTTTTTTTTATATTTAATAAATGCCGCCTTGATGAACAGAATAATTTTCTTTAAAAAAAACTGACCGGTAATGTATAATACAAATAAATTTACATTTTTCCCACATGTTTCGGTCAGTCCTGTCAAATTTACATTAAATTTAACATAAAGTGCATGCAATACACATTTAAGGCTATGACATCATTTTAAGGAGAAGCTGACAGTGGTCAAGGATGCGTTCTATCATTGAATTGTGGAAACATTCTGGCATATCTAAAAAAATGTAAGCTTCAATTTAACTTAATAAAAATTTGACTGTTGGAATTTCGGTCCAGTTTGATTTATTCGTTTATTCATTCATTTTCCTTCGGTTTATTCCCCTTTACTGTATATCAGGAGTCGCCAAAGCGGAATAAACTGCCAATTCAGCATATGTTTTATGCAGCAGATGCCCTTCCAGCCACAACCCAGTGTTGGGAAACACCCATACAAACTCATTCACACACACTCACATACGCTACAGTCAATTTAGTTTATTCAATTCACCTATACTGCATGTCTTTGGACATGTGGGGGAAACCGGAGCACTCTGAGGAAACCCACGAACACGGGGAGAATATGCAAACTCCACACAGAAATGTCAACAGACTCAGCCGAGACTCAAACCAGCAACCTACTTGCTGTGAGGCAACAGTGTTAACCATTGAACCACCATGTCATCCTCAGTTTAATTCAGATAATTTTAAAGGGGTGGTCCACTACGATATCATATTTTAAACTTTAGTTTATGTGTAATGTAGCTGTGTGAACATAAACAACATCTCTGAATGTAATATGCTCAAAGTTCAATGCAAAACGAGACATTGGCTTTTACAGAGTTAGCTTAGCAAAGCCTACAGCGAACAAAGTTTGGGGACTACGAAAAATGCATTCGGACTAGTGAGATCACAAGCACTTCAGGTTGCGCGCATTCACCTTGTGCAATAAAGGGGCGTGGCCAGAGGTGCTGTAATGTTATAGCAGAGAAAGCTAAAATGCTGTCCAAATGCTGCTATTTCCACAGAGCTTCATCTGTTTCTGTATTTGGGCTTCCAAAGGACATAACCCAAAGAGTGAAGTGCTTAGAGTTTAATTTTAATTATGTTCCAGAGAATTATATAAAAAAAGATATAGCACTAGCATTTGACAAATGAAAAACTTCCAGAATTTCTCCCAGTTCAGTGCTGGATTCGGTTAAAACTCCTCGAACAGACGTAGTTGTGGATTGTGAGACACAACCTGTAAGTATTTTTATTTATTAAAATTCATCAACTACAGACAAAGTTTCTAGCATTAATGAGGACGTAAACAAGGATGTAAACAATGGGAAATGCTGTTTAACACCGCTAACAATTTAGGTACAAATTCTTATTTTTTATTAGTCAAACTGCTGTAAACAGCCACAATCTTCAGCAGGGCGTGCAGTCTCTCTATTTGTGTCTCTCGGCTGCTTTTCGAGCGTTTTACATCTCAAATAACAAACTTGCAAAAAATATGTGAAAGTTTTTATATTACTTACACATGCTTATTCCGAATATATGTAAAAGACACTTGTCAAATTTTGTTTTAGAGAGCAGGCGTGAGCTGTATGCTCTTCATTTCTGGCTCAGTCAGCTAATGCTGCTAACAGCTGCTCTGAGCATCTGACTGGACTGTTTACACAGCGCAAAAGCACGCGCTTGTAGGGGAGTGACATGGAGCCAATCCGCGAATCACAGCACATTATGTTAGCGGAACAATCAGAGCCTCTTGAGGGCGGGCCTTTCAGAGGAACTAGGAAATATACTGCATGTTAGCAGTATATAATCAAAGTAAGATATATGAAAAAAATAAAGTGACTTTCTATAAGTGAAGCATGAGTATACATTGCTTTGCATCTTATAAACACAACCAAGCCTTAAAAATACACTGTGGACCACCACTTTAACCCATTGGACATTCCTACTACTGGTTGACTATAGTTAAATTTGTGAATCACTCCCTATGGAATGGGTCGGTTTTCTTGCCATTAAATACAAACTGTCAACAATGAACAAGGAACTAACACATATATTTCACACTATATTTCTATATAAAGCGCAAGCGCATGTTTGTTTGGGCTGAATAAAGTCACCATCACCCCACTGCAGCTGATGAATCACATGCACTTCACTGACTTCACTCACATTGATAATCATTTGTGAAAGTTGCTTTTCATTAGCATAAAGTAGAACATTTATGAATTTATTAACAGCTGCTACCAAATAACTCCAGTTTCACCCACTTTTCATCTCACTCCTATCAGGGTTAAGGCTCCAATGGCCCAGTTCACACCTGGTATTAAGATGCATTTTCGTTGATTCGATCGGAAGTGGACAACTTTAAATGCAGGTGGGAAAGGCGTGTGAAACGTTTTGAGCTTGTCCACTTTTTAACCCATTCAGAAGTTGTTCTAATTGTGCAAACACACATGTGGTTGCTCTCATGCTGGAGAGACTGAACTTTGTCATTGATAATCTTTTTGTATTGGAGATGAAAAAATCTATAAGTAGAAAGTTCTCTTTCCAGTCCCATAAAGTTTAAAAATTTTCTTTTGCAAAAATAAATACATATTTGACTGCAAATTAGATTTCAAAATAGGGTATTGCTGCAGCAGTTCTCATTCAGCACCCATTAACTGGTGTTTTCATAAGATAGAGTTCATGAATGTTTCATCTCATGTGTGTAGTACGTATAGTACGAGTATAGTACATTCAAGGAAGCTGATTAAGTCTCGAACGTTTTGTGTTATGGGCTATTGCATGTGTTGGATAATCAATCTTTTCACGTGATCAGGTCGTGATCCTGATTTTATTGAGAGACACCAAATTTAATTACTTTTGATCTTCTAAAATATTTTGTTAGACAAATTTTATAAAAACAATCATATACTGTATACATGTTAAAACTGTAGAACAGAATAAATTGTGCAGGCATTATAGGATCGGAAAAAAAAAACAGCTCATCTCATAGGTCAATACATAAAGTAGCCTATTTAAAGCATGTTTAACTGATCTGGTACTTTTAATACGTTTTTTTTTTGTAAATTATGAAAACTAGATTTTGCAGTATCACATTGAATAATCAGAGAAAGCCAATACCTGCCACAAACCTTCCAACATCAGAGAAGTGGCTGAAAGTGGACAAGAGACAAATTTAAATCCCAGACATAAACCGTGATGTGAATCCTTTGTCCACTTGTGATCTGACTGATGAAAACACATCTTAATAACATGTGTGAATACGGCCAATGTAACCAATCTACTGTAGTTCTACTCCTTGAGCAGGATCTGATCTGGTGCCTCACTCCATGTCCTAACTACACATGACTCTGTGCCGTGACATGCAATTAAAGCTATGTTTTCCATGTTAAAAGGAGTTTTTTTCTAACCATCCATGATATTTTAGAAACCTTTTTTATTTCCGCATTTACTAACAGCAGCATATACTACTGTGACAAAGATGACCTCAGGTACAGATTACGTGCTTTATTCAGTGTTAAATGCTCCCAATGTGAGTTTAAATATCATTTTATGTGACATTTATGGCCATTCTGAAATCAGCAGCAGATAGTTTACCTCAGATCTTGAAATAAAATAACTAGCAGAGGTTTGAAAATGAAATTCTGTGACTTAATAACATCAGTCACTGCATAGCCATTAATAATGTTAAAGAGGTTTAATATGTAATAATTAGATTAAAAGCTTTTATTATTTAGCTTTGAGTGCAATGGCTGGTATTTATAGTAAATGTTTCTGTCATGTTGGGTGGCTTTTGATGCAGACAGACAAAAGCTTTTCGCTGGAATCTTGTCGTGTCGCATGTTGTTAGGACTTTCTGTCAGGCATGGGAGTAGGGATTTTATTACCACCTAGCATCAGCCCTACCTACGACCTTCGGAAAGGCTAAAGATCCTGTTTTAATTGGGCAATTCTGGTGCTCTCAGTATACTGTAAATTGACAGAAATACAAGCTTTTGATTTATCAAGCTCCTTTCATATAACTATTACACAAATGGTAGACTGCAAGTACGAATACAAGCATCTGTTCATCATGCCCAGTGAGCATGAACGATCACATATCATGCATTTTAGACTGTATAGTGTAGACGGGAGATCATTTTTCTGAATCAAAGTAAAAACCTCAGTCTAGACAATAAACATTTTCTTTCTAAAACACTATTTTATAATGAAAATGCAGTAGTTGTGCCTTCTAATGCACCACCTCTTGACAGGGTATACTCTAGGGCTGGGCCGATAAACAATATTATATTGAATCGCGATAAAATTTAGAGCCGAAAATGTTATGCTATTTGATGGTCCCTAATTTTTGTGGCTTTAGTCATTGTTGGAGTATACTGGAAGCATTAACAACTTATATCAAAATATATCTCGTTATTGATATGGAAAATAATTATCAAGATTGCATATTTGTCATATCGGCCAGCCCTAGTTTACTCTCACAATGACTAATCGGTCAATACAACACCTCATGCATCTCTCTACTGTAGATACAGTGCATCTGGAAAGTATTCATGTCGCTTCACTTTTTCCACATTTTTTATGTTATAGCCTTATTCCTAAATAGATTAAACTCATTTATTTCCTCAAAATTCTACACACAATACCCCATAATGTCAATGTGAAAAAAGATTTTTTTGAAATTGTTGCAAATTTATTTAAAATAAAAAACCTGAAAAGTCATATGTACATGAGTATTCGCAGCCTTTGCTCGATACTTTGTTGATGTACCTTTGGCAGCATTTACAGCCTCAAGTCTTTTTGAATATGATGCCACAAGCTTGGCACACCTGTCTTTGAGAATTTTTGCCCATTCCTCTTTGCAGTACGTCTCAAGCTCTCTCAGGTTGGATGGGAAGCGACGGTGTACAGCCATTTTCAGATCTCTCCAGAGATGTTCAATAGGATTTAGGTCTGGGCTCTGGCTGGGCCACTCAAGGACATTTACCGAGTTGTTTTGAAGCCACTCCATTCATATTTTGACTGTGTGCTTTGTGTCATTGTCCTGCTGGAAGATGAACCGTCTGAGGTCAAGAGCACTCTGAGGCAGCTTTTCATTCAGGATGTCTCTGTACATTGCTGCATTCATCTTTCCTTCTATCCTGACTAGTCTTCCAGTTCCTGCTGCTAAAAACATCCCCACAGCATGATGCTGCCACCACCATACTTCACTGTAGGGATGGTATTAACATGGGGATGAGTGGTGCCTGGTTTTCTCCAAACGTAACGCCTGGCATGCACTACAAAGAGTTCAATTTTAGTCTCATCAGACCAGAGAATTATGTTTCTTATGGTCTGAGAGTCCTTCAGATGCCTTTTGGCAAATTCCAGGCGGGGAGTGTCTTATGTCTGGCCACTCTACCATACAGGCCTGATTGGTGGATTGCTGCACAGATGGTTGTACTTCTGTAAGGTTCTCCTCTCTCCACAGAGGAATGCTGGAGCTCAGACAGAGTGACCATCGGGTTATTGATCACCTCCCTGACTAAAGCCCTTCTCCCTCAATCACTCATCTTAGATGGTCGGCCAGCTCTAGGAAGAGTCCTGGTGGTTCCAATCATCTTCCACATACGGATGATGGAGGCCACTGTGCTCATTGGAACTTTCAGAGCAGCAGAAATTTTTCTGCAACCTTCCCCAGCCTTGTGCCTCGAGACAATCCTGTCTTGGGGGTCTACAGACAATTCCTTTGTCTTCATGCTTGGTTTGTGCTTTGACATGCACTGTCAACCCTGGAAACTTATATAGACAGGTGTATGCCTTTTCAAATCATGTCCAATCAACTGAATTTACCACAGGTGAACTCCAATTAAGTAGCTAAAACATCTTAAAAATGATAAGTGGAAACAGAATGTACAGAATGCTCAGCTTAGAGCTTTACAGTAAAGGCTGTGAATACGTATATACATGTGATTTTTCAGGTTTTTTATTTTTAATAAATTTGCAAAAATTTCAAAAATCTTTTTTTCACATTGTCATTATGGGGTATTGTATGTAGAATTTTGAAGAAATAAATGAATTTAATCCATTTTGGAAAAAGGCCTTTAACATAAAAAATGTGGAAAAAGTGAAGCGATATGAATACTTTCTATATGCACTGTATACAGCACCACTATAAACCCGATCCTCAAAGAAATCAGACTTTCTATACTTGGAATCAAACTCTTTGCTTTATATCTGTTGACATATTTGCAGTACGGACATTTCTGGCCAAACTGCGCACACAGCAAAGTGTAACAGATTCATTCAAACGTACTGGAGCAAGCGAGATCCACAGCCCCGCTATATTTCCCAGTAAGACAGCTTCATCTTTAGCTGTCATCGTGGATTATATCAATGATAAAGAATGTGAATCAAATAGCAAAATTAGCATAACTTATCTCCCTCGCCGAGCTCCGGGTAGATTGCAGTGGATAATTACTGAATGATTTATAAATGAAGTGGAGAGGGGCATAAGACGAAAAGATGCAAAACACACTCGTGCAAAGTAAAGCAGAGAGGACACTTTCCCCTTGTTCCTTAGCGACTGAAATTGGTTATAATTGTTTGCACATGACTCATCCACCTCCTACCCAACAAACTCCCTGAATAGAAGGTAACACCACCCACTCTATACATCACACCAGGCTGTGCTGCACAACTCTTTCTCTCTCTCTCTCTGACACACACACACTTACAGATACTTGTGCATGCACAACATGGGCCGCTCTCTAATCTGTACATCTGAGCATGCAGGTCATCTTTCATTTATGTGCACTCAACTTAACTTCATGACCATGAATTTGAAAAGTTCGGGAGTTTCTGGGACAGATGAAGTTTATCAGAAGCAGACTGAAAGTCCAAAATATTAACACTCCTGTGAAACTTTAAAAAATATGGAGAGAATTAATGGAGAAAATATTTTGAAAACATTTTTAAACAATAATTTTACTAACTAATTCTAATTTTATGGGCGGCACAGTGACTCAGTGGTTAGCACTGTCGCCTCACAGCAAGAAGGTCACTGGTTTGAGTCCTGGCTGGGTCAGCTGGCATTTCTGTGTGGAGTTTGCATGTTCTCCCTGTGTTCGTGTGGGTTTCCTTTGAGTGCTCCAGTTTCCCCCACAGTCCAAAGACATGCGCTATAGGTGAATTGAATAAATAGATTGGCCATAGTGTATGTGTGCGAATGAGTGTGTATTGATGTTTCCCAGTACTGGGTTGCAGCTGGAAGGTCATCCGCTGTGTAAAACATATGCTGGATAAGTTGGCGGTTCATTCCGCTGTGGCAACCCCTGATGAATAAAGGGAATAAAGCTGGAGGAAAAGGAATTAATGAATGAATGAATTCTAATATACAGATTATTTGTCTTTGCAATGATCACAATATATAATATTTTACAAGGATTTTTGCAAGATATGAGTATTCGGTTTAAAGTGGAATTTAAAGGCTTATTTAGGTTAATTTAATTAGGCAATTTAGGTTAATTAGGCAAGTCATTGGACAACAGTGGTTTGTTTTGTAGCCAATAGAGGGAGAAAAAAAACTAGTAACATTGGCACCAGTGTTAGGGAAAGTTACTTTTGAAAGTAATGCTTTACAATATTGAGTTACTCCCTCAAAAAAGTAGCTAGTGCATTACTTAGTTACTTTCCATGGTAAGTAATGCTTTACTTTTGAGTTATTTTTGCATTATTTTTTTTTACCTTTGTTTCCTTATTTTTATTAAAGCTCACAATAAATTATTTTTGAAAAATTAAACACTGTTTATTCCAGCCAAACTAAAATAAATACTGCTTTCTCCAGAAGAAAAACATATACATTATAATAAATATACTGTGAAACGTCAGAATTATTAACCCCCTTGAATTATTAGCCCCCTGTTTATTTTTCCCCCAATTTCTGTTTAACAGAGAGAAGAATTTTTCAACACATTTCTAAACATAATAGTTTTAATAACTCATTTGTAATAACTGATTTATTTTATCTTTGCCATTATGACAGTAAATAATATTTTACTAGATATTTTTCAAGACACTTCTATACAGTTTGAAGTGACATTTAAAGGCTTAACCAGGTTAATTAGGATAATTAGGCAGGTTAGGGTAATTAGGCTAGTTATTGTATAACAATAGTTTGTCCTGTAGACTATCGAAAAAAATATAGCTTAAACGGGGTAATAATTTTGACCTTAAAATGGTTTAAAAAAATTAAAAACTGCTTTATTTCTAGCCGAAATAAAACAAATAAGACTTTCTCCAGAAGGAAAATATTATCAGACATACTGTGAAAATTTCCTTGTTTCGTTGGAGCACCCTGAGGAAACCCATGTGAACAGGGAGAACATGCAAACTTCACACAGAAATGCCAAACTGGCCCAGCCGAGCGGTGCCAGCAGTGCTACCCACTGCGCCAATGTGTCGCCCCTGGTAAAACATCTAGTAAACTATTAGAAAAATAATACAAGGATATGTGTAAGTTGGATAAAATGTTTCTCAGTACTGGGTTGTTGCTGGGTTGTTTACTGTGGTGACCCCTGATAAATATGGAACTAAACCTAAACCTAAGGTAAATGAAGTTGAATAAAATTTGCTTTATTTTCGTTATCAAGCAAATACTTGCTGTATGTAAGAGATGCTAATGTCCATTGAAGGAGAACATTACAGTACAAACTCTAAACCCAATTCTCAGCTCAACATTTGATTGAAGGCAAACGGTAAAGTGGCCCATTGGCTTTTTTTAGTACAGGTGTCTCTGATTGCCATGGTTTGCTCATCAACAAGCCATTTATCACCTGCTTTTAGTAACGCATGGACTGGCAATGAACTGTATGCGTTTCCACAGAAACGTACCTTTGCCATGTCAACCAACTCCAACGTTGCATGGGATCTGAGATCTTTTTACAACTATCAGAGCACTCATAAGATAAAACACATGCGTAACAGATAACGAACGGTTTTAAATGAACATTTTAGTGACCATCATGCTCATTTAAATGTTGTTTTGTTTTTTTTGCTTTTTTGTCATGACATCAATGTAAAGGTCAACTGGAAGTCTGGTTTTCCCTGAAAAATTCCATGTTGATTGTAAATATTTTGACACTTTATTTTGATGATCGCCTTTAGACATAGTGTTGAATATGTAACTAAGTGGTCACACTTTGTTTTGTGGCTATTAACAAACCATTGGCTTTTAAATTAGATTAGATTAGATTAGATTTGATTCAACTTTATTGTCATTACACATGTACAAGTACAATGCAACGAAATGCAGTTTAGGTCTAACCAGGAGTGCAATAACAGCAAGTGCAGGATATAGGTTTAAGTTATAAAGTGCAGTTATTGAAAACCTATGATGATATTTACAAATGGATGTGCTATGAACATTATATACAGGTTATATTGACTATGAACGCTCCGGTTACTAAAGTAACCCTCGTTCCCCGAGGGGGGGAACGGAAATGCTATGTGGAAAAACTTCCACTATGGGGATTTCGTCAGAATCCAATCATCTGAAAGAGTATAAAAACGGGCCAATGAAATGCCAATGAGTTGGCGGCGTCAGCGTGCACAGCTGTCGTCAATGACAATTAACTTGGCATAAAGCCCAGCATGTGATCAGCAACGGCATCCTTTTCTAGCTGAAGAGGCTTTCACTCTCAACAGCTAAGGGACAATCGTTGTGGCGAAGGAACATAGCATTTCCGTTCCCCCCCTCGGGGAACGAGGGTTACTTAAGTAACCGGAGCGTTCCCCTTCGGGAGGGGAACTTCAATGCTATGTGGAAAAACTTCCACTATGGGAAAATTTATGGAAAGCGCCACAACGAAAGAACCTTACCATGTCTCCAATGAGGGGCGCAGTCCTCCAACGTGTCCGCTGGCCCTTACTTACCTTACTTACCTTTTCTGGTTTAGACATATTTTTCGAGGAGTCGTAAAATACACCTAGTTAGTTTCTAGGAATTTTAAATACGACAGTACATTGGGAAAGTGTTCAGTCCCGATAGGGAGGACGCTGCGGAGGCCACCTGCTGCCCGGAGGGGGAGACCTGGTGGCAAAATAGCATATGGACTAGCCCTGAGAAGGGGGAGTGCACATATGAAGAGGTGGTTAGCGAGAGGGAAGACACGAGCCCACCTAGGAGGGGGACTGCATCATGGCTGAGTGAGCATATGGGATCGCCGGCAGGGATCGCACATAGCAGACACCTATACCCAGAACGCGGGATGACCAGCGGGCATACCTACAACGTAACGGGCCATCGCCTGACTCCTCCGCTGAGTCAGGTGGTGGGGGCCTCGGAGGAATTGATCCCGCGAGCTGGCTAAAATCAGCCAGTCTTCGAGATAATTGAGTATGCGTGTGCCTGCGAGTCGAAGGGGCGCTAAGGCACCCTCCGCGAGCTTGGTGAAAACCCGTGGAGACAGAGAGAGCCCGAAGGGGAGGACTTTGTACTGCCGTGCTCGACCTTCGAACGCAAACCGCAGAAACTGCCGGTGGCATGTAAGTGTGGAAACATGGAAATACGCGTCCTTCAGGTCTATTGCTGCAAACCAATCCTGAGGACGAACACATCGGATGATGCGTTTCTGCGTTAACATTCTGAACCGCAGCTTGTGAAGGCAGCGGTTTAAAACGCGCAGGTCTAGGATTGGCCGTAGCCCACCGCTCTTTTTGGGTACGATGAAGTACGGGCTGTAAAACCCGCTCTCCATCTCGGCTGGAGGGACCGGCTCGATTGCATCCTTTGCCAGGAGGACAGCAATCTCCTCTCGCAAGACAGGGGCGGACGCAAGGCTGACCCTGGTGAAATACACGCCCGCGAACTTGGGAGGCCGTTTCGCGAACTGAATCGCGTAGCCGAGTCTGATCGTGCAGATGAGCCACCACGATGGGCTGGCCCGCACTAACCAGGCAGGCAGAGCCCTCGTTAGAGGCTTCATTCGCACGATCGCTGACGTACCAACGGTGGGGCAGCACGGAGTGGGTGGGCTCAACCGGGAAGCACTGGGGTCCCGCGGGAAAGCAGGAGGCGAGAGGTTCACTCTCATCTCGGACCCATACTCCGGAGGGGTGGTCGGGAGGGGAAGAGAAAGGAGACCGTTCTTTCGCGCTCTGTGAGCCACTAGCGAAATGCACCGATCCTGCGAGTTGGAAGGCATAGCGTCCCAAGCTGGCAGTGTTCGGGCTGTCACATCAGGGGAAGGGGAAAAGTGCTCTTTCGTTTGAATTTGAGTGGCGTTGAAAAACGCCGTTGGTGTTATTTGTAGAGTCCAGCCCTCCGCCGGGGAAAGACCAAGTTCCCTCCTCTACGGATGGCCCGTCTCAGGGGCGCTTCGTGGCCCGTTTACCGGACTTAGCGGCGCCCTGGGGCGGGAGCGCCGGTTGCCTGCGGGATGCTCGGCGCTGCCGCTTGGCCGGAGGCACAGGCAGGGGCGTCGGAGCAGGTCTTGAGGCCGCAGGCGGGTGCCCTCGGTGAGGAGCAGTGGAGGTGGATGGTTCGGCTGGGGGAGCGGTCTTACGGTCCTGCCGATAGATGACTTTGGCCATCGCATCCGACTGCTCCTTCACCGCCGTGAACTCCTGGGTGAATTCACAGACGGTGTCGCCGAACAGGCCAGCCTGGGATATGGGCGAGTTAAGAAAGCGAACTTTGTCAACATCGCGCATATCTGCCAGGTTTAGCCAGAGGTGGCGTTCCTGGACCACTAATGTGGCCATCGACCTTCCCAGGGCACACTCAGCCGACTTGGTGGTACGCAGAGCATAGTCGGTTGCGGTGCGGAGCTCATGGAGCAGGCCTGGGTCGGAACCACCCTCGTGCAGCTGGGCCAGTGCCTGCGCTTGGTAGCACTGGTAGGTGGCCATAGCGTGCAAGGCGGAAGCAGCCTGGCCCGCAGCTGTGTAGGCTCTGGCTCCAAGGGAGGCAGATAACCTACACGCTTTGGACGGGAGACGAGGCTGACCCCTCCAGGAAGAGGCACCACGCGGACATAAATTGACCGCAATGGCGCGCTCAATCTGGGGAATCGTCTCGTACACCCGGGCTGCTCCACCATCAAGGGTGGTGAGGGCAGAGGCGCACGCAGATCGGGCAGAGAAAGGTGCCCTCCAAGACTGCGTGAGCCTACTGTGCACCTCCGGGAAGAAGGGGACGGGAGGCTTAGAAGGCTTAGCCTTCTTGTCCTCCACGTAGCACCCATCTAGTCGGCCCGGCCGAGGGGCTGGGGGATAAACCATCTCCAGACCCACGGCCGAAGCAGCCTGGGAAAGCACGGCCAGCATATCCGCTTCTGGATCCGAAGCCACGCTCAATACCCCGGAGGGAGGGAGCGGGTTCGGATCCTCGTTGGATAATGATAGCCCACCCTCCGATGCAATGATGGACATCTGGTCCTCGGTGTCATCAAGTGAAAGGGCGACCATCCGTGAGGATGGATCACTTCTCTCACTCAAAGCTTGGATGGAGCGCGCTGAGGAATGAGAGGTCCGCGAGCCCGAAGGCGGCGGATTTACTCCCACTGTAACCCTCAGATCTGCCCGAGTGCCAACCGCAGAGCCGGGGACAACTGGGGTGGGTCGCCCTTTTTCAAGAGCAATTGCGATCTTAGCTGCGCAACAGACATGACGTCGCAATGACGGCATGCACTGCCCGCGAGCACCGCATTAACATGCTGGACCCCCAGACATGCAATGCCATTATCGGCGTTAATGTGCTGCGTTAACGCGAGACTCTTATTGTGCGATAAATCCGTTAATCTATTCTCAAAGTTGGGTTGAGAGCTGGGTCTATTCTTAGCATGGATGTATACCTGACCCGTGAGTTGTGACAAAAAAGTGCCCTTCTGAATCAAATCAGCAGGATGCCCTTCTGGATCATTCATTTACTTCGAAGACACTGACTACGTTTACATAGACGATATAATATAATTAAGGTGTTTACGTGAAGTGCTTTCATGTAAGAGTTTCCTGTAATTTGGGGTGACTTTAACTGCAGTTCAGCAGTTTCACTTTAACTCATGAACATTTCATTCATGCCCCTATGACAAACTGGTGTATTAGATGCAAATAAGGAGTAAGGACTGGTGAGAGTGTTATGGAATGTAATAATGTATGCCAAATGGAAAAAAAAACGTCCGCATTTCGCGATGTGTGTATGTGTGTGTGTGTGTGTGTGTGTGTGTGTGTGTGTGTGTGTGTGTGTGTGCGGTCCTTTACTGACAGCCCTGTGTCTGGATCTTGTCGAAAAATATGGCGAAAAGTCTTACATGACGATAATAGTTTGATTGCGGTGTTTACTTCAATAATGCCACTAATATATGCATACTCCACGTCTTAATTCCATTTCTGTTTAGTTCAGTTATGACTTTAGTCAGATTAAGGTAATCAAAAATCGCTGTTTCGAGCTTATGTAGGCCTACAGTTCAAAATTCATGTTTAACTGAATAAACAGGTAGTAGCCTAAACACAAGTACATCTTATTGAACATTGTTTATTTTCATCACCAATTATTATAGTAGAACAGTTTCTTAAGCAGTTTGTGATGCATTTTGGAAACAGGAGATGAGCCCCTGGTCTAATGCGCCACCTGGCTTGAGAAACCCGTTCTCAAAGACTTTTAGTCATTATTTGGGTAGCACACATATTATAAATGCCTTAGGCAGAATTCAATGTGCCATTTTCATCTTGATTAATCTACATTAATTCCAAGATTACAATGAGATTAATCTATATTAAAAAAATTAATCTATGCCCACCTACAGTATAATATATATACAGTTGAAGTCAGAATTATTCGCCCCCCTTTGAATTTTATTTTATTTTTTAAATATTTCCCAAATTATGTTTAACAGAGCAAGGAAGTTTTCACGGTATGCCTGATAATATTTTTTCTTCGGGAGAACGTCTTATTTGTTTTATTTCAGCTAGAATAAAAGCAGTTTTTAATTTTTTAAAAAACATTTTAGGGTCAAAATTATTAGCCCCTTTAAGCTAAATCTTTTTTCCAATAGTCTACAGAACAAACCATCATTATACAATAACTTGCCTAATCACCCTAACCTGCCTAGTTAACCTAATTAACCTAGTTAAGCTTTTAAATGTCACTTTAAGCTGTATAGAAGTGTCTTGTAAAATATTATTTACTGTCATCATGGCAAAGATAAAATAAATCAGAAATGAATCATTAAAACTATTATGTTTAGAAATGTGTTGAAAAAATCTTCTTTCCGTTAAACAGAAATTGGGGGAAAAATAAACAGGGGGCTAATAATTCTGACTTCAACTGCATATATATTGAATAGATAATCTTACCCCAACCTTACAACCAAACAATTTTTACAATATCAAGAAAATAAAGCGTGCATGCAAGGAACAATATACACACTTTAAAAGTGAGTAAAATTGGCAATTTTAGAAAAAAATAAGTTGAGTCAACTTAACTGTTCCAAGTTACAATGGGTTCACTAACACTTTTAAAGCCAACTTGTTCCTTTTAAGGCAAATGGTTTATTCACTTTAAGTAACTAATCACTTTTTACAGTGCACCAAAAAAGTGACTTTTGTTGCTTATCCAAACTACTTTATTTAAATGAGTTGAAATAACCCAATTCTTACATTTTCTTAGCACAACTTAATTGTTTTATGTTCAATCCACTTAAATTTGTAAAATTTTGTGTTGGGACAACATGAAAGAATTGTGTGGAACCCAAGATTTTTTACAGTGTAATTTAAATTACTTTTATAATTTATTATTATTATTTGTTATTCATTATTATTATTATTATTATTATTCATTTTCCTCCAGCTTAGTCCCTTTATTCAGCAGGGGTCGCCACAGTGGAATGAACCACCAACTTATCCATCATATGTTTTACACAGCGGATGCCCTTCCAGCTGCAACCCAGTACTGGAAACTCATTCACACATGGTCAATTTAGTTTATTCAATTCACCTGTACGGCATGTCTTTGGACTGTGGGGTAAACCGGAGCCATGTCATGCCAACACGGAGAGAACATGCAAACTGCACACAGAAACACCAACTGCCCAGCCGGGACTCGAACCAGCGACCTTTTTGCTGTGAAGTGACAGTGCTAACCACTGAGCCACAGTGTCGTTTTTATTATTTATTACTAATTTATTTATTTATTTATTATTATTATTATTATTATTATTATTATTATTATTATTATTATTATTATTATTATTATTTTAAGGTACACTTAATGTTTTTAATAAACCATTATTTAACTATTATTTGTTTTAATTAATTAAAAACTGCTACAAATGTTTTGCTGATTGTCATGCATTAGCCTAAATTAAGTTACGGTGTCTTATAATAAAGTGTTATGGTGAATTCTAAAGACACCAGAATATTACATATTTTGGTTCAGTGCATTTTAAACTAGACTACAATCCTTTTAAAACAAAGCCAAATGTAATCAACAGGAACGCCTCCTGATGAGCCTGCTGCCCAGAAATGTTGCAATGGAGATGAAGGAGGACTTCCTGAAGCCACCAGAGAGAATCTTCCACAAGATCTACATCCAGCGGCACGACAACGTCAGGTACGAGCGCAAGAGAGATTATTTCAACAATCGATGGTGGAAACCCACACTTACTGAGCGAATGAGCGATGAGAGCACTGCATATACAGACTAGACAGACAACGTCAAATACCATTGTAGTTAAACTGTGATTGCGAATACTGAATCAGTGAGTCAATAAGAGTCAACAGCTCTCCACTCACGCATCAACGTCTAACTTGCAGAGTCTGGCTCGCAACCAAAGCTGGCACAGCGTGTGCGGCGCCCACAGCGCTGGCGCTATCAACTCAAGAGCTGCTCAATTAACCCACACTGCCCACACACGCGCCCAGCAGACACCAATGAGAGAGAGAGAGAGAGAGAGAGAGAGAGAGAGAGAGAGAGAGAGAGAGAGAGAGAGAGAGAGAGAGAGAGAGAGAGAGAGAGAGAGAGAGAGAGAGAGAGCGAGCTGGGGGCAAATCATACAATAGCAGATACACATACACACATATGGCAGCCCAAAGACCTGCTCCAGCCAAAAGATCTGTGTGTGAAAGATGATGCATTTCAGAAACTTTTCCATGAGCAGATTGAGATCAAAGACCAAGAGTGGGCTGTAAGTGAAAGATCTGTAGAAGATGTATGTTTTTACTCCTTCGGCTTTAGTTTTGATTCGTTTTGAGATGTACTGTAGGTTCAGAGAGAGAAATGTTACGTTACTAATGAGTGTAGATCTGTGGTTCTCAAACTCAGAATACATTCAAAGCAGCTTCAAGCTGAATTAGTGTGTGTTCATAGTAGATTTTGTTTCTTTTATTTAACTTAATGGCTACAAAGCTATGGAAAGACCACCTGAAAAAAAAATGTATAACTATTTCTTTGTTTATTTGTTGTTGCTGTTGTTTTGATTATATCTTAATGGCTACAAAGCTACAGAAAGAAAGTTTAAAATGTTAATTATTGTTTAATTCTATAAGTCTGAGAACTTGTCTTCAATATTTCAACAAAATTGTCATATAGAGCTTTTTTTTTCAGTAAAGGACAATTAGTCAGAATAACAAAGGTTTTGTCTTTTTAACTCTTTTGGTGTCAATTGCTGCTCCCAAATGGCACACTATACACTATGCACTCATGCATTATGTACTTATGTACTTACACACTCAACAGCATAGTACATGTATGTAGTGTCATCCCAAATGGAGCACTAATGTTTTTTTACTAAGCGGAAATTTAAACCGTTTCCCTGATGATGTTTGACGGCTGCCAAATCAGTGAAATAAATGACCTAACTATCAAATAATACCTGCCATGAGTATAACCGCATTTACCATCAGGAGCCGGTATAATCACTCTCCTAGGAGAATTTTGCTTTCACAATCCAAAAAAAATAAAGTTATCCAGCATGTGCGCCCGATAGCTCCGCCCCTTCCGCTATGTAAGCAAATCTGCGGTTGTTGAGTGCGTGAAGTGTCCATCATTCCACGCTTCATTTTACTGGCTGATGAGTGCATCATCCGGGTAATTAAAGTGTACTTATTATTTTTAGAGTTTTCAGTGTGAATGCACTACTTACACTATTTAAACTACAAAATGGCGTAGAATAGTGCATAAGTATGAGATTTGGGACGCACCTACTGTGTTCTCAGCAGGGTGTTTTCACTCCTCTAATTTGAAAAAAGTCAGGAAAGTGGGTGAACCCGCTTGTTTAGGTGGGAGTGTCGAGTGGCGAAAGAGGGAAGGACTTGCATGAAAAAGAGAGATTTCATTACGTGCATGTACTGATTTTCACAGCGGCAACACAAACTCAGACACATGGGAGATAGACAGTGATTCGGAGAGCGGCATTTACAGTGGATCTGAGAGCTGTGTAGATTTTTAGTCCATAATATTGTAGTGATATTCCAGCCTGATTTCACGAGAAAACGTAAGTATTTTACGTTTTGTCAGTTTAGTGGCTAATTCAGTCCTTCAGTTCAGTCGTACGAAAATGTACGATTTTAAAAAGGAGGCGTGGTACCTAACCCCACCCCTAACCCCAAACATCATTTGGTGATGAGCAAATCGTACTAATTTGTACGAATTAAATCGTACAAATTCATACGAATTAGCCACTAAATCAAAAAGCTACGAATTGCCGTGAGATTGTGTTGGATATTCACGTACTGTAAACTTAGTAACTAAATGATTTTGACTAAGGTATGTCTTTAAAAACTGAAAGAGTACTGCTAACGATACTAACTAACTTTGCCATCTGAATAAACATAAACAAAGAACATTGATCACACACTTATCAAATTCGTAGAGACAGGACAATCAACACAAACTGGAACTGCCTCTTTTTTTAGAAGAAGACAAGTGGCGAGTTGTCTCAGCAAAGTCAGACCTTACTGTCCTAATTAAATAATTAAAAATCAAGGCATGATTATATTTTATTTTGGTAAAAAAAAAACGTAATCTAGAGGTCTTTGCCTTTCATATAAGCCACTTCTGATATCAAATGATCAACTAGAAGTCAAGTTCTTATTTGTTGTTCCTAAAACTAGTTACATTGCACCAATGATATCTGGCTGGTTCTTTAGCTCATCCCTATAAACCTACAAAGCAGAATATAAAGTCTGTTGTCCTGTGTTTCTTTTCAGCATCCTCTTTGCAGACATCGTGGGCTTCACCAGTCTGGCATCTCAGTGCACTGCGCAGGAGCTGGTCAAACTGCTCAACGAGCTCTTCGGCAAATTTGATGAGCTCGCTACAGTAAGTAAACCGTTGACATGTAAAGTACTGTGGAAAAGATACAGGCCACCATTACATTTGCTGTTTGCAACTCAGACTCATTGGAAGTGTATGCCTTCTCAGCCTTTCAGACATTTTTTGTGAAATGTAAAATACATTGCTTCAGGTACGTTTCATTGGATGTTTCTGATGACAAAACCACTAGAGGGCGTCATCTGAACTTATTTTTCATCTGAAATACATTATTTAAGGTGTGTGTTTTATTGTACATATCAGATACATGTCCTTCTTGTACATGGAGACTAGAAGGCAGGGCTTGTCTAGTAGATCACCGAGACCCACAAGCCGCTGACTTAAACCCTTCCCAAACCCAACCAATAGAGTTTTCAAAAGCAAATGTAACAGAAACGTGCACTGCGACCATGCTGTGTTTTTTTATTACATTATTAGGGGTTTTAAAACCTTTTATTTTGACAGGACAATTAATAAAAACTGTCATTTAAACAGGAAAGTAATGGGAACAGATAGAGGATGGAACAGGTCTGGCAAAGCACCTTGAGCCGGGAATTGAACTCAGGTCACCGCAAGCATTGTAGTGCTATATGATGGCAAACTAACCACAAGGCTACTGGTGGCAATTTTGTTTATCTTGACACTTCATTGCTTTTTTCTATTTTTTGGAACCGTGCTTCCTTGGTTTCAAACCCGAGCACTCTGCAATGAGCTACAGAGCAAACTGACCATGCTAAAAATGTTGTCCAAATGGAGATAGAGTGGCGAAGCGAATGTATTTGATTACAAATCACAGATATCAAGTTCATTCATTCATTTTCCTTTGGCTTAGTCCCTTTAATGATCAGGGGTCGCCACAGCGGAATGAACCACCAACTTATCCAGCATATGTTTTACACAGTAAACCACATCTTTAACTTGTTATGTGGTATTTATTTGGTGCTATGCAAAGAACTTCATGAAAATAATTCTTTATTTTTTGATAATATGTCCCTGTAAATATAATTAGTGTGATAAGTAAAATCTTTCCAGTCATAATGCCCCCTAGTGTTCATTTTACCTAAACACTGCAGTCAAACTGGTATTGAAGTAAGTTTTTGTGGTTTCAGAAAATTGAGTTTGTGTTGATATATATATACAATTATTTATCATTCTCTTTATTGGAGTACAACCAGAAAATACAGGTTATGCCGAGTTCAGACTGCATGATTTTCAAAGTAGTCGTGTCATGGATGTTTTCACACTGCATGACTATTTGGGGTAGCGTTCTGTCGGTGCTGTGTTTACAATGTAGGATGGATCAGCAACATGAGAGTTCACACTGCATGACTTTAAAATAGGAACTTTGTCCAAACTACGTCTCACAACCAAACAAACGCGAGAAGTGAGATGGAAACAACGCGAGGTCACGTAATATATCTTTTGTTATTAACTACATAATGGAACAAGAAGGCTTTAGCTTTAGAAACTCGTGTTGCTTACCTGGCTTTTGAAGAGAATTAGCAATCTCTCCTCAACTTTTTTGTTTGTTGATTGTGATATTGATCAGATGACACGTCAAACAGACACAGTGCTGTTGCCAAATTTACACTAGATTTCTTCCATTTCTTGGGTCCAAATAAACTGAAACTGAGCGCTTTTAACCTCTCCCCAGCCTCCTGCTGGCCTGCAGGTACCCGTACTAGTGAATGCTGCTCTCCCATTGGCTGTAGGTGATCGCGGATGTTATTCTCAAACAGAACACATTTCACACAGCATGATTTGAATCGCTGACAGCTCCAGATATTTAGCATGCCAAATATCTCACAGGCATCGGCGACTCATCTGCGATTTTCTCATATGGCGTGAGTTCATACTGTGTGATTGTCACTCACGTGAACGAGCACCGATTTACCTGTGATTTCAGGCATTTGTTGATGATTTCTCAAAACCTATCGCCGAGTCAAAATCGGGGTTAAATCATGCATGACCTCGGCATTAAAGATGTAATTAACTTGATTTCTTTATTATTATTTTTGTTGTTGGTGTAATTGCTTACTATACTGTATGTGGAAGAAAGAGTTGGAGAGAGATAGAAGAGTGCTTTTTGTCTTTGGTGAAACAGTCGTTTGTCCTCATCTGTCTTGGTGTGTTGGTGCGTTTCTGCCAGTGGTGTTGGAAATATTGTCTGAAGTGTTGAAACCAGGAATCCTGAAATACAGTTTTAAACCATTATTCTATTCCTTCTGATAGCATCTTCTTGGTATTTCCTTGGTTTTATTTTTGGTAACACGTTGTTTTGATGGTCCATTTGAGTATTAGTAGAATGTCTGCTTAATATCTGTTGATACTGCTCCTTCAACAGACATTTAACTGACTATAAGAAACTTTGCAAGTATATGTCAACTTACACTAACCCTAACACCAACCTAACAGACTACTTATAATCTAATGAGAATTAATTGGCATGTAGATGCAATGTAACTTAACTCCAACAAACGGACCAAAAAAATAAAGCGTGACCTCGTTTTTCAGCATGATAATGATCCCTGGAAGGTACTGAAATATATTACAGATCACATTATCTCAGATCTCTTCAGCTCAGTCTTTTTAAAGCAGTTTAAGTTTTGTTTTGGTGTTTTTATTTTGTTTTAAAAAATTGTGTTATTTTTATTTCCAAATATTATGTACATATTTCTCATATTTTTTTGTTTGTATCTTAATAAAGGGATATTTACAATGCTGTACTGTATGTGCTGTGAAACAGGAAGGGAGAGCAAATCACATTAGAATGCTTGAGGCATTTGTGGCCATAACTTATATGATTGCTCTCAGTCTGGCGGTGATATGCTAATCGGCATTATAATCATAATTCACATTACTGGTCGCAGCGTCTCATGGAGCCACTCTGTGCACTGCAGGAGAGAGGAAACATTTGATTAAGAAACAATATTATCATATAGCTAAATCACAGACGACTGAAGGGTTCTGACCTGCTGAGAAAAATGAATTTACATACAGCACCTTTTAGTAGAGACACTTACATCGCATGAATGAATTAATATTAACATTACATAAGAGTTTAAACTTGGCGGCACAGTGGCTCAGTGGTTAGCACTGTCACCTCACAGTAAGTAGATAACTGGTTCGATTCTCGGCTGGGCCAGAAGGCATTTCTGTGTGGAGTTTGTATGTTTTTATTGCCCACAAAAAATAATAAACAGCACAACTATATTTTAGCATTGATTATACTAATAACACATGTTTAGACTGAAGTAAATATGCTGAAAATTCAGCTTTGCATCACACAAATAAATTATGTTACATTTGTTTTATTTTACATGATTACAGTTTTTATTGTACTTTTTTTATTGTATTTGTGTGCACAAGAGACTTCTTAAATTGTATAGTGGTGGTGTGTATTTAACCCTTAATTGTGCACTGTTCAAATTTACTAGCCTTTTGTTATGTTCGGGATGAAAACATCCACTGAATTAATCTAATGTGAAAATACATCAGATAATTTTTTTCTTAATTTTTTTTTTTGCATAAATCTGTTAATCAACCTGTTTAGAAAATTACAGGATTTTAAATCTTTAATTTCCAAGTTCACAAATGATGTCACTGATTTGGTGAAAAAAACACACACAAAATTACATATTTTCAGTATAAAAAGTAATTGTGGACTGGATTTTTTTTAACCTATTATTACGTTCTTGGACATGTGACCGATAAGTAACAACGTTGGCTTTGATGCACTGTTAGATTTTCTTTTTCTCTCCCTAATTTACAGTTGGTTGCTGTTTTTGCCCTATTGACTTCTATTATAACCACATTTGGTGTATAAATATAAAGTCTTTGTTTTTGTTTACTCCATGTAGTTCTGAGAGCTGAGATGCATATTTAGATTTTTTCAGACACATCAAGGTATGTGGGTAAAGGTCACTTTCACTCTTACACACTTACAGACACACATACACACACACTTTAATTTGCTGTTATATTCCATATCAAATCCAGAAACTAAGCTTTTTTTGCACAGGCCTATCTAAAGGGTTAAGCTGCGGTCACACTGCACTTTTCTCCCCATAGATTTCCATTCATACGCATGCATCAGACCGGAAATGCAAGGGTGTGCAGTAAGTTTTGCTGTTCGCTGCATTGGAAAGTTCAAGCTTGGTGAAATCTGACTTGCGAAATCGCATCACATTATTGCGTGAGACCAATCGAGGATCAAAACATGACCTCTCTGAACAGAAACTTAAAACATGGACCAATCCCTCGCTTTTTTTAATATCTAATCCATCTTGTTTAATCCTGCCCCTTTTCGCAGCGCTGTACTACAGAATTTCGCACGCACAAACTCTAGTGTGACTGCGGCATAAAAAACTGATGATCAACACTAAAGGTTACTAATTTTACCTCTTTCCAACCAGGAAAATCACTAACAATCAAAAATGCATGATTATATGAGGTCATGGTTCTATAATAAAAAAAATGTGGTTATAATAGAGGTCAATGGGGCAAAATCAACCACCACCAGTAAATTAGGAAAAAAAAATAAAATGATTCAAAAACAATGCATCAAATGAAAAATAAATCATTCTGCTAGCTGAAACACAGAAAAAGTTATGGCCAAATTAGGACACAAAATCACCCCAAAGTGGATGAAAACATCCCCAACAGTACATAAGGGTTAAGTGTTTGATTAGAAAAATTAACATTTATGCTGAATCTAAAACAGAATATGCTGACTATACTTACTGACTATAAGGCAAAGCATATTAAAATCAGTTTTTAAAGACCTTTAATAGCATAAACAAACTTTTTTTCTGATTCATCCACTAATGATATGAATCCTTACACGATTTTATCAAGTAAACACAAACAGAAAAACATATGAAAAAATAGCTTCAAAAATAGCAGAGGAAATCATAACAGGAACCCGAGAACTTTAACAGGCTTGAAAAACAGAGCTGTACAATAACAAAGCCAGACGACACACTGCACGAGGGCTAAAAATATACACAGTGACTAATGATTAAAAAGACACACCTGAGAGTAATCAAGGCAATGAACCAATGCCAATGACAGAACTGAAAACACCCTGGAAGTGAAACCAATGAAAACAACACATGAAGCAAAGCAAACATGACTATGGCAAAATTCAGTTAAGTAAATACTGTATGCACTATAAAAAAATGTTACCTACTGCCTTAAAATTTTAACTTGAATTAACATACATTTATATGTTTTTTAAAGGTGCTGTATGTACACTACCTGACAAAAGTTTAGTCGCCTATCCAATTTTTAGGAACAACAAATAATAACTTGACTTCTAGTTGATCATCTGGTATCAAAAGTGGCTTATATGAAAGGCAAAGGCCTCTAGAGAGCATGATCATGCCTTGATTTAATTTTTTACTTAAGACAGTAAGGTCTGACTTTGCTTAGACAAAAGTCTTGTCACTACACAGAAATAATGTACAATATAGAATATAAAGTCATGGTGCAGTGGAAAAAGAATTAATATTGTGTTTGACTCCCATGAGCTTGGACGACTGCATCCATACATCTCTGCAATAACTCAAATAACTTATTAATAAAGTCATCTGGAATGGCAAAGAAAGCATTCTTGCAGGACTCACAGAGTTCATTGATATTATTTGGATTTATCTTCAGTGTCTCCTCCTTCATCTTACCCCAGACATGCTCAATAATGTTCATGTCTGGTGACTGGGCTGGCCAATCCTGAAGCAACTTGACCTTCTTTGCTTTCAAGAACTTTGATGTGGAGGCTAAAGTATGGGAAGGAGTGCTATACTGCTGAAGAATTTGCCCTCTCCTGTGGTTTGTAATGTAATGGGCAGAACAAATGCCTTGATACCTCAGGCTGTTGATGTTGTCATCCACTCTGCAGATCTCTCACACACACCCCATACTAAATGTAACCCCAAATCATGATTTTTACTTGACCAAACTTGACTGATTTCTGTGAGAATCTTGGGTCAAGAATTAAATGTGGGTCAAGAATTAGTGTTGGGTCAAGAATTAAATGTTTTAAGAAACATGCTGAGTGAACAAGCTTGTTCAGTTACTAAGATTACTTATCTGAAAACCAGTGCTAAAGTCAGCTATTCTCCTTTGAAAAAGTGTGTTCTGTGTTGAAATGTCTGTCTTTGTTTTGATCTATGTAAGCCCGCTCACTGCCAGTTTAGGCAATTATATTTCTGCAAAAACACAGAATATTAAATTCATTCATAAAGGCTGCCTCAATGTATGTGGATGCAGCTGAAAATGCATTTTCAGAAGGGTCAGAGTTATCAAAAATCCACATGAGGTAGTGTTTAATTAGCAAATAATACAATATGACAAATGTAAAACATTAGCTGAGTGGCTTACAGTGTAAGTCTCGAATGTCAGGCACGCTTGCTCCTGTTTGTGCCTGGCAATCTGGCATCCTTTAAGTGTATGGAGTTGTCGGAGGAGTCAGCTGAAAAAAACTCTATAATGTTTTAAATTTGGACTGCAATACTTAGTGCAACCCCTTGGTGTTAAGTTCAGCCACTAGGTGTCAAGTTGCCTTGCATACATTTTCAAAGATTTGCGTGATGGGAAATCAATCTGCTAGTGCTTTGAGTTTGGTGTAAACTCAGCGTTAGGTTCATGATGGTACTTTAAGGAGTTATGTTTAAGGTGCCTGGTTGTTTGCTAAACCTATGATGAAGCATTGGGTTGGCCAGCAGTTCTGCTTTGGCAAGATTGAGTTGAAGGTGATGGTGTTTCATCCAGCAGGAAATATCTGTCAGGATATTTAGATGGATTTGGGAAACGCAGAATCATTGAACTATGTTGTTAACAACAGAACTTGTGAGCATAATTGGCTGCCGATGCTTTTGGTACACATACCCAGTTTGGCTGTGAACACACTGTGTAGAATTATTGGGGTTGCCACAAGCTACATTTTTCTGTTCTTAATTTAGTTGTTAAATGTGGTTGTCAGTCCTTGTAATTTACAGAACTTCGAGGGAACTAAACACTAAGGTGATAACTAAATATAGCTTTAGTTTATAAATGGCCAATATTGTTTTTAAATGTTAGCATACATTTATTTAATTATTTATTTATTTTTAATAATAATAATAATACATATTATATATTTAACGCGCTTTTCTAAAACCCAAAGCGCTTACAAGAAAGTAAAAACAAAGCAAAGTAAAACAATCAAATGAGAAAAAAAGGGATATCACAAATTAAAAACAGTCCTAAAAAGATGAGTTTTAAGAAGCTTCTTAAAATAGTCCAAGGAGCCAGCATTCCTAATGTTTGTGGGGAGAGCATTCCACAGTTTAGGTGCACGGAAAGAGAACGCCCTACCTCCCATTGTGCTGAGTTCACAGCGAGGCTGAAACAGCGTAGGACCCGAGGCAGAGCGTAGACAGCGAGAGGCAGAAGAAATGGATATCAGGTCACAAATGTAACCTGGAGCAGAACCATGAACCGCTTTATATGTTAAAATCAATGTCTTAAAATCAAGTACAGGAGTGATATGAGACCGAGATGATGTATGTGTCAACACACGTGCTGCAGAATTTTGGATATATTGTAGAATCTTGAGAGAATTAGCTGGTAACCCTCTGAACAGAGAATTGCAAAAATCCAAACGAGACGTGATAAAAGCATGGACAAGTCTTTCAGCGTCTGGCTTTGAGAGGAAAGGACGTAAGCGGGCTATATTTTATATTTAAAATGAGGCTTCAGACTAAGCTGAGAGTCCAGGAGAACACCAAGATTACGCACCTGCGGAGATGGTGATAGGACAGACCCATCAACTGTTAACTCAAATTCACCACACCTCTTGATGTTAGAAGTAGTGCCAATCAGTAAAATCTTGTTTTTTGAACTATTCAGCTTAAGATAATTATGTTGCATCCAAGCTTTAATTTCAATTAAACAAGCGTTAAGCGATGACATTGATGCTGATGAATTGGGAGAAGTGTTAATATAGATCTGTGTGTCATCGGCATAGCAATGATATCTAATTCCAAATTTTGCAGGATTTGACCAAGAGGTAACATATAAATACTAAAAAGAAGTGGACCAAGTACTGACCCTTGGGGGACACCATGACATAAAGGAACAGCACGCGATCTGTGACCCCCCACATAGATAAACTGAGAACGTCCAGAAAGATAGGATTTAAACCAATTTAGCACAATCCCATCCACACCAACCCAGTTATGAAGTCTGTCCAAAAGTATGCTATGAGAAATTGTATCAAAAGCTGCGTTTAAGTCTAAAAGCACTAAAATACCACAAGCCCCCGAGTCAGCAATCAAGAGAAGGTCATTAACGACTTTAACTAAAGCAGTTTCCGTGCTATGTCCTGATCTAAAACCCGACTGAAATGCATCAAACAGCGCGTTTGCTTGCAGGTGTTCTTGCAGTTGCCCCACGACCACCCGCTCAAGGACCTTTGCCAAAAAAGGTAGATTAGAAATCGGCCGATAATTAGACAGATCAGAAAGTCACTGCCAGGCTTTTTTTAAAATCGGTGTGACAGCAGCAGTTTTCAGAGCAATTTCAATAAAACCAGTGCTAAGTGAAGCATTCACAATAGTGGTAATATGGGGCACAAACACTGATAGACAGTTCTTCAGAACAGAAGTTGGGAAAGGATCGAGAACACAGGATGAGGAGTTTAGTGACATGACAGTTTTCGCAATAAAATCATAATCAGCAATATTAAAAGGCTAGAAGCCGGAAGCAGGAAGAACAGAGGGTGAAGGTTCAACATATGTGGAATCAGAATCACCGGCAACGGAAAAGAAAATATAGTCAATCTTGGTTGTAAAGAAATTTAAAAATTCATCACAGTGCTCAGCAGTTGCAGGGGTGAAATTATTAGGAGGTTGTGACGAGTTAGAGGGAATAAAACACTTGGTCAGAGGGTTTGTGTCAGACTTTTCCCCGAAGGGTGATTTATTTACAACGTGCAGGGTGAAAAGGATGATACAGTGCAGAAGGGCTCTTCTGGCCGGGAAGCGTGCAGGTGATCCGGGGAGAAGGAGTGAGGCTGTGCAGGAAAGTGTAGTGGTTCAACCATCAGCTGCTTGAGTCCGCTGGAGGAAAGAGAGAGACAGAGATTAGCGTGGAGTCATTGGGTGAAATGAAGCTCACTCGTCGGTGTCCTTGGGTGGCTTATATCTCTGCCTCTTGATGATCTCCAGGTGGGTTGGATCTCTCGTGATGAAAAGCAGCTGTGGTGAATTTGGGACCATGGCGACGTGGCTTTGGTATACTCGCCACAGAGGTCCAACCAGATTAGTGACTGTTCTAAACGCAGTTCTAGAGTTGGAATTTTGACTACAAATGATATGCGAGTAGTATTCCCTTTTCGCGACCGTCAGTGCATTATGATATTCCATTAGATGCTGCTCAAACATAAGCTTGTGTATCACAAGCCCAGATTTATGATATTTTCTATCCAATTGCCTGTTAACAGCCTTCATTTTTCTTAACTCCTTCGTAAACCAGGGCGACGATCTTGTAAAAGAAACGGAGCGAGTTTTCAGTGGAGCAATATCACCAAGAAGAGACTTAAAAACAGAATTGTATTGAGACACTGTAGACATAATAGGAAAACCCTCAATGTGTTGACTAACTGGTCAAGGTCAATGTCACCAAGTTTCCTGAAAGTGATAGTATGTTTGATAGTAATCTGAGAAGATGGTGTACTCAGATCGAACGTAATGAGTTTATGGTCACTAAAAGGCACCACAGTTGCTTTAAGTGGCTGAATATTCACTCCAGTGGCACAAACCAAATCCATTGTGTGACCACATTTGTGTGTAGGAAAGTCAACATGCTGGATCAAGTTAAAACAGTCAAATATCTCCAGTAAGCATGCAGCTTGAGCACAGTCCACATCCTCAACGTGAAAATTTAATTCACCGGTAAGGAGAAGAGAAGGACAGAGCGCACTAGCCACCGTCAATAGATCGGTAAGTTCTGAGAAAAAATCAGAAGCAGGTTTTGGAGGACGATAAATGTTCAATACTAGCACAGGGGAAGTGCCAGTCAATTTAAACGCCATGCATTCAAAAGTAGTAAAACATGGCAGGGTTACCTCGATTACAGTCACATCAGAGCGGAAAATAACTGCTAAACCACTGCCTCTGCCAGTGGAGTGAGAGCGCCCGAGATATGTGTAGCATGGCAAAGCACACATATTTAAATAAAAAAAAAGTCATTAGACTGATGCCAAGTTTCACAAATGCAGAGAAAGTCCAAATCATTGTCAATAATTAAGTCACAAATCAAAGCTGCTTTATTATTGATAGAACGTGCGTTTAAGTGGGCAAACCTGACAATATTTCGTTGAACTTCACTGGATGATGAAACCTTCTGGACGGGTGCAAGGTTCGTCAAACAAACCCAAGCTGAGGAGTAAGGACGAACCACTCGCCTCCGAGACCAGACCGTGTTGATAGACCCAGCCTGGTGAGCCAGAAAACTCCGGCGAGAGCCCCGATGAGTGTACGCGGGGCGCCGTAGTAGTTTTAGAGAGCGAAGCACTTGTACCATGTCCACCGCAGGAAGCATATTGTGTTGAAGTTGATAAAGATCCGTTCCAAAGTTAGTGAACATGTTAAAATCCAAGCGACCACTGTAGGTCTTGTCCAATGCTCCAATAAAAACCAGAATGAGGAAAATCAGCTGAGTTAGCCGCATGCTAGCACCAAGGACTCGGAGAATCAAGCAGAGCGGCTAGGGCACAAACTCAGCTCCGATTTAATGTTATGTCCGAAAAATACAGAGTATAAAAGTATAAAATGTCATATATAAAAGACTGAAACTAAAAAACTTAGATAAAAAGATGGACACACAAAAACTCACCAAAACTGGTGGAGAAGCGGCAGCCAAACTGCGCCAGCGTCCTCTCACATCACGAGCTTTGTTATTTAGGACTATACATTGTTCATGGATTACTTTATTTGCAAAATGTTTTGGTTTAATATTCATCTAATGTTTCTGAAATGTGACTTTACTAGCTTCAGAATGCATAGAAAGTTCATTTATTCATTCATTTTCTTTTCGGCTTAGTCCCTTTATTAATCTGGTGTCGCCACAGCGGAATGAACCGCCAACTTATCCAGCACATGTTTTACGCAGCGGATGCCCTTCCCGCATCCCATCTCTGGGGAACATCCACACACACTCATACACTATGGACAATTTAGCCCACCCAATTCACCTGTACCACATGTCTTTGGACTGTGGGGGAAACCGGAGCACCCAGGGGAAACCCACGCAAACGCAGGGAGAACATGCAAACTCCACACAGAAATGCTAACTGACCCAGCCGAGGCTCGAACCAGCAACCTTCTTGCTGTGAGGCGACAGCACTACCTACTGCGCCATTGCGTCGCCCTGCATAGAAAGTTTTATCATATTAATTGAAGATTAATATTCCTATTAGAATTGCAAAATGATACAATGGAATGTCCTTTTACATGTACAAGTCATTAAAGGGCTCTCATGCAAAAATCCCTTTTATAAGTGGTTTAATTACAGTTTTGTGGTAACAGTCCATGAATATAATATATAACTATAACTATGAATATAAAAAAATATATGAATTAAATTTTTTATAACCACAATTAATAAAAAAACAGTCTGCAGAAACGCTTAGATTGACATTTTCCCTTTGTACATGTCATTAGAGGGGGAAAGTCCTGCCCATTATTGACAATCTCTATCTCATTAGCATAGGATGTTAGTCTTGTTTCTGAATCTGCCACTCTGCTGACACATAGGCACTTGTAGCTCCACCCTTATTTTGGCTGGGAGAACAATCTCATTTGAATTTACAGTTTTTCTCAGTCGCTTTGGTGCATTTCTCACTACACTATTTACATTTGCACAATAGTTAATGCATTTCTTAAAACAACAAACTGCAAAACCTAGTTGATAACCTGCAAAAGCATGTCACTTGCTCAAAATGGATAGCTCATTTCTCAAAAGCAAGTACAGTATTCATGTCAATGAAAGTGTCACTGTCATCAAGATGAAAAGTTCTGACACCTTTGTTTATGAACAAGATAGTCAAATGGCTTTGTCATGTTTTCATTATGGCAGTTTACAAATTTTTTCCAACGCAAAAAAGTCAGATTTTGGTGACACTTCCTGAAAATTCTCAAGACAGCACTATATACTATTTGCACAGCCATTTGAAAACTACAGTAAACTTAGACATTACAGCATTTAGTGAGATATCTGAGTACAAGACACTGAATATGTGTTTCATATTTTTATTGCTTATGCTCTTTGCAATTCTAATTTATTCACAGCAATGTGCAAAAGAATATTTAGTACATACACCCTTATTTACAACAAACATAAACTCCCTTTGGGTAGAGCTGTGCACAGCTAACATTGCAGTACATATTGGAACTGAACCTACAACATACATAGGTCTGAAAATCATCCGCGAAATTGTTCAATTTAGAAAACATTTTCAGGAAAAAAAAGATTTAAAAATTGTTATAAAATTAGCTTGACAGATTTTGACAACTAGTTCAACATTTTTGTATGTAATGACTCAAGTAATGAAATGAGGACTATTAGTTTTATATGGAATGACTATTCAGCATTCACAAGTTTAGTTATTTTGACTGACATGACATAAGCAAATGATAATGTTATAAAACAGCAGAGAGTTGTATGAAAGCAATTGATGCATGTCCAAAAGCATTTGTAATTTGTTAGAAGGAAAGAGAAGCTGCTACTATGATGTGCACAAATGACTAATTGTTTTGAGAAATGCATTAACTGTTGTGCAAATGTAAATAGTGTTATGAGAAATGCACCAAAGCGACTGAGAAAAACTGTAAAGCGACATTCACCAAAATGGCAGAATTAGGATCAATGCTTAAAAGGGCAGTTTCAAAGAGTTATAAAACAATATTTGTGGGGGATTTTGAGCTTAAACTTCACATACATAGTCTAGGGACATCAGAGACTTACTTTACATCTTGTAAAAAGGGGCATTTTGAAAATCTTGAATGTCAAGAAAAAACAACATAATTCATTCATTCATTCATTTTCTTGTCGGCTTAGTCACTTTATTAATCTGGGGTCGACACAGTGGAATGAACCGCCAACTTATCCAGCACATTTTTACACAGTGGATGCCCTTTCAGCCGCAACCCATCTCTGGGAAACATCCACACACTCATTCACACTCATACACTACGGACAATTTAGCCTACCCAATTCACCTGTACCGCATGTCTTTGGATTGTGGGGGAAACCGAAGCACCCGGAGGAAACCCACGCGAATGCAGAGAGAACATGCAAACTCCACACAGAAACGCCAACTGACCCAGCCGAGGTTCGAACCTGACCCAGCCAGGTTAATATATTAATATAATATAATATAATATAATATAATATAATATAATATAATATAATATAATATAATATAATATAATATAATATAATATAATATAATAATATATAATATAATATAATATAATATAATATAATATAATAATATATAATATAATATTAGCACACCCTGTTCAGAACAACCTGCCTTTTATAGACGATATCTGATTTTCTTTTTACATTCACAGAGCAAAATTGTCTGAGACAGGTTATCACAGAGGTTTAATAGAAGGTTAGAAGCTTGTTCAGATCCCTAACATAATAATTGAGATGCTTGTCTTAGCAAACACCGGTAAATATTTCAGCAGCTCCTGACCATAAATGCTAAACTACCGTTCCTGACAGCTCTGATTGTGTTTGCACTTTTCAAAAATGCTGCCTTAGATCAAACATTTCTTCCATGTAAAACTGTAAATCACAACAGCAACTTTCACTAGAGGTATTTGCAATATGTAGATTGTGGGTTGTAATTATTTATAGCACAGCAAGAAATAACTATGCAGTGTTCTGGAATGAGGAAAGAGATAAGAGCTCCACATCTTCACTTTCCTCCAGCGTTTTCACAGCTCAGTTTGTCTGTCTGAATCCCCAAGTCAGCAAGTGTAAATCTTGACCAAATACAGCCTGTTCCAGAGAAAAGCAAGGCTTTCTGGGAAATGCAGAGCTCTGTCACAAAAGCAAAAAACTTTCTCCAAGTTTGACATTAGTTTGAAATTCAGGCAACAGTTGGAAATGACTGGCACAGATGGTGTGTGTGTGTGTGTGAAGGGGTTTCCCTTCTGCCCTGTGGTGCCAGATGGTGCATCTCTAATGAAATAGAGCAATCGATCTGTTTGACTTTCTTCTTTTTCTGTCTTTCTGTTTGTCTCTAAAGTGTCTCATTGTTTTGCTGAGTGAATGTGAAAGGTCTAATCTTTTATTTAACATTATGAAAATCAGTATCTGTACCTACTTTAGTGGTGAGTTTGTGGAGAAAATTCCAGATGTGAGCTGTATCTGTTTTTGAAAACTCTAAATAGAAACTTATACAGTTTTTTTCTCAGTTGCTTTAGTGTATTTGTCAGATCAGAATTGAATTTTGCAAAACAGTAAGTGCATTTGTCAAAACAACGTATACAAATAGCAAAACACCATGGATGACCTGCAAAACTTCTCTTGTCTCTTGCTTAAAATCCTTAGTTGATCTCTCACAACTACATTTCCCCTTCGGAAGGGGAACTTCAATGCTATGTGGAAACTTCCACTATGGGGATTTCATTCAGAAAGCCAATCATCTGAAAGAGTATGTAAACGGGCCAATGAAATGCCAATGAGTTGGCAGCTTCAGCTTGCGCACCTGATGCTCGTTGCAATTAACTTGCTATAAGAGCACATGTGCGAGCAAAGCCAAAACATCATTTTCACTTCAGAGACTTCAACAGCCTTCTGAGAGAGTTGATGAGGGTTCCTCCAGCTGAGTTTCAGACAGAGAGTGAACGAGAGCGATCTCCCGGTCCAGAGTGTGTGACACGCAGCGGCAGATGGTCGAGCTGGGTTTCTCCCTTGCCTGGCGTCCTTTGGGTCCGGTCCTCCAGAGCGGTATGTATTGTTGCGAATTTCCTAAAAAAGCAACACGGTCGTGCAGCGTGTCTTTTTCAAGACGTCACTCCGACTGTGCGTTTCTGGATGCGGTGGTTTCCTGTCCTCGGATGATGCGCACGAGCACTGCGTTTCATGTCTGGGGGTGCAGCATGTTAATGCGGTGCTCGTGGGCAGTGCATGCCATCACTGCGGTGGCATGTCTGTTGCGCAGTTAAGATCGCGGCTCGCTCTTGCAAAAGAGCCACCCACCCCAGTTGTCCCCCGCTCCGCGGTGGGCACTCGGGCAGATCTGAGGGTTACAGTGGGAGTAAATCTTCCGCCTTCGGGCTTGTGGACCTCTCACTCCTCCACGCGCTCCATCCAAGCTTTGAGTGAGAGAAGCGCTCCATCCTCGGATGGCCGCCCTCTCACTTGATGACACCGAGGCCCAGATGTCCACCGCTGCATCGGAGGTTGGGCTGTCATGGTCTGATGAAGGATCCCCTTCCCTCCGTTCCCTCCCCTCGGGAGTGAGCGCGGCGGCGGCCGATCTTGAAACAGACATGATAACCGTGCTTTCCCGGGCTGTTTTGGTCGTGGGTCTGGAGATGGTTTATCCCCCAGCCCCACGGCCGGACCGACTAGATGGTTGTATGTGGAGGATTAAAAGGCAAGACCTTCTAGCCTCCCATCCCTCTCTTCCCGGAAGTGCACAGTGGGCTCACGCAGTCTTGAGGGCACCTTTCTCTGCCTGATCTGCGTGCGCCTCCGCCTCACCACTCTTGATGGTGGAGCAGCCAGGGAGTACGAGTCGATTCCCCAGATTGAGAGTGCCATCACGGGCCAGCGTGGTGCCTCCTTCTGCTGGAATTAGCCTCATCTCCCGTCCAAGGCGTGTTGGTTTTCTGCCTCCCGAGCCAGAGCCCACACAGCCGCGGGCCAGGCTGCTTCCACCCTGCACGCCAGGGTCCATGCGCGCGCGCTGGCCCAGCTGCACGAGGGTGGTTCTGACCCAGGCTTGTTACAAGCCCTGCACCGCACCCGACTGAGCTCCACGGACCTCAAGTCTGCTGCGTGTGCCCCGGGAAAGACAATGGCCACGTTAGTGGTCCAGGAGCGCCACCTCGGGCTAAACCTGGCAAAAATATGCGCGGAGTCGACAAAGTTCACTTTCTTGACTCCCCCATATACCAGTCTGGCCCGTTCGGCGACACCGTAGGTGAATTCACCCAGGAATTCACGGCGCTGCAGTCGGATACGATGGGCCATCCTTCGGCGGGGATGTAAGACCCTTCCCCTCCGCCGAACCATCCACATCCACTGCTTGTCGCCGAGAGCGCCTGTCTTCGAGTGCTGCTCCGCCCCCGCCTGCGCCTCCGGCCAGCGGCAGCGCCGAGCACCTCGCAGGCAACCAGCGCTTCCCGTCCCAGGGCGCCGTTAAGTCCGGTTAACGGACCGCGAATCGCTCCTGAGACGGCCATCTGGAGAAGAGGGAACTTGCTCTCTCCCCAGTGGGGGGCCGGGCTCCTCAGAGAGAGAGCATCTTTCCCTTCCCTGGATGTGACAGCCCGAATACTGCCAGTCTGGGACGCGATGAAAAGCCTTTCAGCTCGCAGGATCGGCGCACTTCGCCAGTGGCTCACGGGGTCTGGGAGGACGGTCTCCTTTCTCTCACACCTTCAGCCCTCTCCGCCGGAGTCTGAGTGCAAGGTGAGTGAATCTCTCACCTCCAGCTCTTCCGCGGGACCCCAGCGCTCCCCGGATCAGCACTCCCACTCCGCGCTGCCCCACTGCTGGTACGTCAGCGATTGTAGCGATGCAGTCATTAGCGAGGGCTCTGCCTGCCTGGTTAGCGCAGCCCAGCCCTTTGCGGTGGCTCATACGCACGATCAGACTCGGCTACGCGATTCGATTCGCGAAACGGCCTCCCAAGTTCACATGGTGTATGTCACCAGGGTCAGCCCTGTGCCCGCCCCTGTCTTGCGAGAAAAGATTGCTGTCCTCCTGGCGAAGGAGGCAATCTAACCGATCCCTCCAGCCGAGATGGAGAGCGGGTTTACAGCCTGTACTTCATCGTACCCAAAAGAGCGGTGGGTTACTGCCAATCCTAGATCTGCGCATTTTGAACCGCTGTCTGCACAAGCTGCCGTTCAAAATGCTTATGCAGAAGCGCATCCTCCGGTGCGTTCGTCCTCGGGATTGGTCTGCAGCAATAGACCTGAAGGACACGTACTTCACGTCTCCATACTCCACGCCATCGTCACTCTTCTGCGGTCTGCGTCGAGCGAGCCTGACAGTACAAGTCCTCCCCTTCGGGCTCTCTCTGTATCCGCGGGTCTTCACCAAGCTCGCGGAGGGTGCCCTAGCGCCCCTTCGGCTCGCGGGCATCCGCATACTCAATTATCTTGGCGACTGGCTGTTTTTAGCCCTCTCGCAGGAGCAATTGACTATGCACAGAGACAAGGTGCTCCTGCACCTCCACCTATTGGCACTGGCTTCATGATCGAGTCTCCAGACACGCATGGCACGCGAACACACACCGAGTGACTGTCACTGCGCTGTGTCGCCGCGCCCTCA
This sequence comes from Danio kyathit, assembly GCA_903798195.1. Taxonomy (NCBI): domain Eukaryota; kingdom Metazoa; phylum Chordata; class Actinopteri; order Cypriniformes; family Danionidae; genus Danio; species Danio kyathit. The sequence goes on from LR812538.1 coordinate 19,115,821, forward strand.
GCCCCTGGAACGACCCCTCGTTCCTACAGGCCTGAGTGCCTCTAGGACAGGCGTCCAGACATATTGTCGTTTTGACGGATGCTTCCAGCACTGGCTGGGGGGCCGTGTGTTGCGGGCATGCAGCTGAAAAAACCCAGTTGCATTGGCATATCAATCGCCTAGAGCTGTTGGCAGTGTTCCTCGCTCTCCGCCGTTTTTTACCGGTGCTGGAGCGACAACACGTACTGGTCAGGACGGACAGTACGGCAGCGGGGGCATATATCAACCGTATGGGGGGTATCCGCTCTCGCAGCATGTCCATTTTTTTTCCCATCGAGCTCTCCGTGCAGCCCTTTCGCTCTCACGGCAGTTTCGCCTGGGAAAATGGAGACTCCACCCCCGACTGTCCAGCTGTTCTGTGCTGCGCCTTTCTCTCTCTAACTCAGAGATTCGTGCGCTCTTGCTTGAGTTCCCCACTTGGCGAACCCTGCAAAGTCCACTGGCTACACAGCTGGCCTCGGGGCGTGCGTAATACGCATTTCTCCAGTGAGCCTACTCGCACAGATACTGTGTAAAGTCAGGGAGGTCGAGGAACAGCTCTCGTATTGCGCCTCTCTGGCCCAATCGGACCTGCTTTCAACTCTCTCCTCGTGATGGCCCCTCCCTGGCACATCCCCTGAAAACAGGGGACAGGCACCGTTTGGCACCCGCGCCTAGATCTATGCTTCACGTACGGTTCATAGATGGAGCGCGGAGGACTTAAGTGACTTACCGATTAGGTGGTTAACACTGTCACTCAGGCTCAGCACCTTCTACAAAGCATGCCCACGCCTGAAGTGGAGTCTATTCGCTGTGTGGTTACCTTTTTCCCATACGAGAAGGAAACCCCGATCATGCCAGATCAGAGTGATGCTATCCTCCTTCAGTTGACTGGAGCTAAGGCTGTCCCCTCCGCTCTGAGGGGTTGGCGTTACGATCATCCCCGCTCTAAGGATGCGGCGATGGCGGTGCGCTGGGAAGTATCGTCTCATCATCCAGCTCCCAGAGGCACGAGACATGAAAATTAATTTTTCCTGTTTCCCTCTCATACCCACTTGGAGATCTCTCTTAGGAGAGGTCTGCTCGATTACTCGACTCAGTATCTTAAGATTTCTGTCCAGGTAGACAGCTCTGCTGATCGCGTTCGCATCGGCCAAATGGGTGGGTATCTGGAGGCATTTTCGGTCAGCGAAATGTGCCAGCATTTTGGGCCGGCCCACTCTCACGTTTACCTGAGACCCCGGCCCACCTAGGTGCCCTAGGTTCCTACGGCTTTTCAGCCACGTAACGAACCTGCAAGCGCTGCCCACGGAGGAGGCAGACCCAGCCCCTTTATTTGCTGCGTCCTTCGCGTTTGCGTATTATACGGACCGTACTCAGCTCTTTTATCTGTTACTGTGATCGGCAGAAGGGAAGTGCCGTATCCAAACAGAGGTTGGAACTTACCCACTGAACAGTGGATGCCATCTCCCTCGCTCATCTGAGCCAGGGCGAGCCGTGTCCCCCAGGAGTGAGAGCGCGCTCCTCGAAGCGCGCATCCTTTTGGGCGTTAGCACGCGGCGCCTCTCTAACAGACACTGTAGAGCTGCGGGCTAGGCGACACCTATTGCGAGATTTATTAATCTTGAGGGGAGCCGATTTCCTCACGCGGTGAATGAGAAATTCGGTTAGGTGTTGTAAAACGCTTGCTGCGCCATTCTCTCTAACACGGAGATACGTGCGCTTTTTCGCTCTGTCAGTAAAGTTCCCCGCTGGCGAACCCTGCAGATATTCCTCCGAGGCCCCCAGCATCTGACTCAGCGGAGGAGTCAGGCGCTGGCCCGTTACGTTGTTGGTATGCCCGCTGGTCAGCCCGCGTTCTGGGTATAGGTGCCCGCTATGTGCGATCCCCACTAGGCGATCCCATATGCTTATACTGCCACTGTGCAGTCCCCCCTCACAGGCGGACCCATGGCTTCCCTCACCGCTAACCATCTTATATTCATATGCGTACTCCTCCTTCTCAGGGCGAGTCCATATGCTCTCTCGCCACCAGTCTCCCCACTTGGGTAGCAGGTGGCCTCCGCAGCGTCCTCCCTATCGGGACTGCACGCTTCCCAATGTACTGTTGTATTACATTCCTAGAAATTATTCTAGACGCATTTGCGGCCCCCCAAAAATATATCTAAATCTGTAAATCTTCTGTTGAAGTGGGATAAGTAAGGGCCAGGGAACACGTTGGAAGACCGCACCTGGTGACGCAGGTGCGCTCATGCTCTTTTGCCTGGCAAACCTCTCATCGGGGGCGAAGGTAGGGTTCAATCATTATGGCGTTTTCCAAACAATTCCCCATAGTGGAAGTTTCCACATAGCATTGAAGTTCCCCTTCCGAAGGGGAACGCTCTGGTTACTAAAGTAACCCTCGTTCCCCGAGGGGGGGAACGGAAATGCTATGTTCCTTCGCCATAATGATTGCCCCTTAGCTGTTGAGGTGAAAGTCTCTTCCGCTAAAAAAATGATGCTTTGGCTTTGCTCGCACATGTGCTCTTATAGCAAGTTAATTGCAACGAGCATCAGGTGCTCAAGCTGAAACTGCCAACTCATTGGCATTTCATTGGCCCGTTTACATACTCTTTCAGATGATTGGCTTTCTGAATGAAATCCCCATAGTGGAAGTTTCCACATAGCATTTCCGTTCCCCCCCTCGGGGAACGAGGGTTACTTTAGTAACCAGAGCGTTCTGTGTCAATGAACGTGTCGGATGCACTTTCATTAGAAAAAGTCAAGATTCACCTAGGTGAAATTGACCAATTATAGACAGATTTAGAAAAAAAAGCTAATGGAAATCTATAGAAAAATGCACTATGACAAAATATTATGACAACTTGTTCAGACATGTAAAGACTTATTCGCTTGTTAAGTGTGACACCACGCGAAACGGCTTTTGGGTCCGAGTGCTCTTTTAAACTGTATGGGGAGACTCAACAAATGGTACTAATAAACGTTTACAAAGTGATGTAATACTTTCGAAAATCACGATTGCAATATATATCCATGCCTAATATCTAATGGCCAGAAAGTGATAATTTTTTTATAAATTGTTAAAATATTGGTGTCTGTGATGCAGCAAGTCCATAGGCTGTTGTGTACACCATGATTTTATATAAAATTCACTTTAATGTGTGATATGTCTAAAAAGTGTCCATAAAGGAATATTTACTCAATTTAAATAAGTAGCAGCTTGGACCCGGAATCAGTACTCCATACGTCACCACTTAACAAGCGGATACCATGAACAAACGATTAAATGTTGTGGGGGTAAGACAGTTATTCAGTTAAGTTATTCAGCAGAGATATAATACATTTTGATCAGCATGACATAAACAATTTTTAATGTAGAAAACAAAAGAGAATTGTACATAATCTTTGCATGGGTGTAAAAAAGCATTTGCAACTTGTTCAAAGGAATGAGAAACTGCTTTTTTGATGTGCACAAGTGACAATGATGTGTTCCTCCCCTTCGGGAGGGGAACTTCAATGCTATGTGAAAACTTCCACTATGGGGAATTCGTCAGAATCCAATCATCTGTAAGAGTATATAAATGGGCCAATGAAATGCCAATGAGTTGGCGGCATCAGCATGCACAGCTGGCGCTACTTACAATCAATTTGAAATATAAGCACAGCACGTGCCAGGCTGAGGCATCCTTTTCACTTTAAATTCTTTCACGAAGCTTCTGAGAGAGTCGATGAGGGTTTTCTCCAACTGTTACGACAGAGAGAGAGAGAGAATGAGAAAGTGGGCTGCTTCTCCCGGTCCAGAGTGCTCCGCGGTGGGCACTCGGGCAGATCTGAGGGTTACAGTGTGAATAAATCCACCGCCCTCGGGCTTGTGGACCTCTTGCTCCTCCATGTGCTCTATCCAAGCTTCGAGTGAGAGAAGTGCACGTTTTGCCTCTTCCTGGTGGAGTCAGCCTTGTCTCCCAACCAAGGCGTGTTGGTTATCTGCCTCCCGCGGAGCCAGAGCCCACACAGCCGCAGGCCAGGCTGCTTCCACCCTGCACACTATGGCCACCTACCAGCGCTGCCAAGCGCAGGAGCTGGCCCAGCTGCACGAGGGTGGTTCCGACCCAGGCTTATTTCACGAGCCCCGGACCACAACCGACTGTGCTCTACGGATCACAAGTCCGCTGCATGTGCCCTGCGATGGCCACATTAGTGGCATTAGCTTGCGAGGTGTGGGAGGACGGTCTTCCTTCTCTCACACTTCCAGCCCCTCCTCCGCTCTCAGCCTCTGAATGGACCCTGCATTTCTACAGGCCTGTGTGCCTCTAAAACAAGTGTCCAGGCATGTCATCGTTTTGACGCATGCTTCCAGTTGCGCGGGGGGGCCGTGTGGTGCGGGCATGCAGCTGTGGGTCCTTGGTAGAACCCTGGTTGCATTGGCATTTTAATCGCCTGGAGCTGTTGGCAGTGTATATTGTGCTGTGCCGTTTTTTTTACCGCTGCTAGAGGGGAAACACATGCTGGTCAGGATGGACAACATGGCAACGTTGGCATATATCATCCGCACGGGAGGTCTCAGCTCACTCGCCGTCTGCTCCCCCGGAGTCAAACGCAGCAGATTTGCCATTTCTTCCAATTCCAATTCCATTCTTCCCCGCCAAGCTCAACCGTGCAGCCGATGCGCTCTCATGGCAGTTTCGCCTGAGAAAATGGAGACTCCACCCCTGACTGTCCAGCTGTTATGGGCTGCGCCTTTCTCTCTAACACAGAGATATGAGCGCTTTCTTGCTTTGTCAGTTGAGATCCCCACTTGGTGAACCCTGCAGAGTTCCACTTGCTATACAGCTGGCCCCGGAGCGTGCGTAATACGCATTTCTCCAGTGAGCCTACTCGCACAGATGTGTAAAGTCAGGGTGGATGAGGAACAGGTCTATGTATTGCGCCTCTCTGGTTCAATCTGACCTGTATTTCAGCTCTCTCCTCGTGATGGCCCCTCCCTGGCAGATCCCCTGGAAGAAGCTTCTTCTCTATGAAACCTCATGTGTGGTCCATAGATAGAGCTCGGAGGACTTAGGTGACCTAACGATTAGGTGGTTAACACAGTCACTTAGGCTAGAGCAACCTCACCATCCGCTCTGAGGATGCGGTTATGGCGTTGCGATGAGAAAGCCTCATTGCCTCATCTTCCAGTTCCCAGAGGCGCGAGACGTGGATATTAATTCTATTCTGTTCCCCTCTCATACCCACTTGGAGATCTCTTAGGAGAGGTCTGCTCGATCACTCCACTCAGAATCTTTAAAATTTCTGTCCAGGTAGACAGCTCTGCCGGTCGCGTTGGCATCGGTCAAATGGGCAGGTATCTGGAGGCATTTTCGGTCAGCGAAATGTGCCTGTGTTTTGGGCCAACCCACTCTCACATTTTTCCTGAGACCCCCGCCCACCTAGGTGCCCTAGGTGCCTACAACATTCTTTTTAGACTACATAGTGAACCTGCAAGCACTGCGCATGGAGGAGGCAGACCCAGCCTCTTTATTGCTATGTCTTGATCGCGAGATACGTGCGCTTTCTCGCTTTGTCAGTTGAGGTCCCCGCTGGTGAAACCTGCAGAGATTCCTCCAAGGTCCCCAGCACCTGACTCAGCAGAGGAGTTACATTGTTGGCATGCCCGCTGGTCATCTTGCGTTCTGGGTATAGGTGCCTGCTATGTGCGATCCCCGCTATCGATCTCATATGCTTACTCAGCCACGATTTAGTCCCCCTCCTAGGCGGGCTCATGTCTTCCCTCCCTGCCAACCATCTCTTTTTCATATGTGTACTCCCCCTTCTCAGGGCTAGTCCATATGTCTTCTTGCCACCAGGTCTCCCCACTTGGGCAGCAGGTGGCCTCCACAGCATCCTCCCTATCAAGACTGCATGCTTTCCCAACGTACTCTCGTATTAAAATTCCTAGAAATTGACTAGATGCATTACAACTCCTGAAAATTATATCTTAATCTGTAAAACTTTCGTTGAAGTGAGATAGGTAAGGGCCAGGGAACACGTTGGAAGACCGCGCCTCTGGTGAAGCAGGTGCGCTCACGCTCTTGGCTTGGCATAACCTCTCATCGGGGGCAAGGTAAGGTTCAATCATTGTGGCGTTTTACATACATTTCCCCGTAGTGGAAGTTTCCACATACCATTGAAGTTCCCCTCCCGAAGGGGAAGTCTCTGGTTACTAAAGTAACCCTTGTTCCAAGAGGGGGTGGACTGTGGGACTTCAAAACAATGTTTTTCCCTTAGCTGTTGGGCGTGAAAGTCTCTTCAGCTAGAAAAGGATGCCTCAGCTAGGCACGCACTACGCTTATATTTCAAATTGATTGTAAGTAGTGCCAGCTGTGCATGCTGATGCTGCCAACTCATTGGCATGTCATTGGCCCATTTGTATACCCTTTCAGATGATTGGATTCTGACGAAATCCCCATAGTGGACGTTTCCACATAGCATTTCCGTTCCCCCCCTCAGGGAACAAGGGTTACTTTAGTAACCAGAGTGTTCTGATCTGAGAAAAGGAGCAAAACCACTGAGAAAAACTGTAAAAGCATGGGGTGAATAGAATGTTATTTTTGCTGTTTTTGAAGACACTTGTGCTCATCAACGTTGCACTTGCCTTCATCAAAATAAAGGTAAAATAGTAATATCACAGTTTAGAATAACTGCTTTATATTTTAATATATTTTCAAATGTAATTTATTTCTGCAATGCAACAGTGACACAGGGTCCTTCTCAAATCTTTCTTTTGTTTGTTTATTTGTGACAAAATAATTTATTTACAGAAAAAGGTGTGTGTGTGTTTATGTTCAATCCACATAAATTTGTTAAAAGTGTTAAGTTAACTTAATCGATTTGTGTTGGGACAACATGAATGAATTATGTGGAATAAAGCATTTTTTAAAATGTAAATAAAATATTTTATTTGTTGCTCATAAATAGATGGATGGATGGATGGATGGATGGATGGATTTCTGTAAGTATATCAAAATTTAGTTTTTGATTAATATTTTATAATTCTAACCTAATTTGGACACAAATATTTAATTTTTAACCCTCAGATTCCAGATTTTCAAATAGTTGCATCTCATCCAAACATTATCCTATCTCAACAAACCATACTTCAATAGAATGGTTATTTATGTATTCAGGTTTCAGATCACCGACTGGTTTTGCCAATCCAGGCCCATTCTGATTATGTACCCCTATATACATTTCTGGAGAGCGCCAAATATGTCCCAAAAGGTACATTTTTTGCAGTTTTTGTTTTGGCAAATCCACCAGAGGCCGCTGTGTAAGCTTTTTCAGATCTCAAATTTCTTTCGCGAGTGCTATTCACACCTGCTGTTCTCACGTGAATGCATCAGAGGCCTCTGTCGACTGACTGACCGACCGATATGCCCACCCACCCCCTTCCATAAACCCAAGCGATAGCTTTTGTTTTTGTCATACCTGCTTTCTGGAACTGTTCTTTGCTGTACTTGAGCTCTGTCATCACAGTCAGCTCCGCTCTACATCTCAAATCCTCCGACACATCCTGCGAGCTAGCTGGACAAACTGGTAACATTGGAAAAGCCATCCACACGGAGTTAAGGGGTAAGCTGGTAAGCACGAAAAGGAACAGCGTCATACCAAATGCAGCCATACGTACTTCTGACTACATAATTTGCATTCTCCAGAAATGTATATAGGGCTACGTTTTCAGAATGAGCCTATGTTGTGTTTTGCAGTCCATGGTCACATATTTGCAATGTTTATTGTCCTGCTTCAAACTGGCTCAGCGGTTTGTCTGGAAAGTCTCCCATCATGTCTTTTGTGTGTTTGATTTTCAGGAAAACCACTGCCGGAGGATCAAGATCTTGGGCGACTGTTATTACTGTGTGTCCGGTCTGACTCAACCCAAAGCAGACCACGCACACTGCTGTGTGGAGATGGGTCTGGACATGATCGACACTATCACGTGAGATCCCGTTCTGTCCCAACAGCTAGCATCTTCTCACACACTGTATATTTCAAAGCTCTAGTGATTTTATTTGTGTGTGTGTGTGTGTGTGTGTGTGTGTGTGTGTGTGTGTGTGTGTGTGTGTGTGTGTGTGTGTGTGTGTGTGTGTGTGTGTGTGTGTGTGTGTGTGTGTGTGTGAGAGAGAGAGAGAAAGAGAAACCCGCTGCACTATATTCATTTCTCTGCTCTGAATGCTGAGGCGGCTTTCACTGCTGCAGTCTCTTATCACCTCACACAGGTGCTAGAATATTCACACACACTCACACATGCACACACACACACGCACACACACACACAAACGCACACACACACATGCACTCGCTGTCTCACATTAGTGTAGATCTCCTGCTTTGTGCTGGTAGCAAACAGAGAAGAAATTCCTCCTGTCAAACCCTCCTCTCTCTCTCTCTCTCTCTCTCTCTCTCTCTCTCTCTCTGTCTCTCTCTCTCTTTCTCTCTCTCTCTCTCTCTCTTCAATCATCAGATCCGGCATTATAGTAAGGGATGAGGAGAGAATAAGGAGCTTTCAAAAAGGAGGCAAAAAAAGAAAGAAAAAAGCCTGACTCTATTTTTCGAGATGGAAATGTATAGCGTTCAGGGTTCCCACTTTCTTTTTTCACCATTGAATTTAGATGAGTTTTCTATAGGTCCTCTGGTGCTGCTTGAAATGTTTTTGGTTTTTTGGTGTGGTGATTTTATCCATGATGAATGTTTGTAGATGTTTTTGTGATTTGATTTATACATTTTGTTCAATTAAATTTGTTTTGACTGATTAAACAATAATAAAAATGTCATATTTTTTTCTGGTGGAAATAAATATGATAAAATAAATGATCGTAAAAATAAATAAATAAATAAATAAATGAATGAATGAATGAATAAATAAACAAACGAACGAACGTACGAATAAATAAATAAATACATTTAATAATAAGGAAAATAAAACCTCACCTTCTCATAAAAGATGCTCATTTCTTCCTTTATTCAGTCAAAACAAATAAAAGTTTTAAGGAAAACATGCAGGATTTTTCTCCATTTTGTGAATTTTATAGTGCTCAGTGGTTTAAACTTTCAAAAATTTCAGTTTTTCAGAAAATTTGCTATGCTCCCAGTCAATGAATAAGAGTTAGAGTCTATAAATAATAAAGAAAGTGGAGAAAAGGAAATGGCTGTTAGCCATATACTTTAGCCACAAAAGCTTATCAGGCTCTGGGAAGGTTTTTTTTTTTTGAGGGGGGCCAATCATTTGACCAAAATGACCGATCATTTCTCTAGACACTTTTTCCTCGACTGGGATTGTGTAGAGCCCCTTGAAGCTGCATTGAAACCGCAATTTGGAAGTTCAAAAGACTGAGCACAATTGAAGTCTGTTATACTGTATACTGTAGAGGGAAAAAAATCATGCATATTTTTCTTTTTGACTGTAGAACAACTTAGAAAGTAACTTAATTAAATGGTACTGTATGAGTAAAAATGATAAACGTTTACTGTATGATGTTCACTGTATAATGTTCACTATAGAAAGAAACTTGAAACTTGATGTTCTATGAAGATTTTTTTGTCAATATTTTGCTGTAAATAGATCAAAACGTATATCAAAATATAAATAATATATATAAAACTAAAGTTTTTGATTAGAAATGTGCTCTTCTAAGCACTTTAAAAGTGATTTTCACAATATTTAGATTTTTTTTATCCCTCTGATTTCAGATGCTATAGTTGTGTCTCAGACAGATATTCTAACAAACCACACATCAGTGGGAAGCTTATTTATTAATCTTTTTTTGTGATCTCAGTTTCCAAAAAACGACACCTATAACTGCTTTTGTGGTCCTGGATCATAAATGAAACAATTCTAGAGTTATAAATGAAATAATTCTAGACATGAACTGGTCCTTTAAACATTTAAACCTATCCTTTTTTCAATCAACTGCAGGTTAGTCTGATTATGTCCAATGAACAACTGATAAACAAAGAAAAAAAATATGTATTTATACTGTATATGTAACAGTATAGAAAGGAAAGATATTTCTCCCAGAAAGACTTTTCAGGAGGCAGATAAACATTTGAACATTTATTGTGAATTGTTTGCATAAATGTAAGTTCGTTACGATCCTTTCATGAAGTCCTTTGGCGTAAGCCTAGTCTATGGTACGGAATACTGGATGAGCTGGCAGATCCTGCCTGAAGATGAAGGCAGGGCGAAGCCAACCCCCTGAGTGGAGACGAGGCCAACCTGGTGGTGGTGAAGAGGATGGAGGGAAACTTCCGCATCGTCACCTGAGTACAGCGAAACAGCTTGTTTAGATGGGCTTATATATAGCTTGCTTGGTTGTTATAGGCCGACGAGATAATTATTATGAATGACGTGACATCTCAGTCTTCCTGGCAGAACTATCGCTAAAGCTTTTATTTCTCCCAGAAAGACTTTTCAGGAGGCAGATAAACATTTGAACATTTATTGTGAATTGTTTGCATAAGTGTAAGTTCGTTACGATCCTTACATGAAGTCCTTTGGCGTAAGCCTCATCTATTGTACGGAATACTGGATGAGCTGGCAGATCCTGCCTGAAGATGAAGGCAGGGCGAAGTCAACCCTAAAAGACAAAACTTAGGGTTCAATTTTGTAGCAATCCTAAAACAGAGAATGACATGCACATGATATGGCTTATATTGTATATTATTGCAAATCGCGTAAAGCAAAATTGAGATTAAATAGTGCCCTGATGGGCAGTGAGGTATATAAGAGATCTAGCATGAACATAAAACGAAGCACACAATTAGGCTAAATTATGGTAGAAAGCCCCAGTGGAGATGGAGAGAGCGCGCCACAACAGGCAGAGGAGAGAGAGCGTGCCCCGATGGGCAAAGGAGATCGAGAACGTGCCCCGATAGGCAGAGGTGAGAGTGTGCTCCAATGGGTGGAGGAGATTGAGAGCGTGCCCCAACGGGCCGAAGAGATTGAGAGCGTGCCCCGAAGGGCTGAAGAGACTGAGAGCATGCCCCCGACGGGCAGAGGAGATTGAAACATGCCCCGATAGGCAGAGGTGAGAGAGTGTGCCCTGATGGGTAGAGGAGATTGAGAGCGTGCCCCGACAGGCCGAAGAGACTAAGAGCGTGCCCCGACGGGCAGAGGAGTGAGAGCGTGCCCCGACGGGGAGAGGAGAGAGAACGTGCCCCGACGGGCAGATGAGAGAGAGCGTGCCCCGATAGGCAGAGGTAAGAGAGTGTGCCCCGATGGGTAGAGGAGATTGAGAGCGTGCCCCGACGGGCCGAAGAGACTGAGAGCGTGCCCCGACGGGCCAAAGATACTGAGAGCGTGCCCCGACAGGCAGAGGAGAGAGAGCATGCCCTGACGGGCAGAGGAGATTGAGAATGTGCCCCGATAGGCAGAGGTGAGAGAGTGTGCCTCGATGGGTAGAGGAGATTGAGAGCATGCCCCGACGGGCCGAAGAGACTGAGAGCATGCCCCGACGGGCAGAGGAGATTGAGAATGTGCCCCGATGGCCAGAGAAGATTGAGAAGGTGCCCCGATAGGCAGAGGTGAGAGAGTGTGCCCCAATGGGTAGAGGAGAATGAGAGCGCGCCCCAACGGGCCGAAGAGATTGAGAGTGTGCCCCGAAGGGCTGAAGAGACTGAGAGTGCCTCGGAGGTCTTGATGTGCGAGACGTAGCCCCAGCGGACTCACTGTGCTAAAAGGAGCCCCGGAGGGGTCGCTGTGCTAGACGGAGCCCCGGAGGGCTTGATGTGCGAGGCGGAGCTCTGGCAGGCTTGATGTGCGAGACGGAGCCCCGGCGGGCTTGCTGTGCGAGACGGAGCCCTGGCAAGTTTGCTGTGTGAAACGAAGCCCCAGCGGGCTTGCAGTGCAAGACGGAGCCCCGGGTTTGCTGTGCGAGACGGAGCCCCAAAGGTCTTGTTGTGCAAGAAGGAGCCCCAGCGAACTCACTGTGCTAAGAGGAGCCCCGGAGGGGGGCCGACCGCGCGAAACGTAGCCCCGGTGGGCTGACTGCAATAGACGGAGCCCCGGCGGGCTGACTGAAGGAGGGCTTGCTGTGCTAGACGGAGCCCAGACAGGCTTGCTGTGCCCCGGTGGGCTGACTGCAAGAGACGGAGCCCCGGCGGGCTGACTGAAGGAGGGCTTGCTGTGCTAGACGGAGCCCCGGCAGGCTCGCTGTGCGAGACGGAGCCCCGGCAGGCTCGATGTGAGAGACGGAGCCCCGGCGGGCTGGCTGTGCGAGGTGGAACCCGTAGAGCTTGCTGTGCTAGGCAGAGTCCCCGAGTGCTCACTGTGCGAGTCGGAGCCCCGTTGGGCTGGCTGTGCGAGACGAAGCCCTGGCAAGTTTTCCGAGTGAGACGGAGCCCCGGCGGGCTTGCTGTGCGAGACGGAGCTCTGGCAAGTTTGCTGAGTGAGACAGAGCCCCGGTGGGCTTGCTGCGTGAGACGGAGCCCCGGCGGGCTTGCTGTGCGAGACGGGGCCCCATTGGGCTGGCTGTGCGAGATGAAGCTCTGGCAAGTTTGCTGAGTGAGACGGAGCCCCGACAGGCTTGCTGTGCGAGACGGAGCCCTGGCGGGCTTGCTGTGCGAGGCGGAGCCCCGGCGGGCTTGTTGTGCAAGGCGGAGCCCCGGCGGGCTTGCTGTGCGAGGCGGAGCCCCGGCGGGCTTGTTGTGCAAGGCGGAGCCCCGGTGGGCTTGCTGTGCGAGGCGGAGCCCCGGCGGGCTGGCTGTGCGAGATGGAGCCTTGGCAAGTTTGCTGAGTGAGACGGGGCCCCGGTGGGCTTGGTGTGCGAGACGGAGCAACGTTGGGCTTGCTGTGCGAGACGGAGCCCCGGCAAGTTTGCGGAGTGAAACGAAGCCCCAGCGGGCTTGCTGTGCAAGACGGAGCCCCGGCGGGGTTGCTGTGCGAGACGGAGCCCCGGCGGGCAGCTAGGCTAGATCAAGCTTACCTTGTATGAAACCCATGAAATTGACAATCCGTTATGATTTATGACAATTAATGTCTAGCGGTTTAGAAAATTGGAGTAAACATTGCATCCCCTAAATTATAATTAGGTCCTGTCAAAGGATGATGGAAGGCAGTGTCTACCCCCCAAAAATAAAATACCCAACAGTTAGGATTTTCCTTGTTGGAATTTCTAACATAGTCGGTAAATTGTAGCGCAGGCCTGTCCATGTAATGACTAGGTGTTACTGATTGTTGTTCTAATGCTAATGCTCTTTGTATGGTTAATTTCAATGCTTTCGGTATAATAGAAATGCGATGTCAATACGAGTTAGCTTGGCTTATCTGCTCTGCAGTCACATACTACATGCCGTTGTGCATGAGACAAAAGTGCGTTGAGCTAAACGGAATTTGAGGATTCAGGTGGATGAAAGATTCAGAATGGTATAATTCATTATGAGACCTCAAGGGTCATCTGTATAAGAACGTGACCACAGGAGCAGCGGATCTCTTGAAAGCATATAGCACGTACGACATGCTGTAGCCATACCTTCAATCTTGTTAAAAGGGGATTAACGAGCTTAAGTGCATGCATACACAGATCAAGATCAATTACAGTGATTAAGCGCTTAATCACATTATACATAAAGTTAGATAAATTAATCAAATTGTGTTTACATGAGGTAAAGTTAAATTGTGAGGATACCAAAATTGCATTATTGAAAATTTATGTCCATGTAAATGCGCTACTAAATAGGGTCACATTAAGTGCTGATGAAAAGCAACAATAAGCCACGATTAAAGAGGCCGCGATAGACCTAGCTATATGGAAGAAACCGATGAACCATAGAAATTGGTAAGCCAAGATGTCATGTAATGCGAATAGCTGTAAAATCCAACTGGACCACCACCAGTAGCTGCAAAGACAACATAGGATGATTACATGAAATGGAAAGGAAACGTTTGAAATTTAAACTGTATATAGTGGACTCACATGTTAGGCTGACTATGTACATGTATCAGCTTGGTTGATTGAAACAGCATATTTGCTCGAGGTGTGAGTCTATACTGTTCTCACAGTTCGGTTACTATTATCATGCCATCGATTTGGTTCAATTTGATATTACGGTGCGTCATGGTGCATTGACGATGCTTCCCATACACAATTATATTTTACTTAATAACTCAAGAAAAATGCATAAATAGATTATATTTACATATATATATTATTTGTAATACATGTTGTCCTTTAATACAAACAGTCTGAACTGTACTTTAAAAACTCGAGCATGTGCACAAAACACCATAAGAGCTCTACCGAGCGACTTCTTACACCCCTATGATTGGTCCGCGCTCAACAGAAAGGGCTGCGAAAGGCTCAAACGTGCTGGCGCTGTAACCAATGAGAGACACTGATAAACTTCAGCAGCTATCACAGCTGATCCATGATAAACACGAACTCTGCAGACATGCTCGTGTGCCTGGATCCAGTATCGCTATATCAGCATGGTTCATATGAGATAAATGACGTCAGTACATAATAACCAGTTATGATGCATTTGCTAAATCAATACCAAATAGTCCGCGTCTGCATCGCGGCTTACGGTGTGGCATTCGACTTGTTTATATAATGTGGAATCCAGCTTGGAAAGCATTTAGAACGAAGTAATTAAAGGCAATAGATATGTGCTCTTTCTGAAATTGTGTTATGATTCAGTGACTTCTATAATGAAACAAGGGTTAGACTTACCTCATGCAGATTACGTATAAGAGTAAAGCATTTAAGGTAATAAACAATGGATACAAGATCACCGAGATGAAAAGGCTGATGAAGATGACTTAAAAATCCCGATGAAGATCCCATGATCATTCTGGTATCCGGCTCTGGGTTGTTTAAAGGGTAACGTAGTAGGTTGCGTATGGTTATTGTTGGATTTCAGCATTGTTAAATTCATATGTACATTAGGTAAATTTTGCAAATAGGAGCTAGTAGTGCTAAAAACATCATGCAAGGACATTTAAAAACGTACGATCGGCGGATCGACGAGTAATGAAAGCGAAATCAATCGATAGCGAAAATACCGTGATTTGACGAAGCTGTGAACCTTTAACTTTAAGCTGTTACGCGAACACGGACTGAGAAATACACAAACTCATGAGACATAAACAACGCCGGGCAATCCAACTTCCGCAACGTGACCAAACTTCCGCATCATCACCTGAGTACAGCGAAACAGATTGTTTGGATGGGCTTATATATAGCTTGCTTGGTTGTTATAGGCCGACGAGATAATTATTATGAATGACGTGACATATCGGTCTTCCTGGCAGAACTATCGCTAAAGCTTTTATTTCTGTTGTTGGCTCTGCTACTTATTTGTTTTGTTTCATTGAGATCTGTTATTGCATGTTTCATCCTTGCTTCGTTCCTTTCACTGGAGCCAAACAAAATGTTGCTACTTTGGTTTCTTTAAATATTAAAACATTGTTTTTATTTCAAAAGTTGTTTCATAGCAAATTAAAGATTGTTTGCCTTTCACACTTTCTTTTGACAAATATAACTTTTTAGTAGTAATTTTTTTTTTTATATGTGTGTGTGAACAGGTCTGTGGCGGAGGCGACTGAGGTGGACTTGAACATGCGTGTTGGTTTGCACACAGGCCGTGTGCTGTGTGGTGTTCTGGGGCTCCGCAAATGGCAGTACGACGTCTGGTCCAATGATGTTACACTGGCCAACATGATGGAGGCAGGAGGACTCCCCGGGTCAGTCTCAACATTAGCGCAATTCCTTATAAACTTGCATACATAGTCTTCAGCCTCTAGAATTTTCACCCCAAAAATATATTTTTTCGAAGGTGTGTTATTAGGAAATATCAATTTACATTTCAAAAAATGATGTGGCCGAGGACCACAGAACTATTTTTTGCAGGAATAACCAAAAATACATTGTATGAGTCAAAATGATCTTTTTCTTTTGAACAAAACATCTTCAGAATAGTAAGTAAAGATCATTTTCCATGAAGATATTTTGTCTTCTCAAAAAAGTCCTAGCACAAATATATGCTAATTATTTTTTGATTAGTAATATTCATTACTGATCACTTCAGTTGAACAACTTCAATGTACTGTAGATTTTTCTTAATATTAGTTTTTTTTTAAATATGGTTTTATTAAATCTTCAGACTCCAGATTTCAAATATTTTCAACGAAAAGCTTTTTTTTACTGTCTCTCACTTTCAGATGATGTATAAATGTTAATTTTAGACAAATTGACCAATATGCCTGCTTTTATGGTCCAGAGTCACATTTTTGCTATAAACGTAATAATCCAGTGAGATTTTTGTTTGTACAGTGTTTGACATCCCAATCCCCAAACACAGGGATTTGATTTCACACATAGAAACACATAAGGAAAACACACGCACGCACGCACTCACGCACAAACGCACTCACACACACACACACACACACACACACACACACACACACACACACACACACACACACACACACACACACACACACACACACACACACACACACACACACACACACAAGTTTGCTAAACTCTTAACACACCAACACACCTAAAACACACAATTGGCAAAACAGTTAATTTCATGCTCAAAATCATACATTGTAAACTAAACTCCAAAACTAATGTTTAAAACACAATAATAAACTAACACAATACACCATGTCTAACAAAACACTGCAAACATGTTTCAAAATCAAATTATTATTCAAAACACTAACACATGTTCTCTTCCAAGAGAAACATTTAGTCAATCATAACACATTGACAATAAAACACTATCATCAGTTGACATTACAGAAACTGCATTATTTATGTATCAGGTCTGCCCTTATATTTGAAGACTCTCTTTACGTTTTTGTGTTGTTGGGTTTTGTAAATGCATGCAATTTGTTTATTATGCTGCATAAATTCAGTACAAAAAAATGAAAGACCATCTCAGAGTATAAAATGTACAGTTTATGTAAAAAAATATATATAAAATACAGACACAGTATTGCTGCAGTACAGTCTTTATTTGCAAAAAGACATCACTTCAAGATATACAAACAGAAAAAGCACTGGAATTATAATAAAAAAAAACAAAGTAATCTTCTATTCTGCCCTGTCTTCTGAATTTGTCTGGCTTTTTCTTCTCTGGCCCAGCACGGTAACTGTGGCCCTTTGGCCTATTATGTTTCTCCCACGGCGAAATCCTTTTTCCCCAAGTTGAAGTCAGCCTCGTCAACATAGATACTGTAATTTCATGTGGAACTTGATTGGCCTCCAACTCCATGACTCTCTTAAAGTAATTAGACACAGTGTATGTAAATGCTGTACTGTACTGTATATCTACTGTATGTACTAATGAACTCCAGGTTTGTAGAGTAGTTTACTGCAAAACACACTGTGTATAGTACAGTAATGACTGTATTGCAAAACCTTACCTGCACGTATTGGTGACAGAGTTCTTTGATACGCTCACTGTTCCTATCAAAAGCCCAAAGAGTCCTCTTTTAGAGCATACGATCATGTGATTGGAAAAATCTCAACACATGAGTATGGTTTCTAAATGGGAATCAGCTGTGATATTCATATAATTCATAATGTGAATTGAAACACACACACACACACATATATATATATATATATATATATATATATATATATATATATATATATATATATATATATATATATATATATATATATATATATATATATTAGGGGTGTAACGGTTCACAAAAATCACGGTTCGGTTCGATACGACACAGTGGTGTCACGGTTCGGTATGTTTTCGATACAGCAAAAAAAAAAGAAAAAAGCCAGAGGATTTCTCTAATTGAAATCTTTTTATTGTATGAAAACTAACATCATAAAAACATGATCTCTCTTCTTTTTTTTTTTTTTTACTTTGAACTAGGGATGTCAGTTTCTACAAAATCCTGTGATTGATGATCATTTAAATTAACGCTCAATTAATCTATTAATCACTCATTCTTATAAACGGTCCGTTTAAATGTATGCTACCACCCTGTGGTGAGGCTACTGAAGAAAGAACCGAATATGCAATGCATTATGATTCTTGCTTAATCGTCCCAACGGAAAAATCCCAAACTAGGCTATACAGGCAGAGCAGACTACGTCAGAGGTGAATGCAGCACACGCTTCTGTTACAGCTTCCGTGAAGAACTGACCATAGCCTATGCTATGACAGACCAATGCTATCTCACGGCTAGTGTTGTGCAATATAATTTTCAGATCGCCATATAGTCCCCCAGTGAGATCGCCGACAGAGAAGGGGGCGCGGCAGTGTTATGTTTCTTATTTGCCCATTTATTTAACTATTTTTAAATGTATTTAATAGGCCTTAACTTCCGGCTGTTTTTTAAAAACTTATTTAATAACCTACTTTATTTGCATTATGTTTTATCTTAGAAAATAATTCAAAGCAATGCAAATCACCGCGCTCTTAAAGCTAAATAGGCGCTGAGACCGAAATTGTTTAAATCAAGATGCCGCAACAGTGCGGCGCGGGACAGGATTTGATAGTGACTTCGGGTGGTTCGATAGTTCCATGCCGTTATCAGCAGGACTGCATATGCCGGGGCGCCTGCAGGATTTTATTCCAAGGTAGGCTACGCACAAATCCAGCACCGCCCCGCCCCGCCCCCTTCCCCCAATCATGTCAAGAAATGGGTGCTTACTGTCAAAGGCTACATTATTTAAGAGCATTCCTTACGACATAAATTGTTTTCTTTTTAATTGTAATATTTTGTTGAAATCTAAATTTAATAAAAGCACATCAGCATCAAGAAAAAATCAGACACAAGACTTAATCTTAAATTATGACATATTAAAAAAATTGCAAATATATGACAGAAGATGGTGATACAGTAGTGAAGCATTAATTAAATCCTTACTTTCCACTGACCAAAAATCATCCACCGGCACAGTTGGGTCCAAACTAAAATATAATTCGTATATTTTTCTTGGAAAAAAATATCTTTTTAAAACGAATTTTGTATATAGTTTGTCTCTTTAAAAGCCGCTTTTCCACTATCGTGCTGGACCGTTTTTTATGCTGAACAGTTCCATTCCGTGCCAAACCGGGCCAGACAGCACGGATACGGTTTCACTTTCCACTGTCATGCTGCAATAAAGCTTTTTGGAACATTACACAAAACGCATCAGTAGTGGCCTTGGCAATGCAATGTTAACGGCTGTCTTTGTTCAATTAAATTTAAATAAAAAACAAAACTATTTTTTTTCATGTTCATGTGTAAAAGCGAAAGCAACTAAACACTGTTATGCCATAAAATTATTTTATTTTTAACAATCAATTAAATTACACAGCTGTTTTATATCTAAAGTTGATAATGATATAAAATATACTACATTTTGATGGTAAAATACTGATTTAAACGATGGCTGTTATTTCTGTCATCATTCAAACATTAAATAACTTATGCATCAAGTGAAATAAAAACGAATATGAAACAACACACAGCAGGATTTAAAGCATATAAAGGACTATTATATTTAGCAAAATACTGCTCTTTTTATCTTTGTATTTTTTATCATTTCATTTTTGTTATTTTTAACATTTTTTGTCTTCATAATTAAAGCTATCGACAAATTCCTGCTTGACATTTTAGAAAATATTTTGCGTAGCTATACCCAGTATATATTAAAGATCACCGAGAACAAAAAAACAAACACAAAAACATGTTACATGGCCCAATAAATGTCCAACTTATATTTAACTGAATCGTATAAATGATGAAAATTGCTCATTTTATTTTTATAAAACATTTTTTATTTTTTTGAGTAAAAACAATATAGACATTTAAGAATCATTTTATTAATTAATTCATTCCTTTGACTTGTTTATTGGCGCATATATAGGCTATAATTTAAATCAAACAACAGTAAATTGGACCTCTACAGTGCCACTTAAGCTTTCAAACAAAAGTCCAAAAAAGTTGGATGTTGTTGATTGTCGACATTAATGATATTAAGCGTGTCGTTATTCGATGCGCAGCAGAAAAAAAGTCTTTCAGCAGTCCATTTAGCTGTTGGTAAAGTTCTCTTCTGCATCAGAGCGAGTTTTTGTGCTACCAAAATACAGCGTTGCTTGCAATAAACTTACATTCAGTCAGGCGAAGTAAAGGGCTCATTGCCTAGGATGTTAATTAAATTAATCAAGCTCTAGCCACGCATAAATTAATAGGCTATTTTATTATTTTAAGATTTTAGACGTTAGTAATGATATTATACATGGTTAATTGCATTCAAGTCAATCAAATAATAACTTTAATAAAAAAATATGTTCGTAAGAATGTGGTGGGCAAGTGAAAAGCAGCTTTAGGCCTAGTGTATTATTGTTTATTATTGTTGTTATTATTGTTTATTATTGTTTAATAATCAATTTAAATAAATAAATAAAAAAGCGGAATTAATTCCCGCCCTCTCATGGTAGGTACGCACAGTGCGCTGTGCATATAATATAAATGTGCATATAATATAAATGGATAAAAGCCAATTAAATTATATTTATCTTCACACAGAAAAAACAATGCATTAGGGTCCTTTCAGACGGGAGGCGGACGGAGAACTCACCACCCGCGCGTGACTGTTTGTATGCTGTGAAGGCATCCATGTCTGGTTTTTCAGTTGAGCGCGCCGCGGCTTCAGGTCTGATCATCATCATAAGTGTCACGCTTGCGCAGTGTTGCGCTTCGGGATATGTGTTTATTGTTTGTCTGATAATAGAAACAGTTTCGTTTTAGACATAGGCTATTGCCGACGCGCCGCAGCCATGGCTCTATTATTAGCCTATACAAAACTTTTCACTGAGCTCAGTAAAATGTTTTTTGATAAGTTATTAATAATCTGTTCAATAATTCTTTAAAGCCAAAAAGAATGGTAATTTAATATAGGCTATTTAAAAAAAATATAGCCTATACTGTATAATAAATATAGGCCTAACATATTTTTTAATTAAGTAAAATAGGCTATTTTCTAAAAAAATGCGCCTGTCTGTGTTATTCATTCCATTGAATTAATTTGATTGCAACACCTGTTATTCCAGAACAGAACATTTGATCTGGTTTCAGTTCTTTTCATTTTCTTTTTTCTGTAGTTTCATTTTTACAAATAATTTTATTTAATTTGTTTGTTAATTAAATTTTGTTATTTAGCCTATTTTTTATGCAACAAAGTTGCAAATTAATTTGCTACGAGATGTGGCTGTGTATGGTAGTGCCAGCGCGCGTGAACTGCTGCTGCTCTGAGAGAGCTCAATGGAAATAATTAAAGTTTTCCTTGCCTATATCCTATACACGATATCCTCCATTAAATCAAGTAATTTGACCACAATGAGGCAGGACAGGCTTAACAAAATTCGCAGCACTGAACATGTTCCCAGACTGAAAGTGATTGATGATGAGAAAACTCAGAAACCTGCGAGAACGGAGATGTTCACTGCATGTCTAGCCGTGACGAGCTAGATTTTTTTAAAATGAAAGCATATTTGTGCCAGTCTGTCAAGATTGCTTAAAACACCTTAATAGTTTAAAGTAAATAGTTAAAGTTTGCATCACCAATGATTGATCTCATCCAAGCGTGACCCACTTATACTTTAATATCATGCGACCTGTTTTTTGATTACCTGACCCGCGGATTAACGGCAGCACATGTGGATATAACTGAGATCTGCTTGATTTCACTGTCACCTGCCATTTCAGTGGATCTGAAAGCAGGAATTATTATCTGACTGAAATGGGCTTATATATATATATATATATATATATATATATATGTATATATTAGTGCTGGGCCGTTATCGGCGTTAACGTGCTGCGTTAACGCGAGACTCTTATCGCGCGATAAAAAAAATATCGCCGTTAATCTATTCTCAAAGTTGGGTTGGGAGCTGGGTCTATTTTACCCAAGCTGTGATAACTTTCACCTATTAGCGCGGATGGATACCTGACTGGTGAGCCGTCTGCCCTTCTGATTCAAATCAGCAGGCTGCCTGACTCTAACTGCAGGTCGGCAGTTTCATTTTAACTCACGGATATTTCATTCATTCCTTCGTGACAAAGTGGGGTATTAGACGCAAATACGGAGAGAATGTTATGGAATTTAATAACGCATGCCAAATGGTAAGAAAAAAAAACTTCCTCATTTCGCGATGTGTGTGTGTGTGTATGTGTGCAGTCCTTTACTGACAGCCGCGTGTGGATCTTGTCGGAAAATATGGCGAAAGGTCCTAAAGACCGCCGTGTTTACTTCAATAATGCCACTAATATCTGCATACTCCACATCTTAATTCCATTTCTGTTTAGTTCAGTTATGACTTTAGATGGATTAAGGTAATAAAAAAAAAAATCGCTGTTTGGAGCTTATGTAGGCCTACAGTTCAACATTGATGTTTAACTGAATAAACAGTTAGTAAATACAAGTACATCTTATTGAACATCATTTATTTTCATCACCAATTATCAGAGTAGAACAGTTTCTCAAGCAGTTTGTGATGCATTTTTGAAACAGGAGATGAGCCCCTTGTCTAATGCACCACCTGGCATGAGAAACCCGTTCTCAAAGACTTATTATTTGGGTAACACACATATTTTGAATGCCTTCGGCAGAATTCAAATGAGCCATTTTAATCTAGATTAATCTAGATTAATTTCGAAAATAATCTAGATTAATCTAGATTAAAAAAATTAATCTATGCCCAACTATAGTATATATATATATATATATATATATATATATATATATATATATATATATATATATATATATATATATATATATATATATATATATATATATATGTATGTGTGTGTGTGTGTGTGTGTGTGTGTGTATATATATATATATATATATATATATATATATATATATATATATATTTGTATGTATATATATTTACATAACTGCAATAAGCTGTTTCTCATTGGCAATGGAATAAAATACACGGAATATATTTGTAGCAGCTGTTCACTTTGACTTTAGCCTACATAAGTTTTGTTTAGGACATGACGTTATCTGTTCTGACATACTGTGTGAAAGCATTTGTAAATTTGACTGTGAAATTACACTGTTTTGGTCTTGGTTGAGCTTGTGTGTAAAAAAAGTTCAAGCACTTGAAATTGGTGTTAAATGTATGCATTTTGTATAAAAGCAACAAGAAATGTATAGCCATTGTAAAAAACTGTAAATGCAGCTTTCTAGAAGTGTAGAAACCTGATAAATACTACACCAAAAGATAGAAATAACATAATTAAAACCTTTTTTGTAGATCTTAGTGGTGGTGATGATGGCCTGAGACGTTTGCACAGTATAACTTTGCTTTCGTATAGCAAAGAGGGGATGAGCAGAAGGGTGAGTGTGTGATCATTTGCCCCGTCCACAGGAAGGTGCACATTACAAGGGCGACACTGGAATGTCTGAATGGAGATTATGAGGTGGAGCCAGGATTTGGCCATGAGAGACATGCTTTCCTCAGCAAACATGCCATTGAGACCTTCTTCATCGTGCCCTCACACAGACGCAAGGTACAAACACATCATTATGTCTAAGACAAGTGCACATATTAAGCTTTACACTTCTGGAAGGATGTGTTTTAGCTATAATATATTCAAGGGTGTAACTTTGGTTTGAAAAATTGGGATTTTAGGACAGGATTTTAAATCCTATTTTCTGAATTTACATTTAGGGACAATTGTGATACAAAAAAACAACCTGATTAAGCACATTTAATTTTAAACTACTAACCTGAAAATGTAAAAACATATATATATATAATAAAAATAACTGTGTGTGAATCACTACATTGTACCATTAATTGCAAATAATCAGCAGCAAAATTAATATGTTGTCCTTCATGCATAAGCAAAATACAGTACAATTTAGTATTATACCTTATTATTTTATGTTTTACTAAACACAGGTGAGAATAAATATGTTGTTTTATGCCCGCATTAATAAATCTGTTACACAGATTAATGATGGAACATTTTCACGCATATTTTGATATTTAATTTTCACAAAAGTTATTCGAAACATTGAAGTGGGCACGTTTTACTTTCTAAGCATATACAATTACTTTTGTAGATTTAATCTGACACAGACACCAAAAAGCAACCTCTCATACTTGTCCCATACACACGTTTGATAAACTTAAGTTTTTATATTATTATTAGTATTAGTATTGATTATAATGGAATAAAACAATTCACACATGCACACTCAAAAGCCGCTTTATTCATATAATTGTTAAAATCATTTTTCAATAACTTACTGCAGGCGTTTTCACACCTTCTTTTAATCTTTCTCTATTCCACATTTCTCTATTCCCTTTCTTCCCCCCTTTCTCTCAGATTTTTCCTGGGCTGATCCTATCAGACATAAAGCCGGCGAAAAGGATGAAGTTTAAGACCGTCTGTTACCTGCTGGTGCAGCTCATGCACTGCAGAAAGATGTTCAAGGCTGAGATCCCTTTCTCTAACGTCATGACCTGCGAGGACGATGACAAGGTGCGTAATTATGCCATATGTCCATGTTATTTGTACCAGAGTTACCAGAACAAGAATGCCTAAATAACTGAACTTGCACTTTTGAAATAAAAAATTCCGTAAGGGTGTTTTATGCCCTAAAATGTTTTGTTTATTCCACGTTTTAGCAACTTTTTGTAAATTTCTTGAAGTTTCTAAGACTTTTACTTCAGTATGTTGATGTACTTCCAACTGCAAGAGAATATTGAGTAGTATTGAGTTTGCGCATCATTCCCTCATAGTAAACAGTAAGAGGGGCATGGTTAGGTATATTAGGTATATAATAACAATGTGTGCTAGCAAAATAAACGTTGTAAATTTCAATTTCAGAGTGTAGTAGACACTGATATTTTAGTACTGTGTACTGTGATTAAAGCAGCCATACAATATCACTGAATAATTTCAACGTATATTATGATTTCGGAGAGTTTTTACAATATTTATAAAAGTCAATAAAACCAAACCAATGAGAATCTCCCCAACAACCTGCATTAAAAGAGGCAACTAAAATGAAATCAAAACTTGCCAACCACTGTGCAATTATCACATGGTGTTGAGCTTTCAGGTTTTAGACCGAATTCAAATTTACTTAGAATGATTTAAAACAAAAGTTGCATTAAATTGGTTCAAAACCATTGTGACATGTGAATTTAAAATTCAAAAGAGCTAAAACTGCAGATGAATGGGAAAAAAACCAAGGCAATTTGGGGTGGGGGTTGAAATCTACGTTAGCCACAGTACAAAAAAAGCACCCAGCAGTGAAGGCATGACATTTTTCCAAATGTGATTTTTACCACCCTGGAGACAGTGATCTCTGTTGACGGAACTATATACAGTTGTGGCCTGTGGATTTGTGCTATTGCATTGGCCAGAGAACTTAACTAAGAGGTTAAAATCAGATCATACTGTAACCAGCAGAATCAATGTTCTCTCAATCTTGTTCATTTTATTAAATTTTGATGCTTGAATTTTATTTATTTATTTATTTATTTATTAATTAATTTATTTATTTATTTATTTATTTAAAAATTTGTGATTGGTTGGGTAATAAAAAGCTTTCCTCTCTTCTCTGGTTTGGCTGTACTCAAGATGCTTACACTGACATCAAACTGCACTTTAAATTAACATTTCAAACAAGGAAATAAATACAGTGTATGTGTGATATAATGTAAAATATATGTCAAAATGTACTAGCATCTGTTTTCATGCTACTAGCAAATATTTTTTAATTATAGTTTCATTTAAATTAAATGCTAGTACTTATTAAACAGATAATAGTGCTAATTAAATGCTTAGTCTTATTCTTTGGGTACTAGTTCATTTTTACAAGGTACTGCACTAATACCTATTTGTTAGATTCTAGCTATTATTTACCAGACTCTTTGGAAATATGTGCTACATTTTAGTGAACCGCTAAATTGTGTTTTCTCATACTTTCCATTTACACGTCTTTCTCATGCACGTCCATGAGAAGGCAGTCGGCTTGTTTTGTTTAATATATCATCTCGCGATCGACTGACCCACACCCTTCATTAAACCATAAAAATTGTGTTTTCAGGTGCAAGCGAGAAGAGAAAAGTGTATCATGGTCATATATTTTTACAACAATTTCAAATTGGTTTTTGTTTTTAACTGGTTTTTGAAACTGCTTTGTCAAGCTCGAACCCAGTCCACTCCACTTCGTTTCCTATGTACAAGGTGAGCTATCAAGCACACGGACCACTCCAGAAAATCCATTCATATGGATTATGGATCACAGATGCATTTAAATTGGTTTTGTGGCTTGGTTCAGTGCGGCATGAACAACTATGCGAAAACAATCCTTTATCCATCAATAACATGTTCATGTGAATATTTCACAACTGTAGTTGGTGCCATCATACCGCCCGCAGCATTCGTTTTACATTCAAATGTAGGAAAACATATGCCGAGGCATGTATTTGCATTTTTCCAAAAGTGTAGCCCTGGGCACATATTCCTAATGAGCATGGGTTGGTTATTTATTAAATACTCATTCATTAGATACTAGTACATATTAAATGGACACTCATAATTATTCACTGGTGCTCTGATACTGTATATTCCAACGGCTTAGTGTACAATCCTCCAATACTTGTTAATCCGAGATCCTCAAATCACCTTTCACACCCACACAAATCCCTTTCAGTGTGTTTTAATCCAGTCCACTACTTCAGCTGAGTGGATGATCACACACAGATCCAATCACCACTGCAGATTTACTCCTCTCATCTTCTGTCACTGTGTATGTGCATGCATGTGTGCGTGTGTTCATGTGTTTTAACTTGTATCAGTGCATAATTAAACATCTTATCACCATTGAATGTGTGAGAAAATATGCTGAGATGTTATGAACACCCATATGTCACCATATACTATAGAAATGTGTGTGTGTTGAAAGTTTTTGTTGTCATTTAAGTACATTTATGTCAGTCCAAACTAGTATGTACATATTTTATGTACATTTATTTTTTTTTCAAATATTTTCAAGTGCTCTTTATGAAGAAATAAAATCCACACATATTTAAACATAATAGTTTTAATTGTTTATTTGTTTTTTGCCATATTAACAGTGTATAATATTTGACAAGCTTTTTTGCAATATTTTAATATTTTGTTTAAAGTGCAATTAAAAGGCTTAATTAAGTTAATTAGGTTAACTAGGCAAGCTTAGGATAATTAGGGAAGTCATTAGACAACAGTATTTTTTCTGTAAGCAATTAAGAAAAGGAAATTCTTAAAGAGACTAATTATATCATCTTAAAAATGTATTTGTCTTGAAAAACATTTAAAAACGTGTTTCAGTCCAGCCAAAGTAAAAGAAAAAAGACTTTCTCCAGAAGAAAAAAATACTTTACTTCACTACTTTACTACTTTACTTTACTACTACATTACTTTACTATAAATTTTCTCTTTAGCTGTCTGTAATAAAGACAATATGACAATACGAAGGTTACTCTGTACAACTTTTTACTATATGATAGTTTTGGAACTTTTTGAAGCTATTTGGACAGAACTGTGTGCAGGTATATTGTGTTTACAGTCATACTGGGCATGATATAAATGGGCCCTATATTATACACCCGGCGCAATAAGGCGCAAGACGTGTTTGCCTCGACGTGTTGCTATTTTCAGACCAGCGAAACCTTAATTTTCTCGTTTTCTGCCTCGTTGTTTAAATAGCAAAACAATTTGCGCCACTTTGTGGACTCATGGGGGTTCCAGTCTAGAAAAGAGATGTATTAAGACGAATTGTTGGCGTGTTGCTATTTGGAGGACCTAAAATAGACTGCACAATAGACCAGTTGAAAGCAGGTCTAAAGTCCAGCGCAGAGCTTGTTACTTGTGCGCCTCACTTACACATTGCTTAAAACACACAGGATGTACAGCAATACTCAAATATCTTTACAAATGAATTAAAATAATTAAATGAATAAAATATTACACAAATTCTTATTTTCTATAAATATAAAAACCACTGCCTCCATGCCTTCATCTCGAGGGGCTTTTTTCAGTTTATTCACGACAACTTGCTTTTGTATAATGTTATTATTATTAGTAGTATTATTTATTATATGCATATTTACATTTGTTTTATTAAAAACAAGCTTAGATTTGTCCATCTGTCAGGTTTTGGACCATATGGGGCATACAGTAGGATGTGTGTTTGGATATAACTTTTTGACAACATGTTATTATTGATCATTTATTTGTTAGCTGGAAATTAAAACTGAATTTAGAAATAGTTTTGAAACAAATCTTTGCGCTTAACAAATGAAATTAATTATATGGGTTATTGGATGAGAGAAAAAGAGAAAGATAAATTAAAGGCCGATTGGAGGAGGCTAATTCTTTATCCTTGTGCTGTAGATGGTCTGTTTAACTGTTTTCTCGCTAGTGAAGCGTTCAGTTTTTCCACCTACAAAATCTGCCATGTAAATAGCAAATGCGTCATGGCGCAACACAACTGACTCCTAAAGGGAATGGGAGATGAGACTCTAATTGGTTTATTCTCAAAACACACCCATAACTCATTAAGAGAATAAGCACAACCCTGTTAGATCATGCGCCGCGGTGCAGAGCGTATTTTTTTGTCCTTAAAATAGCAAAAGTGGATTCGGACACGCCCTTAATGCTTTTGCGCCCTGCGCTTTAGACTTTGCGCCTAATAGAGCCCAATAAGTCTCCTTTTTTAAATTTCCTGACATTCAAATAGGATCCAAATCTCTGCAATTTTGAAGCCCACAGCAATGCGACGTAGGAGTGTGGTTTTCCCCACCCACCGAGTTGATTGACAGCCACATATTAACATGTCTCCATAGTAACACTTATAAACATATCCACAAGACAGGACTTGCAAAGCAACTGGGATTAAAAGATCTGTTCAGCTCTCTGTGATCATCTGCACCTTAAGAATGAGTTTTACAAGTTTAAAACATTAATACAGTGCATGTTTGTAATAAAGTAAAATTGCTATGTAATTCATCAACAAAGTGGCATGCCAGCACAATTATAAAAGAAGATGCTTCAATTCCATTTTGTGGACGATAAATCAGGTTTATTTTGTACATGAACATAACAGATATCCATACAGTAGTGGATATTAACATGTATCTTGTCACATTTGCTGTGCAAAAAACAAACAGTCCAAAGTTAAACCTGCGCGCTGTGTGTGTGTGTGTGTGTGTGTGTGTGTGCGTGTGCGTGTGTGTGTGTGTGCATGCGTGCGTGCGTGCGTGTGTGTGTGTGTGTGTGTGTGTGAAATTTGTATTGAAGTTGTGTGTGACTTATCATTGCAGAAAGGCATGAATTAACCCCACAACAAATAGATCAAATAATCGTTGGAAAAGGTCTTACTGTAGTATTTCTCATAAAGATCAGCTTCCTTCTTGTCTGTCACTGTGCTGTTTATCTGAGGTTAGATGCAGCCGGAGATGGAGACATAGCAATAGTGAGAGATCTCTATGGCTCAAACATGCACTTGGGAACAGTGGGCGGGGAGAAATATTAAAGACACAGGCAACAAATACAGCTACAGTTTGCTCAGAACTGAAAATTTCCATATTGTGAAAGGTATTATAAAAAATATGATGAGTAAAATATGAAAATAAAAAAAAAACAATCAAAATCTTCATTTAACTCAAAGAGTTAATTTTATGTTATGTTGTCAATATTAGTGGAGGGAATTGTAAGCTTGAGCTTTAATATTTAGAATCTGCTAAGCTGGATTTCATCAGAAATGTTCTCCTGTCTCTGCAGAGACGAGCGCTACGAACGGCTTCTGAGAAGCTGCGTAACCGGACGTCATTTTCAGCAGGAATGGTGCAGAATTCTCCAGGGACCCGAGTAAACCGTTATATCGGCCGGCTGATAGAAGCACGACAGACGGAGTCAGAGACGGCAGACCTCAACTACATCACCCTCACGTACAGGAGCAGAGAGAGAGAGCAGAGAGTGAGTACAAGATGAGAGCATGGCTAGTCTTCACTTTGGGGAAATTGGCATGAACTGGCTTATGAATAGGAATGCACAAAAATGGACATTTTGGCAGATCATTCTTTATATTTGGTAAATAAATTAATGATACCTAATCCTTCGAAATTAATTAAATAAACATGAACTATCAGAAAACTATCAGAAATAATCCAGAATGTATTGGCT
Source organism: Danio kyathit (assembly GCA_903798195.1). Lineage (NCBI taxonomy): Eukaryota > Metazoa > Chordata > Actinopteri > Cypriniformes > Danionidae > Danio > Danio kyathit. The sequence goes on from LR812538.1 coordinate 19,146,053, forward strand.
GATAATATATTTTCTTATCAGGCAGATAATGTAAACATTAAAAGTAGACTTTTATAGACCCTTTTCACATTTCAGGGTCTCTCACTAGAGGAAGGCGTCATGGTTGGGTAAACTTAGAGCGCAGTGAGTGGGAGAGTACAACAAATCATTTTTTACAATCCTATTTGCTGAAATAATAGAAGAAAACTCATCGATGGTGTTATAAAGACTTTTAGGAAAAGGAAACAAATAGTGTGAGACTGATGACAGCAGCCAGAGTGTAACGTCAAATTTACTCTAGCCCCATAGACGCTGCATTAGGTCATTCATTTTTTTTTTTGTTATTTGACGCCAAGATGATATAATACATACATAAATGCATGTAAATGTTCATACGTTTAAAAAAAATCTAAACATTAAAAACATTTAAGATTATGAAGACTGTTAAATACGTTATAACAGTCTTCTGAAAAGGGTCGATTGACTGATACCATAATGGCTGCCAATATATTTTGCGTCAGTACTTCTTAAAATAGATTTTTAGTTTTTCTTGTTTCCAAACTAAAATTTTATTTACACATTTTGGAACAGAACTGCCTGCTCTACCAAACGGTTGAGCATATTTTGACTGTTTTAAATAATGACTATTAAATTCATTTAAAGAATGGTTTTCAAAAAATTAAACAAATATAATCCTGTTGCACTACTACACTTGATTTTGGTTTTGAAAAAAAAAAGCAAGAAAACATGTTAAATGAGAATCTGAAATATTTTATGGCATACTTCAAAAAATAAAGATGATTTAGTATTCAAAAATGTTTTATTTTGATTATGTTTTTAAATAAATCGGTTTTACACTTAATATTTTCAAAATTTTCATAGTATATGTATTAACTCCAGTACTTTTACCATAAACCGACATATCAACCATTTGTTAGAAGTTGATATTTTAGAAATTATGGATGTGTTGAAAAAAATGCATTGAGTGTGTTAACTAGCGACATTAGGAGTTAAGAAATGCAATCCAAAAAAAATTAAAGGGTTAACTTCATTGGATTTTTAACTGCAAAGTTTTGCTTTTTTTGTGTTTTTTAAAAGTTAAACAGTTACCAATATTGTCAAAACTATTCCTGTTCACACGGATACACAAAAGCAACAAAATAAAAGATGTATTATTTATGCCAGGCCAGTTGATGGCAATGTCATTGTGAAAAAAAAAACAGTACTACTGTATAATCCTGAACACATATGGTCTTGTAGTTCCATTATGCCAACTAACCCGTATACTGTGACAACATTCTCCACTATTAGCCACCATATGTGTTAAATAAACTATAATAAAATTACAGCCAAGAAAGTAAAGTTAAAAGAGCAGCATTTGTTAGAAATATATATTTATACACTACCTGGCAAAAGTCTTGTCGTCGATCCCAGTTTTAAGAGCAACAAATAATAACTTGACTTCTAGTTGATCATTTGGAAAAGTGGCAGAAGGTGGATTTTTCAGATGAATCAATCTGTTGAACTGAATCTCAATCATCACAAATACTGCAGAAGAACTATTGAAACCCGCATGGAAACAAGATTCTCACAGAAATCAGTCAAGGTTGCTGAAGAAAATATCATTGTTTGGGGTTACATTCGGTATGGGGGCGTGCGAGAGATCTGCAGAGTGGATGGCAAAAGAAACAGACTGAGCTATCAAGACATTTGTTCTGCCCATTACATTACAAACCACAGGAGAGGGCAAATTCTTCAGCAGGATAGCACTCCTTCTCAATCTTCAGCCTCCACATCATAGTTCCTGCAAGCAAAGATGCTCAAGGTGCTCCAGGATTGGCCAGCCCACTCACCAGACATGAATATTATTGAGCATATCTGGGGTAAGATGAAAGAGAAGGCATTGAAAATGAATCCAAAGATTCTCAATGAACTCTGGGAGTCCTGCAAGAACACTTTCTTTGCCATTCCAGATGACTTTATTAAGTTATCTGAGTCATTGCGGAGATGTGTGGATGCAGTCGCCCAAGCTCATGGGAGTCATACACAATATTAATTCTTTTTCCACTGCACCATGACTTTATATTCTATACTGTACAATATTTCTGTTAAGTGACAAGACTTGTCAAAGTCAGACCTTACTGTCATTAATAAATAATTAAAAATCAAGGCATGAACATATTTTATTTTGGTAAAATAAGCGTAATCTAGAGGACTTTACCTTTCATATAAGCCACTTCTGATACCAAATGATCAACTACAAGTCAAGTTATTAGACTTTTGTCAGGTATTGTATAAGGTATTATGCAGTTATAGACAAAATTATTCACCCTCCAAATGATGTTTACAGAGCAAGGAATTTTTTTGTTTGTTTTTTTTTTTCGATTGTCTACAGAACAAACCATTGTTTTACAATGACTTGCCTAATTACCCTAACTTGCCTAATTAACCTAATTAAGCCTTTAAATTGCACTTTAAGCTGAATAATAGTATCTTGAGAAATGTCTAGTGAAATATGTACTGTCATCAAGTTATTAGAGATTAGTTATTTAAACTATTATGTTTAGAAATGTGTTAAGTCTTCTTTCTGTTAAACCGAAATTGGAGGAAAAAATCCAGGAGGGCTAATAATTCTGTATATTATATGTATTATATGTATATATTATATAATCACATTCCTGCAAAAAAAAAATTTAATAATGTTTTTAAAAATCTTACTGACACACACATTTAAACAGCAGTGCATGTCTGTGCAGAAAAAGACCTAACAAACAAGCCTACCCTGTGAAATGTCCACCAGGGAGAGGGAGTGACACATGCCCCGGTGTCCCCATTACAGCAGTGCGTTGGCATTAGTGACTTGGCGAATTGCGAGAGAGACGGAGCGAAGAATTTCCTCCGACACACACGCCGCTTCCCCCGCATTGTTCTGTTGTGCTTCGTGACTCCCAGTCTCCTCTCACTTTCAACATCCTCTCTCCCCCTCATCTATATCTCTGTTTCTTTGCCTACATTCGCTCCTCTCCAATCCCTCCCATCCGCGATTCATGTGAGACGTCCGCCCACCCTAACAGAATGGGGGCAACGGTAATGATTTGGGAAAATCTGTAAGACTCACGACATATATATATTCTCTCTTTATCATGCGTACAGGAGCGGCAGTGGCTTTCCCTGCTCTCTCTGGGAATATAATGACATCGCATCTGTCTCTTGTGAAGAGGGGGATGCTGGGTTTTATACTCTAATGAAGCTGACGCACAAAGCAGGGTGTTGCATTGATCTGTTGCAGGCTGTGCTGGAATGACACAAATACACGTTGCCTGTGACACCTACAAGAGATACAACAAATCATATGTTTATACGAACACATACACACTCGGGTGTTTTTTGGGGCAATTTTTGGTGGTGTATTTTTATCAAAATGAAACACTTTTTCAAAGCATCCTGATGTATGTGTGTGTGTGTGTGTTTTTGACACTTTCAGCTTATTTTAGTGCATCATGTTGGTTTTTGAGCATCAATATCTGCAAAGCTAGAAATCAGAAAGTCATTATCTATATGAATGACTTTAGCCACTCATATCCATAGCCACAGCCATATCACCCTGCAGCCCAAGACAAGTTACTCACTGAAGCTAAGCAGGGCTGAGCCTGGTCAGTACCTGATGGAAGACCACATGGGAAAACTAGATTGATGTTGGAAGTGGTGTTAGTGAGGCCAGCAGGGGGCACTCAACCTGCAGTCTGTGTGAGTCCTAATGGCCCAGTATAGTGAAGGGGACACTATAATGTCAGTGAGTGCTGTCTTTTGAATGAGACGTTAATATGAGGTCCTGACTCTCTGTGACTCCCATGGCACTTCTCGTAAAGAGTAGGGGTGTAACCCCAAGTGTCCTAGCCAAATTCACTCCTAGCCAAATTCACACTCATTCACACGCACACTCACTACGATCAATTTTAGCATACCCAATTCATCTGTACCACATGTCTTTGGACTTGTGGGGGAAACCGGAACACCCGGAGGAAACCCACGCAAACACAGGAAGAACATGCAAACTCCACACAGAAATGCCAACTGACCCAGCCGAGCCTCGAACCAGCGACCTTCTTGCTGTGAAGTGAACGTGCTACCCACTGCGCCACCGCGTCGCCCATTAATTTTTATTTGTTTTAAAATTATGCTTTTATTAAGAATGTGTAATCATTTCCATCAGACCCCACAATTTTGCCCCTTAGAACATTTATTAAAATGCTCTTGGTAACCAAGACAACAGTGGTGGTGAAAAGTGCATATGAAAAATGAGAAGACAAAGAAATAGGCAAATATCATTTGAACTTAATACGCAATATTTTTGTTCTGTCTCAGTGCCAATAAAACTATAATTTTGTCACAGTTTGTGAAACTTATTTAGGCTATATATGCATGTGGAAATACTGTTTAGTTATGTTTCTTTAGTATACATAAAATGTATAAAAATGCATAAAATTACTTAAATTACTCCAAAAAATATATATTAAAAGTGTATTTTCTGTTTTGAAATGAGTCACATGTGGTTTCACAAGATAAAATTGAACTAAAGTGTAGATATAATTTAACTAAAGTGTCCTTAATTGCATGTGTATCACTATATAAGATCTGTGAAAGAGTTTCTCTTATTGCACAACACACTACTATTAACACAACTGTAGCATGTCATCCTGAAAATTATTTAAATCATTTCAGTTTTGTAGTTTTTTTTAAGAAGAAACTGTTGTATATATTTGTTCATGCTCAAATAGCACCATTACTAACTAAAAGCCTAACTGGAAGTTTATTTTCAAAATGTCCACAGGATCAGGATTGTCCATAAAGGTGAAAACTACGATAGAAAAGCAACTTGTGTAATTGCTACAATTAATCAAATTGTCTTTGTCTTTTTCTGTCACACAGTACCAGCAAGTGTATGATGATGCCTTCATCAGTGCGGTGGTTATCTCCCTAGTCCTCACGTCATTTTTTGCAGTGGTCTATTTTCTCATCATTCCTCAGTATGTAAATCACACACACACACACACACACACACACACACACACACACACACACACACACACACACACACACACACACACACACACACACACACACACACACACACACACATACATACGCATTACACACCTTTTCTTAATTTGTCAGACATACTAATTTGATGACACTTTAGGTTAGGTCAGTTATTCATACAGCATATATGAAACATCTCTCTCTCTCTCTCTCTCTCTCTCTCTCTATCTCTCATTGCAGAGGTCTTCTGGTTGTAATTCTGCTGGTTCTCTGTTTATGTTTCCACATGGCAAGTGTGATGTATCTTCACGTCACACATGTGCAGGTAACAGAAAAAAAATACATTTCTTGAATGCAGTTGTTTAATTTCACAACATTACATTACGTATTGGCTTACAAAACATGAGCTTTAAACTTTACATTACTTGTCCTGCACTGTTTGTGCTGTAGATATGAGTGACACCTCAGGTCATGCGGTTTGTTGAGGAGAGGTGTGATATTACTTTAAGTACAATTTTCACCTGGTGCCTGGCGGATGATAAAACCTCCCAGACATACAGTGAATGTGGGGCTCAAGTTGTGTCTAGGGTTGAGAATATCAGAGACTTGAGACTGGGCTTTTTTAATACTTACTCTTTTTTAATACATTTACCTTTATCACCTAACAATCATTTAAATCACCCTAGCACCACCTAACAATCGCCAATGACACCCTGATGCTTCTTATTAACCACCCAGAGCAACCAAGCACCACCTTACAACCATTACAGCACATGACAACTACCCAGAACACCCTACATCACTTAACAACCACTCACAGTGCTGTAGCACCACCTATCAGTCACCTAGAGCATTCTAACACCACTTTACAAGTAGAACCCAACAACCACCCAGAACAGTTAAGAACCAAGTACAGCACTTTAGGACAACCAAACAACTGCTCAGAGTACCATTGCACAATACCCTAAAACCACCTGACAACATCCAGAGTGCCCTTGCACCACCTGACAACCAAGCAGGACAGCCTAGCACCACCACCAGGACAACCACCCAGAGCAACCAAACACCACCTAACCACCAACAGCACATGATAACCTCCCAGAACACCCAACATCACTTAACAACCACTCACAGTGATGTAGCGCCACCTATCAGTCACCTAGAGCATTCTAACACCACTTTACAAGCAGCACCCAACACCCACCCAGAACAGTCAAAAACCAAATACAGCACTTTAGGACTACCTTACAACTGCTCAGAGTACCAAAGCACCATTCACAATACCCTAACACCACCCGATAACATCCAGAATGCCCTAGCACCAACCTAATAATCAAGCAGGACAGCCTAGAACCATCTAGAGTACGTTAGCATTACCTAACGACCACCCAGAGCCACCTACGACAACTTAGCACCACCTAACAACCATTTAAAGTGCCCTAGCACCACCTAATAATCACTCAGGACAGCCTAGCACCACCTAGAATACATCAGGACCATCTATCAACCACCTACATCTTCACCTAACAACCACCCAGTGCACCATAGCACCTCTTAGCGATCACCAACACCACACTGGATCTATTTAATGGCCACCAGATCAGCCAAGCACCACCTAATCACCACACAGGACAGCCTAGCAACCACCCAAAGCACCATAGTAATGCCTAACAACACCCCAGTGCAACATAGCACCAATTAACAACCACCCAGAGCCACCTACATCAATTTAGCACCCCATAACAGCAATTTAAAGTACAATAGCACCACTCAGATCACCCTAGTTCCACCTAACAGTCACCCACCTACAGTAACAACTGACCAGTGCACAGTAGCACCACTTAACAACTACACAGATCAAACAAGACCACCTTAGCACCACCTAATATTAATTTAAGCACCCTAGCACCCCATAACATCCACTCGGGACAGCCTAGCACTGCCTAGAATACTTTAGCATCACAGCACCAATTATCAACCCCAAAGAGCCAACTGCACCATTTTAGCACCACCCATAGATATGTACACTAGATATCGCATAGGGACCCTGAAGATGCGTCAATAGCGCCGCCACATTGGTACAGGGCTCCTAGGACAAACGTCATTCAACCGCACGTAGTCAAGACAGTGTTAAAATGTGAAGATGCTGGACTTTAGCGCTGTGTACGGGTGTAGTAACGAGCAAACAAAGAAAACAAAGCACAAAGTCATCACATTTCATAGGTAAGATTTCGTTTTTTATGTTTTTGTATGTTATGAACTTTTGTGCTTAACAAGTAATGTTACTGATGATAATAGGCTACAGTGTCTTACTGCACTGACCATAAGGCAAAGTAGCATCAACTCGCGCTAAATTCTAAGCTTATGCTAGTTTTGTTGAATAAAATAAGCAAACAATGTTATGAAATATGACAAGAAGACGCTGCGGTGCCAGAAACTTGTGTTATTGTTAGCTAAGTGAACGAGTCGTTCATAACGGAGATTCATTCACAAACGGATCGCTCCTCCCTCAGAATGAGAAGTGAAAGCAGGTGAGGGGGTGTGTTTCAGGACATGGATTAGATCAAATTAAACAGGGAAGGAGGGTAATGCATTTCCATGCACACAAACACACACTCTTTGTCAGCAATGCCCATACGGTCACAGCCATCAATGTAGAAAAGTGATGTAAAATTATAATATTTCGTAATTTAAAAAAATATTTGCATACGGACCACCAGGGAAAACTCCCGATCATAAATATATGTGTATATGTGTATTTCTCTGGCTTTGGATGGCCACAGTCCTCCACTTTACCTTGGTCCCGCATTCATTTCAAACGACCGATACCCTGTACCAAGATGGCGGCTCTATTGACGCATTCCTTCCAATAGACAACAATAGGCCAGGCGACATCTAGTGTATATATCTATGAGCACCACCTAACAACCACTCAGTGCAACAAGGCACCAATTAACAACTGTCCAGAGCACCCTACAGCAATTTAGCAGCACCTAGCAACCATTTAGAGTACCATAGCACCACATAACAATTACCAGAGCACTATAGTACCACCTAACAACCACCCAGTGCAACATAGCACCAATTAACAACTGCTCAGAGCGCCCTAAAGCAACTAAGCACCACCTAGCAACCATTTAGAGTACCATAGCACCACATAACAATCACCAGAGCACTATAGTACCCCCTAACAACCACGCAGTGCAAGATAGCACCAATTAACAACTGCTCAGAGCACCCTACAACAATTTAGTACCACCTAGCAACCATTTAGAGTACCATAGCACCACCCAGAACACACCAAGACAGCACCTAACCTACAGTAGTCACCCAGAGCACCATAGTGTCACCTAACAACCACCCAGTGCACTTTAGCACTACCTAACAACCATCAGCGCACCCAAACCAACCAAACAATCACCCACCCTGCACATCATAAGCACACTGACTTAATGACCACCTAGAGCAACCAAGCACCAATTTCATTTTATCAATTTAGCATCTCCTAACAACCACACAAAACAGCCAATCACCACCTATAGCACCAACCAGATTACTCTACACTACTTAGCAACCATCTGTAGCATGCTAGCATTGTGAAGGTGAGGTTTGCACAAACAGGCACCACATTTTATGTAGTGAATGTGTAAATCTTGCTCTCAGTGTGATATTACTCTACGGATTTAATATTTCTCTGCTGTTTTTGTCTCAGTGCTCACCTGACTGCCTGACCCTGCAGATCAGAACGGTTTTGTGTGGGTTTCTGGTGCTGCTGATGTACTCCGTGACCCAGGGGTGTGTGGTGAGTGTGTGTGTATAGTAGAAGAGAGTGATGATTGTATTATTGAGGGTGTTGCTTACAACACTTTTACCAAGATTTCACCAGGTTGACTCATTTACTGCTTGTCATGTGTTAGACCCTGTGATAACTCTCCGCTTGAAGCCTGTATACAGGCGTCAGCATTTGAAGTGGTTCATCAGCTGAAGTGGTTTCAGTTGTCTTGAAACTATTCAACCCATTTGTGCCTAAGGACAATTTTGAAAAACTTTTTTGATCCACTTCAAATGTTGACTATATATATATATATATATATATATATATATATATATATATATATATATATATATATATATATATATATATATATATATATATATATATATACAGGCTATGTAATATAATAACATCTTCCTAATTAAAGGGGTCATGATATGCCTTATTTTATTTATTTATTTTTTTGTACTTTTCTTTGAGGTCTACTTATAATGTTAAAAAGAGTTTTGGTCACTATATTTCAAGGTACATTTCTTCCTATAACAAACCATTAACTATAACTTTTAGCCAAATCAACTATTTGCTACTTATCAATGGTGGAAAGAGTACTGAAAAAACATACTTAAGTAAAAGTACCATTACTTGCCTAAAAATGTAGTGTGGGTAGAGTAAAAGTATCTGTTGTAAATATTACTCAAAGTATGAGTAAAAAGTAGCCCTTTTAAAAGTAATCAAGAGTAGTGAGTAGTGAGTATTATGCTGTCAAAAGCTGATATGTTTACATGTAATTTGTGCATGTGTGTGTAAACGTAACATTCTGTAGTGTATTTAGTTATTGCCCAGAAGGCACACAACATCATGAGACATTAATATTAGGTTAGATTTAGGTTGTAATGTCAGGTGACCAAAATTAATTGTCAAGCCAGCAGCTAAGGACAATGTTATTTTGCTGTCCAATAACGACGTCAAAAGACATTGATATTTGGTTGATTTTAGGTTGTTAGAAAGTAACCAAAATCCAGCGTCGAGCCAACATCTTAAACCAACGTCATATATGACGTCAAATAATGACATTTATTCATCAGGTACAGCAACCAAAATCCAACGTCTGATAGATATCATAGGGGTAACGTCCACACAATGTCAAGCTGTAACATCATTAGACATTGATATTTGGTTGGTTTTAGGTTGGACATTGACATTGGCCTGAGTTCTGACGCCAACGCGATTTTCATTTCCAAACAAAATGCAACGTCCCCATGACGTTAGGGTTCAACGTCAATCTGACGTCATGTTGACGTCCTGTGCCTGCTGGGTGTTTAAGACCATTTCAGTCATCAAACAGTAAACATCCGTCATCTTCTCATCAGTGACATGCATCTAAACAGTCTCTGGGTCAATGCGTATAAAGATTTTGAACATCATGGACACTTTTAACACTTCCAAACAGTTTGCTGCAATTATAAAGTGCACACGTCTTGAGGTAGTTCAATATGATGCGATTTATGGTATGTGCGATTTGATTGGACAGGAATCTCAGGACTGATTTTTCTAATCCCCATGGACAAGAAATAATAAAGTAGTGACTGCAGGTTGAAAGAAAGTAGTAGAGTAAAAGTACAGATACTGCACTAAAAATTTACTCAAGGAAAAGTAAAAGTACACATTTTTAAAACTACTTAGTAAATTACAATTCCTGAGAAAAACTACTCAATTACAGTAATTTGAGTATTTGTAATTAGTTACTTTACACCACTGCTACTTATTAAATAGGAAGGTAGTTGTTGGGTTTAGGTATTGGGTAGAATTTGGAATGTAGAATAAGATCTACTAAGAAGTACTAATAAACAGTCCGTTTCATTATATTAAGCATTTAATAAGCCAGTATTTAGCATTTGTAATTGGTTCTTAAACTATTTGACCATTTAAATGACATTTCCTACTATAGGGCTGTTTACATGAGAAAATAGGAAACCTGATATGGGTTTGCCTGTTCGTTTACATGACAATTGCATTTTTAATGTTTTAATGCATTTTAAATGCATAAATATGAAAATAGATGTAAAAGTATAGGTTTTTGAAAACGCCACCATTGTCATGTCTGTGTAAACACATACTAAACATAGTACTTATTTAGGGAGGTGTAGATTAAAGACAAATGCCAACAAACACACAACAATGGCAGAATATGTGGTACTGTATGTGGTAGTGTTGTTGTTCAAGTGTTTCCCAGTGCTTCATCAGAAATAGGTGATAGCACTATATACTGGTCTGGCATAAGTAATACGGCATTTCTGGCCAATTTTTTGTGCATGGGTAAACGCAGATTATTTTGGAAATGTATCATGTAAATGTGAAACTTTTAAAAAATGCAAACGAAAAGCTTTTCAGTTTTTGACTACATTACAGTATTGTCAAGTAAACCCAGACTCTTCTAAAGCATAAAAATACCATAATATGTTTGCAGATATTTAAGAAACATGCTAAGTGAACATTCTTGTTTATCTGAAAAACAGTGATGAAGACAGGTATAAGTTATAAAGTGCAGTTATAGAAAAACCATGGTGATATTTACAAATGGATGTACTATGAAAATTATATACAGGTTGTATTAGCTATGAACAGAGATTTACAATAGATAGATATATGTACAGGTTGCTATTAATAATCAGAAGTGTGCAGATGGATAAACATAATTACATAATTAGAAATGTATTTGTATATGTACAGTGGATGTGTACATAATTACAAATGTACATGAGCAGTGGGTATCTACAGTTCAATTTGTCTGGTTGTACTGATTTTTGTCTGGGGGAGCCTGAAGCGCCTGCCGGAAGGCAGGAGAGAAAACAGTCTGTGAGCAGGGTAACAGGAATCCTTAAGAATACTGCATGCTCGGCGCAGACAGTGTTTCTTCTGGATGTCCTCTATGGCTGGCAGTGTGGTCCCTGTGATGCGTTGGGCAGTTTTCACCACCCGCTGCAGTGCCTTACGCTCCGCAACAGAGCAGCTTCCATACCAGACTGTGACGCAGTTGGTCAGGATGCTTTCTATTGTGCAGCGGTATAAGTTCACCAAGACGTCTGATGACAGCTGGTTCTTCTTAAGTTTCCTTAAGAAAAATAGGCGCTGGTGAGCTTTTTTGACCAGGCTGGAGGTGTTGGTGGTCCAGGAAAGGTCCTTTGAGATGTGGGTCCCCAGGAACTTGAAGGATGAGACCGGCTCAACGGCCATCCCAATGATGTGGATGGGATCATGGGAGCCTGTTCATCCCTTCCTGAAGTCCACAATGAGCTCCTTGGTCTTGTCGATGTTAAGAAGCAGATTATTGTTGGTGCACCAAGTGGCCAGATGCGGTATCTTCTCCCTGTAGGCAGTTTCATAATTGTTGCTGATTAGACCAATCACTGTGGTGTCATTTGCAAATTTGATGATGGTGTTGGATCTGTTCACAGGCCTACAATCGATGGTAAAAAGGGAGTAGAGGAAGGGGCTCAGCACACAGCCCTGTGGTACACCAGTGTTGAGTGTGATGGTGGTGGAGCAGATGTGGTCTGATCTAACATTCTGAGGTCTGTTAGTCAGAAAATCCATAACCCAGTTGCAGAGAGACGTGTCGATATCCAGGTCTCTAAGTTTGAACATTAACTTAGAGGGTATGACAGTGTTGAATGCTGAGCTGAAGTCAACAAACAGCATTCGTGCATAAGTGTTTTTATTGTCCAGGTGTGTGAGTACAGAGTGCAGTGCTATGGAGACTGCATCTTCTGTGCTCCTGTTGCCACGGTAGGCAAACTGATGTGGGTCCAGTGTAGAGTCTTTCAGATGTGCCAGGACCAACCGCTCAAAGCACTTCATGATGATGGGTGTGAGTGCTACAGGGCGGTAGTCATTCAGGCATGTTGGGCTGGAGTGTTTCGGCACTGGCACAATAGAGGTGGTTTTAAAGCATGTTGGCACAGCTGCTAGGTTAAGGGACGGGTTGAAGATGTCTGTGAATACCCCAGCGAGCTGTTCTGCACATGCTTTGAAGACGCGCCCAGATATGCCGTCTGGTCCAGCAGCCTTACGCACATTGATCCGACTCAGTGCGGTGTAGACTTCTGAGGAGGTGAGTGCAATAGGTGAGTGGTCGGTTGAGGAAGTGATCCTGGTGTAAGGTTCTTTATTGTCTCTTTCAAAGCGGGCATAAAAGTAATTTAGCTCGTTCAGGAAGGAGACATTTGTGGCTGTGGGTGTGGACTGGCTGGGTTTGTAGTTGCTTATGGCCTGGATGCCCTGCCACATGCGCAGAGGATCAGAGTTGATTTTTTGATGCCCCTCTTCAGATTAACCCTGGAAGTGCTGTAGGCCTGTGCATCCCCTGATCTGAAGGCAGTGTTGCGTGCCTTCAGTAGGAGGCGCACCTCCTTGTTCATCCATGGCTTTTGATTTGGGTATGTGGTGATCTGTTTCTGGGTTGTAACACTGTCTATGGTGGTGTTGATGTATTCCAGAACAGAGGAAGTGTCACTGTCAATGTCTGTGTGAGAGCCACAGGTGGCCTGGGAAGCAAACATACTCCAGTCTGTGTGTTGAAACCTGTCCTGGAGTGTGGAGTCTACCCCCAGCTGGCCACACTTTGATGATCCTTACTGATGGCTTCACACGATGAAGGGGTGAGGGGTGAGTATTTGGGAATGAGGAACAAAGAAAGGTGATCTGATTGACCCAGGTGGGGGAGGGGGGTCACAGCGTAGGCTTCGGACATGTTTTGGTAAAAATGGTCCAAAGTTTTGTTTCCCCGTGTGTGACAGAAAAGGTTTTGATGGAATTTGGGAAGCACTGTCTTTAAGTGATTAAAATCCCCCGCACCAATAAAAGCAGCCTCCGGGTGAGCAGTCTGTTGTTTGCTGATGGCTGCATGAAGTTCATTCATAGCAAGCTTGGCATCAGCATTGGGTGGAATATAAGCGGAAGTGAACTCGCGTGGCAGATAAAAGGGTCTGCATTTAACCATTAGAAATTTCAGGTTAACAGAGCAATGTCTCTCAACGATGACAGAGTTTGTGCACCAAGCTTTGTTAATATAAATGCATAATCCTCCACCTCTGGTCTTACCGGAGTCATCCGCTGTTCTGTCTGCTCGGAATGTGTGATGCTGTAGTTAAAGATACAGCGTTGTCTGGTATCCCGCTGTTTAGCCATGTTTCTGTGAAAATCATGACATTACAGTTCCATAATTTTTTGCTGTGGTTGATGCGCAGTCGAATCTCATCCATTTTGTTCACCAGTGACCGTACATTGGTGAGGAAGATGCTGGGTAAAGAGAGCCAGTGTGGTGTTAGCCTTAGCTTAGCTCTTAGCCCGCCGCGCTTCCCCCGTCTTTGTTTACGGTCGCGACGCCGCCTTCGAGCACTTCCGGACAGAGCGCTCAGCCTCGGGTGTTTTGGCGATCTCAGGAACGAGTCGAAGATTGCTGATAAAAGTGTCCGGAATGCACAAACCAATATCCAAGATCTCCTGTCGGGTGTACGATGTAAAGGCACTACTGTTCTGCACGAACAGACCTGGAATGAGCAGGAAAAATACTGCAAAACTGCAGAAACTGGAGAGACGCTGAGCCTCACGATGTGTTCGCGCCGCCATCTTGTCATCTAATGTCATCTAATGAGACGCAGATTCAGAGTTCCACATTAGGTTATTAATTAGCAAATAATATAAATATTACGAACATGAACATTAGGTTAGCAGGTTACATTGTCAGTGTCCTAACAACACGCTACATGAAGAGATTTGCAGTGATAAGCAATTTGGTTGTTTGCACCAGAAATTTAAATACAGCCATTCAGAAGCACAGAATAGTGCATTTACTGCACTCCAACGATATGGTAACGTTTATGATCTAATTAATACATACTAAACCTTTTTAACATTACTAAACGTAGATGCTGGATCATTGATATGCATTGATTTACATTATTTCACAGTTTTAAAGTTCAATTTCAAACAGTTTACTTTATTTTCAAGATCTGAGGTAAACTATCTGCTGCTACTTTCAGCAATATATGATGTGTAAAATGCCATTCAAACTCACATTGTTAGCATTTAACAATGTCAGTTTTCTGTTGTTCAGCTGCAAGAAATAGAAGAAGTTTATAATATATTAATTCGAGGAGTTGGTTAGAACAAAAACTCCTTTTAGTATGGAGAATATTCCTTCTATCGCGTGCCTTTGCTTTTATACAGAACACGATTTCAAGAGTTCACACTTAGATAATGCTTGACTATTTTAGCAGATTTGGCATGCTGTCCTGGGAGAGAACCCTGAGCTTGGAGATAGATGAGCCCAAGGCTCCCGCCTGGTCAAAAAGCATTAGGAGGGATACGAGATCAGGTAGTTCTCGATAACTTCCCAAGAATAGACCGCCAACTGCGCCAGTTTGTATTTAGTAGGTGCTTATGACTTTAACTTTTGTTGCATGTTTTTTGAGTGTGGGAGGAATCCGGAGTACCCGGGGAAAACCCATGCGAACACTGACCGAACATGCAAACTCCGCACAGAGAGGGTCGACTGGCTCAGCTAGCATTTGGACCAACGACCCCTTGCTGTGGGGCAACAGTGTTAACCACTGAGCCATCGTGTCACCCAAACTTAGAATTGAGGAGGAGGGAGAAGGGATGGATGGGGGAGTTTAGGCTGCATATTTATCTTAAATTTGGAATTATCCGATTGGCTAGTTAGTGATTATTGATAGGGATCAGCTGTAGTCAATCCTATCACGTGCTCCTCTCGAAATTTGTAAAACTTCACTTAAATCAGCATTAAGGCTTGATAGTCAGACTAGCTCGGTCGTCAATCTGGCAACCTGCAATTGTGTTTGTTTTGTTCAGGAATGCAATACCTAGTTCAACCACTGGGTGTCAAACTTACATACTGCACCTTTAAGTGTTACCGAACACACTTTGTGAATAGGTGTAGTGGATTGTATATTCAGAAGTAAACACCCACTGATGAGCTTAACTATCACTTTTGCAAATCTGAAAACTTTCAAAGCTTTTTTCTAAGTTGAGGTCCCAAAGTTCGGTTGGACATCTGTGTGCCCACCAGTGTACAATACATATATAATTGACAAACTACATTTTTCACCAATGGATGCTTTTGTGATTTCTGTTAAAATCGCCTAAAGGTGATTTGGTTCATAAACTTATATATTGGTTATATAATATGTTGGTTGAAAGACTCCTCACATCTTAAGTGCTACCCATTTTATATAACTTTGAATCATGCTTTTAGTTCATACAGTAGTTTATTCTTAATGGTAGTCTATTGGTCTTATGTATTATATGTGTATTTCAATATGTGACGATGTGTGTGTGTGTTTTGCTATAACCACACAGGTGACATGCGTGCCATGGTCACTGGAGGGGAATTCCAGCATCTCCATGGTGACAGTTGTCACAGTGAACGGGACCGGCATGGGCTACAGGGTGTGCAAATACACTTCGTATGTATTTTTATCATGTGTGATGGCATCTCTATCTGTGGCCCTGTACCTACGTGTCTCATCACTACCCAAGATCCTCCTGCTTTTACTTCTTAACATCCTCCACACAGTCGTCATGGAGACCAGTGGCTATCGAAAGGCCATAGGGTGAGTTGAGCTTCATGTTGGTTCATATTTATTTGTTCATAATTATCTAAGAGTTTTCCAAATTGGGGATATGCAAGTTACTAGATTATTACATTAGCATTTCATCATTTGACGGACATTCTAAAACAAACAAACAAAAACCCTTTAAAGAGAATAGAAAGTGTTAGTTATAAAAGTGTTAAAGTTTCCAACAATGCCGACAATAGAAAGAATTAAGGAAAGCCATATATAGAAGTGCTATGACAAACCCCAGCTGTTCAAACAAATTACACAGAGCAAGTTTTATGTTTTATGTAGAGAGTGCTAGAGGCCATTCTTGCAGAATGAGTGTTTTTTTCCATTCCGATGTGAGACTTTTCCATTGTTTTATGTAAAAATGTTTGATGGATGTGCATGACCTTTACACCCATGTCATGTCACATCTTTTGCAGCGTCTCTAACATGAATGACGCATTTTTAGGATGCTTAAGTTTGAAGAATTTCAACTTTAACACACGGCATCATCAATTCTTTCAAAGCAGTAAATCAGTCAGAAGAAATGTGGCAGGGAAAGTGTTGTATGTTTCTGTTTACAGTAGCAAGTTGGCATGACAACTGTGTTATTTGATGGCAACATGGTAATTGAGAGGAAAAAAACATTCCTAAGCTCTGTTTGTCATGTTTTTAGTCACAAGGATCCATTCTTTATAAATAGTCACTTACGTAGAATGTCAGAGCAATGCAGAGTAAAAATTGTATTATAAAGTAAAATATTGTGTGTATGTGTGTGTGTTTGTGTACAGTTGAAGTCAGAATTATTAATCCTCCTGAATTCCCCAATTTCTGTTTAATCGAAAAGTAGATTATTTTCAACATATTTCTAAACATAATATGTTTAATAATGAATTTTGAATAGCTGATTTCTTTTGTATTAGCTATGATGACAGTACACAATATTTAAGATATTTTTCTAGATACTAGTATCTAGCTTAAAGTGCAGTTTAAAGGTTTATCTAGGTTAACTATAGGCAAGTTAATTAGGAAATTCATTGTAAAACGATGGTTTGTTCTGTAGACCAGGGGTTCCCAAACTTTTCAGCCCACGACCCCTAAAATAACAATGCCAGTGACTCGCAACCCCCAAATTTTTCAGAGGTGGTTATAAATATACAAACGTTGCTCATACAACAATAGGCCTATATAAACACAAGTATATTGACAACGCAAAAAAGTGTAAGTCTAACAACCATATCATTTTTTGAGTCATTTATTAATTTGTTTAATTTGTTGTATTTTTTAATTTTTAGTTGTGGCCTGTATTTATTTTTAATGCATTTGATTGCCATTTGATTGTTATAAAGTCAATCTTCTGCAGCTGATGCTATTGCTCTGTTGTTAATCTAATGTAAACACACCGATCCTATAAAAAATAATTGAAAGGCTGATGGCTTTTCATTTGCATGTTGTTGTTTTTTACTATTAACAATTACTATTTTTATATTCTGTGGGTTATGGCTAAAATATTGTAATACTAATAGTTTAATAAAGTTTATTTGCCTTTTGGAAATCACCAAGTGACCCCTTTGTCATTGTCTCGTGACCCCCCCCAGGGGTCCCGACCCCCAATTTGGGAACCACTGCTATCGGAAAAATACTGCAATCGGTAAAATAATATTGCTTAAGCGCGCTAACAATATTGACCTTAAATAGCTTTTAAAAAAATAAAAACTGCTTTTATTCTAGCTAAAATAAAACAATAAAGTATTTCTCCAAAAGAAAAAAATATAGGAAATACTGTGAAAAAATTCTTGGGCTGTTAAACATAATTTGGGAAATATTTGAAAAAGAAAAAACTTCACAGGAGGGCGACTAATTTTGACTTCAACTGTATATGTAGGTTTTTTTGTCCCTTTAGAAAAGTTGATTTTCAGCATTATTAAGGAATAAATAGAAAAAAACACAATATACAGACCAGCTGACTTAAAAAAAAATTGTAAAATTATAGTCTTATTGCCTGTGGGACAAAGGAAAAATTAGTCCTGTTTTTGACACTACAGTGAAAAAGAATCTTGTAGTCAGCTACAATACTTCTTGCTTTTATAACCACTCGATTTTTGAAAATGTATTCCATGCTTGGTAATGTAATGCTTATCAGTTTACTAGAAGTGGTGACTATTTTCTTTAAACAGGTTTTCCGATTCTCAGTAGCGTTACCTTTCCAGCAAATGTTGCTAAAAGTTATTTCCAATGAAAGCATTGTAAAATATTTCAATAATTTTACTGCTGATCGAAAGGACACCAGTTTAAAATTATAAATATTTTAAAATAGGCACTATCCTTATAAATAAACTGCATAGTTGCAATCTAAACAACTACCATCTCGACAAAAAAAAGCCTGAAAGGTACATTATGTTGCTCAAAACCAGCAATATTTGTCAAACTGTAGAGTGTCCTCTGCTTGTTGCTGTATGTGGGCGGAGTAATACACAAGAGTAAAGGGTTAAAAGACTGGACGAGTGCTGTTACTGGCAGAATATTGCATGGCTATCAGCCAATCAGATTCAAGAACCAGACAGAACTGTTGTATAAATTATAATATATAATGGCAATTTTAAAATTTTGTTGTTGATCTGTTTGTCATGTGACTATTGACCAGATAACTGCAAGCAAATAAATATTAACCTTAAAGATTTGTAAGACAATTTCAAGTGAATGTTTTCGGTCAAGATGCAGAATTCCCTAATCATATGATTTTTGTGTGTGTGTGCGTGTGCATGTGTGTATGTAGAGGTGGATTTTTTCACACACATGGCTATGACCCGGTTCTGGCGATGCTGTTGTTTTCTGGAGCTCTGGTGCTTCATTGTCGACAGCTGGATCTCAAGCTTAGACTGGACTTCCTCTGGGCCACACAGGTAAGAGCAGTGTGTGTTTGAATGCGTGCTCCACTGAACAAACCAATGTTCCATGGTTGATGAGTCTGTGTTTTTCATTACAATGCAGTGAAGTAAGAATATCTCAAGAATATCTCAAGAAACTCATCCCATAATGATGACACATTTAAAGAGTATAGGTGTTTTTTGTAGCATTTGTCCATATGACAAAAACAGTGGTTGAAAGTGGACAAACGCTAAACCTTTAAGTCAAATTTTACACCTGTTTATATGGACAGTTCCATTTTTTGTAGGTGATCGGTGAATGGTAGTGTTTTGTTCACAATACAGCACTGCTATGAGTCCTTCACACAATGGTTCTGTGCATCACTGGGCCAAAAAAAAATAGTGTCAATGATTCCCTCCCATATAATAATAATTTCTGTTCTTCTGTTCTTTTTTTATAGTAGCAATATATACAGTATAATGATTTCACCTAAGAGAGTATACATTTCCCATTGCGAAACATTTTTCTTTTTTACAAGCTATAAAGTAACAGAACAGAATACAAAACAAAATTTCCTAAAATAAAATATATGAAAAATTACAGTAACAATAAAATAGTAACATTAATAATATCAATAACTAAACATACAGTACATTTGTCAGAGAGGGTTGATTCTTTGTTTATTTGCTCAACTTTAGTTTAGTTATTATCAGCTGTAAATTCCTAATCTAAAGAGAGGATTAAGAGGGGGAGTGCAATGGGTCGTAAATTGAAAAATGTTTGTTGTTTTATCCAATTTTATGTCGTATTTTGACAATCCTGTTATTCAGCAATGTTTATACTTTACAGTAATTTTACTTTTTGGATAGGATTGCAAAGATTATTGTTCATTTCTTACAGAGCCTTTAATTGGGATTTATAAAGCATAAATAGTCCCCACTTTAGATTAGGTCACAAAACAGCATTAGGTTGAGTTAATAAAGCATTTATTAACATACATAGTAACCATTACTATATGCCTGAATAATAAGATATATAAACGTTGATTTTAATAGTTTATTAATCATTTACCAACTCATTCTGAATGATCTTATGATAGCCACCAACTACTCTTAAATACAAATGGTTTGTAAATAATGTAATACTTAATTTAGTAATGAAAAATAAATCATTAACAAAGTCTGAAAGTACAATTATTAAGCACATTATAAATGTGGTTGTAAGTCAAGAATACAGCATTTGTAGCTGCAGTTATAAACTGCTTACTAACGTTTATTAATGTAGAGTTAATGCTTTACAAATAATGAATTCACTAGATGCTAATGCTTTATGGATGATTCATAGTGTGTAGTTATTATAAAGTGTTACCCAATATTTTTATATTTCTATGAAGTTTGGATGGAGCAACCTAATGTATTCAGTCCACTTAGACCAGATATTTCTAAATACATAAATTTGGAGTCGAAAGGTGAATGTAATTTTTGTCATCACATAAATATCGTACTATCATACTATACTATTTCTAGCCATTCTTGGATTGTTGGGGAACCAGAGAGGGTAGAATCTTTATTTATTCGCTCAACTTTGTAGTTGCTTGTTTGGCTAATATCAAATAAGTATTATTCAGATTTACTTATTCGTATATCAAAGCTTCCAAAATAAATAACCATAAAATGAAAGGTAATATTAAGTATGTTTTCTAGATACATAGAGTTCTATTGTTTTATGATACGTAATTCTAAAGTTGATCATTATTTGTTTTCTAATTTTGAGAGAGACACAGATGTATCCATGAGAATATAAAATATTTTGCTGGAAAATAAATAACAGCAAGTCATTATAACAGTTCCATTCTCCATCCAATGAGGCATGAGTTACACACATCTAAACATTACTGTTATTGTAAGGAAATGTCTTTCTAACAGAAGGATATAATTTCATTAATCTCAAAATGTAACTAATTAATCCATTTATTTTTGGGCTGCAAAATTGGAATTGTGTGGTTTTATATACAGTAAGCCAACATGAATAAATCCCTGCTGAAGGAGCTCCATGTGCTTCCTAACAATACTCTTCGGTTGTGACTTGTTCTTGAGACGGCACAGCTCTTTATTACCCACATTTAGCAACGTCTACTTGTGATCTGATTTATGAAAACCCAATTTAAAATCAGTTTTATGAACAGCTAATGATATTAAAACAAAATATGTGTGTCTGCCTGTGTGAGCATCCATGTGTGTGTAGAATTTTCTATTTGAATATCTATTCTACAACGTCCTTTATTTTGGTTATTCAAAGCTGAATTTTTACATGTTGTCTGTCACATAATCCTTCAGAAATCATACCAATATGCTGATTTGAAACTGAATAAACATTTCTTTTTATTTTCAGAGTTAATATGTTGTGTAAATCATAATATACTGCACTGAAAAAAAAATATTTCTGCTTGTTGATTGTTGCAAACAATTTAAATGGGCTGAATATCTAATTAAATTTAGTAATGTTCAACTTAAATTATTTGTTTAAATTTAGCGCAAATAAATTGCTTGCAACCCCTCCAACCTAAAAACAATTGTAAATCCTATGAATCATCTTTGAATGGTTTTTTTTCAGTGTGGGTTTTGAGATAACATTTATTTTGAAAAAGTTATATAACATAAAATAGATGTTTATTTTCTCAATTTTTGACGAAAATAAATATATAAATTAATTATCATAAAATAGAATATCTTTATAAGCCTCATTAGTATTATGGCAGACGATCTATTTCAACTGTAGTAGTGCCCTCTGGTGGATGTAGAACATAGTACTGCATTTAAGCACAGCGTGTGAGTCTAGTACAGTGAGGTGTTAATATGGCTGTGTATGTGTGTCGTCCTCAGGCTGAGGAGGAGAGAGATGACATGGAGAGAGTGAAGCTGGACAATAAGAGGATTCTCTTCAACCTGCTGCCTGCTCATGTCGCTCAACACTTCCTGCTGTCCAACCCGCGAAACATGGTAAGACTTCATTCTTAGCTCACAGAGGCAAAAAACACAACTAAAAGGGTTAAAAGGTTAGTTCACCCCAAAAATAAAAGTTCTGTCATCATTTAGTCACTCGCCATTTGTTCAAAATCTCTATGTGTCTTTTTTATCTGCCAAGCACAAATGAAGATATTTTGAAGAATGCTGCAAACCAGTAGCTATTGACTTCCTTAGGATTTTTTTCCTACTATGGAAGTTACTGGCTGCCGATAGAAAATCTAAATATCTTCTTTTGTGTTGAACAGAAGAAAGAAACTCATAAATGTTTGAAAGGGTGAGGAAATGGTTAGCAAATGTTTCTAACTAGTTCGTAGACTACATAGAGAAGCTAATGAACAATATTATGGAGATTTTAACCGTGTTATTTGGACATTGAAACCAGTTTTCCAAAGTTAGATTTTCAGGCCCTGAAAATGCTGCTAATTGCATTTTAAACTTAGGTATTGCCCACACGAACACAGGTTTTTTTTAAACCACACCTTTTTTCTACACGGTTTCGCTGTTTGTCCACACAAAAACAGAGTATCGGATAGCTGAAACAGAAACTTTCAAAGTGAAGATTTTCAGAAACTCTGGATAAAACTCTGGTCATGTGAACACTACAACCAGAGTTTTCACCTCATGACATCAGCATGCATGCTGTTTTCTCTTTTCTGATTGGCCAACATGGCTGCGTCCACACCAAATTGAAAGTAGCGTGGAGTGTTCTCGTGCAGTGTGGTGTAACTGACTAAACACCAAGTTAAACCATAGCCAATGAAGACAGAGTCGTAGTAAGGTTGATCATTGACTGTCACTCTTCTTATTAGCATTTGGGATGACATCTTCAATAAAATAATACAACAATACTCCAAAATTGTGTTTTGATTGAAACTGCACTTAAAATGACCATAACATAAACTTATAAAACATTGTATTTTTAACAAAATAATCACTGACATAGTATCTGTAACATGTCTAATGTACAAAACATAAACTTACGGCATTGGCTCTAAGACGAATTCAGGTAGACGCTTTAGATTACCAGAGAGAGCACATGTCTGGCATGGCTTCCACACCGAGCCAGGAGCACTCACAGGAAGTGGCTAAACAAGAAGCATCTTATAACATGAAATAAAAGTATTTCTTTTTATAAATGAAGTAGATTAATTAATCAGTAATTATGAGTTTCACATTTTAACAAAATCGATTTGCATAAAAAAATATTTTTGATATTTCAAAATAAAACTCCTTAAAGGGCAACGCAATGCAAATGAGGCAAAATCTCAAGGTCAAACGTATCGCATATTGCTTATCGTTCACACCACGAGAAGGTAATCCACCAAATTTCCATTGATTTGTATGTAATTTGCTCTCACAAATACTTAATTCTGTTGTTTTTGCGTGGTCATGTAGACAAAGATTTTTTAAAAACGAAAGCTCAGAATTGTTTTTCTCAGAATTGTGGCTTGATTTGCAAATGTAAGTTTATATTCTTTCTCACAATTCTCACTTCACAATTATGTTCATTCATTCATTCATTCTTTTTCTTCTCGGCTTAGGCCCTTTATTAATCTGGGGTCGCCACAGGGGAAAGAATCGCCAACTATTCCAGCACATGATTTACACAGCGGATGCTCACACACATACACTATAGACAATTTAGCTTACCAAATTCACCTGGATCGCATGTGGTTAGACTTGCAGGGGAAACCGGAGCACCCAGAGGAAACCCACGCGAACGCGGGGAGAACATGCAAACTCCACACAGAAATGCCAACTGACCCAGCCGAGGCTCGAACCAGTGACCTTCTTGCTGTGAGGCTATAGCACTTCCTACTGCGCCACCGCATCGCCCAATTATGTTCATATCAAACTAATTTAAAAAAAATTGAATTTGCAAGATACAAATAGGGAAAAAAAGCCAGAATTGCAAGAGAAAAGTTTGCAAAGAGTTGTAGATTAAAAGTCACAATTATTTTTATTCTGCGGAAGAAACAAGTTCCATATTAATAAGTTTGGATCAACAGGAGCTTGATTGAAAAATAACAGAACTTTTATATTTAGGTGAGCTGTCCCTCAGTTTCTCATTTCATGTCCAGAAATCCCAAAATACTCAGGTTAAGACCAGATACTTTAATTAATAACAGCAGTTCAGTTTGGTCTTTTGTTTGGTGAGCAATTGTTTTTATTATTGCATTTTTTGTTCAATACAAAGATAATGCAACATATGTCTATATTTTAAACAACCCAAAATCCTCACTCAAATAGGCAAACTTCTATAATGGCAGAAATCAAACATAGTTCACTATGGTGTTGTTGTAATTTCCCAAGTCACCACTTGACGGCAACGTTGCGGTGATCAGGCTGCTAATTAGGTGAGAGTTCAGCGCAGATGCTTTGATGATAGCGCGTGTTTTGATGATGTAAATGAGATAAGATTGTGATTGTGTGTAATGTAAATGCTCAGCCGCTCCGTCTGCCTTTCTGATCCCGCTGCCAGGCTTCATTGTGAGGCCTTATGAACACAATGAATGTGTGATTACACTGCCGTTATGCAGTTTGTTATGTTTTTTTTTTGGTTTGTTTGCTGCATGTTTAACACATGCTGCTTGCCTCTTTTCCTGTTCAAGATCCTTCCCAGGAATCGATGCAATCAGACATCCTGAAATCTGTTAGAACCGCTCTGAAGAGTTGTATTGTAAACAGTGGCACAGGGAAGTGAAAATGGATTTACAATCAAGTACACAGTAATTTTCTCCTTTTCCCCCCACTGCCAAACCATTTCCTTTTTATTTGCATTTGACCTCAGTTTAAACATTCTTTTGCTACAATGAGGACTTCGCAAAATGTTGCTTTTGTATTTTATTTGAACTATTCTTTCAAATCCACTTAGGATGTTAGTGTTTTCTTGCATCAGAAAACATTTATTTAGTTTACATTAGCTGACTTGCGGTAAAAAAACACTTCATTTCTGTTTAAGACATTTGTATATACAGTAATATTCGAAGGTTTGGAGCAGAGTTATAAAATAAGATTGGTCTGAACAACAAGTGAAAAACCCAACATAGGCTCATTCTAAAAGCTTACCCCTATATACATTTTTGGAGATAGCGAATTATGTAGTCAGAAGTATGTATGGCTGCATGTCGTCTTTAAAACGAACGCTACGGGGTGGTATGATGCTGTTCCTTTTCACGCTTACTAGCTGACCACTTACCTTCATATGGAAATTATTTTTAACTGTTACCAGTTTGTCTAGTAGCTTGCCATGTACGTCGGTGGACTTGAGAGGAGTTGATCACGATGATGGGGTTTGAGTCCTGCGAAGAACGGTTTTAGAAAGCAAGTAAGAAATAAAATAAACAAGTAAATAACAGGTTAAGAATGTAGTCAAATCTGAAAACTTGGTAAAAATCAGGCAAGGGCTTTTTCTTTTTCTGGATTGCTTTTTAAAACTGTCGGTTGGGTTTAGGGATGTGGGTGGGCAGGTCAGTCGGTGCTTTTGAAAACACTATTGGTTGGGTTTAGGGAACGAGAAGGGTGGGTCAGTCGATCGGTCAGTCGACAGCGGCCTCTGGTGAATTTACGTGAGAAAATCAGATGCGAATGGCACTCGCAAGAGAAATTTGAGATCTCAAAAAGTGTACACAGCAGCCTCTGGTGGATTTGCAAAAACACTAACTGCAAAAAACGTAGCTCCTGGGATGTGTTTAGCGCTCTCCAGAAATGTATATATGGCTACGTAATCAGAATGAGCCTGGATTGCAATATCACTGTGCTGCAAGCTCTAAAAAATGTATTACAATATTTTACTCTTTTTTTTTGTCAATAAATGCAGGTGATAGATGAACAAAACATCAATCAAATCAAACAAACATTTGTGACCCTGGATCACAAAACCAGTATTACGTTGCATGGATATATTAAAGCCAAAAACCAAAAATATATTGTATTGATCAAAATTATTGATTTTTTTTTTTTCAAAAATAATTGGAATATTAAGTAAAGATCATGTTCCATGAAGATATTTTGTAAATTTTGTATAATAAATATATAATTTTTGAAATGTAGTGTAAAATGTCTTTTACATTATCATACGGGATACCTAAAAAAACACATTATTGGATTGAAATTTCTTTATTGTCCCCAAGGGGTAATTTGATTCACAGCAATAGCCAACACAGATAAACATAAAAGTAACAATACATGATCAAGTAAAATAGTAATTATAAAGTAAACAAAACAGTTACCAATCAAAACATGCTCAAACAGCAGGAATATCCAATGCACAAGACCAAAATACAACTTAAAGCTTGTTAAGTAACCCAACTGCAGTTGGAACAAGTGAATGCAAATATCTATTGGACCTAGCTCATTTAAAATAAGTATACCTTCTGCCTGATGGCAGGAGGCAAAACTGAATAAACTGGACTGTTCTCATCTGCTAAAATGGCCATAGCCCTCTTTGTGACTCTCACCTCATACCCACACCCAAGTGCTGTTAAGATTTGTGCCAATAATCTTTTGAGAATTTCTGCAAGTCTGTTTTCATTTGTCACCCTCAGATTACCGTACCAGCATGTCAGTGCAAAAGTTGCATTGCTTTGGTCCAACTGAAATCAAGCATTCAAAGTGCAGGCAAACACTAATACTAGTTTGGCAAACAAAAATACTCACTTATCTAATCTTTTGGCACGATACTTCTTGTTTACAGCCACAAGACACCATACTGTTACCATGGATGTCCAAAACATAATTTTGGGAGTGACTCCTGTACTCCATACATACAGAAAGATAATTAAAGGGAGTGATTTCTGCATTTAAATGCGGTTGTCACTCCCAAAACTTTACAGTGTGTATGTGGACGACGTGTCTATATGGTCAACCAAACTCTTCTATTTCAGAAGAGGACAAAAAATTCCAGTTTTGGTGACTCATTTAGCATATGAACTACTGTGTTAAGGTTGAATTGTGGATTTAAGATAAACAGTTCATACTGATTCACACTACTCTTTAATATTGAAGGCAAGATTAGTCAGCACTCCAGATCATGAGTAGTTTTGTTTCATGCAGCAATATGTTAGTATGTTTTGCTGCCAAAAATGTCATTAATAATAGTTGATGTATAAAAGATAAATAAGAAATTATTCTCTATATTTTCTTAGTTATTTAATAAATGACCCAAAGGAATTAATACTGAACCCACATGGCAAATGTCTTCATTTGTATCCCCTAACCTGCTCATGTGTCTGGTCAGACCTTTGGTTATCGCGTCCATGTGGACTCTTGAAGACCTCTACTTCTGACCTGTATGCGTGCTGTGTGTCGTGACTTATTGCAATAGTTTACCATCTCAGCTCAACCTGGATTATTGGTATCATCCCCTCGAGGTCTCACGGCTCTTTCCTCTTCTGCACTTTCACTGTTCCAGGACCTGTATTATCAGTCATACTCTCAGGTGGGCGTCCTGTTCGCCTCCATCCCCAACTTTAATGACTTCTACATTGAGCTGGATGGAAACAACATGGGTGTGGAGTGCCTCCGGCTGCTAAACGAGATCATCGCAGACTTTGATGCGGTGAGAATTTCTTGTTTCCCAGCCCAAGAAATGTATGTTTTGGCTCAGTATCTGAGTTACCTTAATCCCACCCCAGGCTTCATTTATTTCTTCATCACACTATCCTCTCTCTCTCTTTCTCTGTCTGTAGCTAATGGACAAGGAATGCTACAGAGACATTGAGAAGATCAAAACTATTGGAAGTACGTACATGGCTGCTGTCGGACTCGTCCCTACTGAGGGATCTAAGGTATACAGAGTGTTTTTGTGTGTGTATGTACAGTGAATGTCAAAGTTAGAGAAAGGGACTGTCTAGTACACTTCATGCAAATCAACAGTGAGCCTCTACACAGAAATGGAAGTGTACAGTGCATCCAGAAAGTATCCATAGCGCTTCACTTTTTCCACATTTTTTTATGTTACAGCCTTATTGCAAAATGTGAAACATGTGAAAAACTTTTTTCATGTGTGACAATGTGAAAAAATATTTCTTGAAATTGTTGCAAATTTATCAAAAATAAGAAACCTGAAAATCACATGTACATAAGTATTCACAACCTTTGCTCAATACTTTGTTGATGCACCTTTGGCAGCAATTACAGCCTCAAGTCTTTTTCAATATGATGCCACAAGCTTGGCACACCTGTCTTTGGGAATTTTTGCCCATTCCTCTTTGCAGTACCTTTCAAGTTCCATTAGATTGGATGGGAAACGATGGTGTACAGCCATTTAAAGATCTCTCCAGAGATGTTCAATAGGATTTAGGTCTGGAGGACATTCACAGAGTTGTTGTGAAGCCACCCCATTGATATTTTGGCGGTGTGCTTTGGTTCATTGTCGTGCTGGAAGATGAACCATCGCCCCAGTCTGAGGTTAAGAGCACTCTGAAGCAGGTTTTCATTCAGGATGTCTCTGTACATTGCTGCATTCATCTTTCCTTCTATCCTAACTAGTCTTCCAGTTCCTGCTGCTGAAAAACATCCCCACAGCATGATTCTGCCACCACCATGCTTCACTATAGGGATGATATTAGCCTGGTGATGAGCGGTGCCTGGTTTTCTCCAAACGTAACGCCTGGCATTCACTCCAAAGAGTTCAATTTTAGTCTCATCAGACCAGAGAATTTTGTTTCTTATGGTCTGAGAGTCCTTCAGATGCCTTTTCGCAAATTTCAGGTTGGGAGTGGCTTCTGTCTGGCCACTCTACCATACAGGCCTGATTGGTGGATTGCTGCACAGATGGTTGTCTTTCTGTAAGGTTCTCCTATTTCTACAGAAGAATGCTGGAGCTCAGACAGAGTGACCATTGGGTTATTGATCACTTTCCTGACTAAGGCCCTTCTCCCCGATCACACAGCTTAGATGGCCGGCCAGCTCTAGGAAGAGTCCCGGTGGTTTCAAACATCTTCCACTTACCGATGATGAAGGCCACTGTGTTCATTGGAACTTTCAGAGTAGCAAAATTTTTCTGTAACCTTCCCGAGCCTTGTGCCTCGAGACAATCCTGTCTCGGAGGTCTACAGACAGTTCCTTCATCTTCGTGCTTGGTTTGTGCTTTGACATGCACGGTCCACCCTGGGACCTTACATAGACAGGTGTATGCCTTCTCAAATCATGTTCAATCAACTGAATTTACCACAGGTGAACTCCAATTAAGCCGCTGAAACATCTCAAGAATGATCAGTGATGTACAGAATGTACCTGAGCTCAAATTAGAGCTTCACGGCAAAGGCTGTGAATACTTATGCACATGTGATTTTTCAGGTTTTTTATTTTTAATAAATTTGCAACAATTTAAAAAAAAAAATTCACATTGTCATTATGGAGTATTGTGTGTAGAATGTTGAGGAAATAAATGAATTTAATCCATTTTGGAATTGGTGTAACATAAAAAAATTTGGAAAAAGTAAAGCGCTAGGAATACTTTCCAGATGCACTGTACATACTTTCTGTTTTTACAAATCTTTATATCAACTACTTTTGTAACCTTCAGAAATTACTTACTTTATATATATTGTGATAAAATCAACGAAAGAAAGAAAATGAAAGGGTCATTGTTTTTTTTGAAACACAAAATATTTTTTTAGAACATTTAGGTGTTTCAAGCTTCTCTTTTCCACACAAAAAGCAAGAGACCCAGAAATCTTGGTCACACTTCTTCAAGTTTACATTTAATACACAAGACATGTGGTAACTAGTTTAGCATAATTTATAGCAGAGGTAAAGGTTTTGAAACTGTGATGATCAGTATGTTTCAAACACAGAGCTTTTTGAAGTTGGAAAAAACTATGTTTTTAAGGTTTTTGTGTCCATTATGGATGCTTCTGTAGTTCAGAGAAAAAGATCAGCATGAATATCTACTTTTGTGTTTCACAAAAAATCAGCACTTGAAGGTGGCACATGATGTACAATGTTCAGGAGTGAGTTTTAGAAACAATATTGTCTATTTGCTCTGCTTCATCAATGAAAATAATTTTAAATAAAGCCAGAGCAGAATATTTATGCATTTCAGAGCAACGCTTAGAATGAACTTGTCTTTAAATCAAACTTTTCATAAAGAGTCACTTGACTCTTTCTATATAGGTTGGCCGTTTTGAATGATTTGTTCAAATGAACGATTCACCAAATCACTCATTAAGATTGTTTTTAGTGTAAAATTTGTGTATTTGATTAATTATAAGCCTAAACTGAGCAAGGTATCAGCACAAAAACACAACCAGTCAAGTATAGTTTGATTATCATTTTTTTAAAACTGAATGACAGGTTTTTCTAATGTAAAATATTCCCATATACTGATAAAATATCAACTAAGTTCTACTCTTTGTAGATTTTGCCCATCCTACACCCAGCATAGAAATAGTTCTACATGAATAATATCTTTCTTTTTGCTCTTTTTCTCCCTAAATAGGTAAAGAAGTCCATTTCAGCACACCTCTGCACAGTGGCTGATTATGCCATTGAGATGTTTGACGTCCTGGATGCCATCAACTACCAGTCCTACAATGACTTTGTGCTTCGAGTAGGTGAGTGACCTTGTTAGAGCGAGGTGTTTGCAAAAGAGTGTGCGCTTGTGTGTAAGTGGAGGAAATGCGCCAGTAATTGTCCACATTGTGCCGGACATCCCGCATCCAGTAGGATGTCCTGAGGTATATATAACAAACACACAGTTACAAACATGCATTACAAACAAACATACTTCATTAAAGATGCAAAACATATTTGTCCAGTTACCTCATTATTAAAACATTAACCGTATGCCTCCCTTCTGCTCTGGTTATGTCTGGATGATTTTTTTTTTAGTGTGCGGACAGACAGCAGAAGCTGATGGTTTAGATCATGGAGCTACTCATAAAATATACCCGCTGTAAATCATGTTTAATGAGAAGGGCAGACAGAACAGAGTGCGGGTGCAATCCTGGAAAACTTCTCCAAATGAGCAATCTGTAATTACATTTTTAAGCCACTTGGCAAGCCACATTTGCAAAATAGAAAATTGCTGTTATGAGAAGGAATTTTGGTATATACTAATATCAACATGTAATAACTTTCTTGCCTCTGGAACTAATTTTCTGCTGATGTAACCAAGGCCACATGGCCAGGACACACACACACACACAAATAAAAATTATTAGATGAGATTGTATTGTATGATACTTTTATCAAGCAAGATTTCAGTAAAGGGCAGCATGGTGGCGCAGTGGGTACAATCACCTCACAGCAAGAAGGTCGCTGGTTCGAGCCCCAGCTGGGTCAGTTTGCATGTTCTCCCTGTGCTCCGGTTTCCCCCACAACTTCAAAAGATGTGCTATACGTGAATTGGGTAGGCTAAATTGTCTGTAGTGTATGTGTGTGAATGAGTTTGTATGGATGTTTCCTAGTGATGGGTTCCAGCTGGAAGGGCATCCGCTGCGTAAAACATCTTCTGGATAAGTTGGCGGTTGATTCCGCTGTGGCAACCACAGATTAATAAAAGGGACTAAGCCAAAAAGAAAATGAATGAATGAATGATTTTAGTAAAGTGTGACAAAAAAGACATTTTCAATGTTACAAAACATTTATATTTTTAAATAAATGCAGTTCTTATGAATTTTGTGATTTGATTGCGGTTTTCAGATATGATTTTGAAATTTTCATAATATCAGATATGATATTTTCAACATGTTTAATGATATTAATGATAAAAAATGCTTATTTGATTTAATTAAATGTTTTAGTTAATATTTATTTGTCATTACACTAAGGTAACTACAACTAAAATAATTTTTATATAATTTTATGTACAAATTTAAACTGGAAAAAAATTTACATGTTCCACCAGTGACAATATACAGCCACATTGCACTTCTACGAGTGTAATATTGCATTTATACAAAAAGTTTGACGGCATAATTGGGTATATAAAAAAGAAAATCAGAGTCTCAAAATCCTTTTGTACGAGTAACTACTTTCTTCCGCCATTCAATCACATCTGTAGCTGATGTCAGAACAGCAGGAACCATTGCTAATTTACCAACATCACTAGAATTTGAATGATTCTTTAGCGTAATGTCTAAAGTGATGACAAAACAGGTGATTTTGATCACATTTTAAGATTATAAGGCATGAAATGCCATCAGTCTACAGAGACGTTTGCCAGTATTTCTCTGTTGCACTCGGGATATCCCAATAATGAACCCAGAAAAAGCTAAAGCAATGCAAACACTAGATTACTCTTGTGTTTGTGATAAGGAAAAAGGCTAAACACATGCAGGCATTTCTTCTTTCTTTCTTTTTACTGAACTTGTCTGCAGTAACGAAAACAGGATACTCATTAGAAACTAACAGATGGCCAAACAAAAAGTTACTCAGGGTTATACAAAGAGTGGGCAACACAAAATACATACATTCCTGATATGCGAGCTCCATCTCACACTCAATACACTACAATAACTATGGTATAAATACAGCACTACAACATACTTAGAATGTCACTTACCTGTTTAATAATGATTTCATTAGCCGTAGTCAGAAATGGAGTTTTTCTCATCTAAGGCCTTATTATGCAGTCTCTGTTGCCATCTTGTGGATGGACAACGTCAACTGTCTTTGCTCAGTATGACAGACTAATGGATGCCAACCTGTTGTATCTCTGAAATTATAAATATTTAAAATAGGCACTATCCTTACAAATAAACTGCATATTTGCAATCTAAACAACTATATTATTGCCTAAAAAAGCCTCAGAAGTACATTATGTTGTCCAACAGCTGCAATATTTGTCAAACTGTAGTGAGTTTATTGATCTGCTCTCATTCCATGTAGGCGGAGCAATACACAAGGGTGAGGAGGCTGTACGAATGCTGTTATTACGCGAATATCGCATGGTTATCAGCCAATCAGATTCAAGAAACAGACAGAACTGTTGTATAATATAAAATAATGTAAAAACTTCACACTATTAACCAAAAACATTGTGGCTTTTCAGTGATACTAACATTACACTAAATATTAATACAAATGCACAACAACTGATATGGCCTACTTACTAAACTAATACTTGCCTGCATTAAAAATATAATGGAGTTTTGATATCCCACATTTCTGCAAAAACAAAAACATGGGCACTGTTAATGCTAAATAAACAAAAAATGCTTCTGCAAGTCTGGATTGGTGTGCCACAATCTTTCACCTGCAAATAAAAGTTGTTTCCTCTCACTTAACCTGGTTTATTAAACATTTGTGGGTTGTATCAGTGAAAGATCATTCAGAATAAATGCATTCAACTAAAGTTCACTCTGCATTTTTTAGGGCTGAGCTGATAATGGGTCAACTTATGGTTAAAATGGTTTTGATCAAATGAATACAGCTTTGTTGAACACATGAGACTTTAAAATCTTTCCAACCTAAACATTTTTACATTGATTAATGAGAGATAAAGGAGGTTAAATTTGATTATTTGTTTTTGTTGATTCACTGATCAGGTATTAATGTGGGTCCAGTGGTTGCCGGTGTAATCGGGGCTCGAAGGCCTCAATACGACATCTGGGGAAACACAGTCAACGTCGCCAGCAGAATGGACAGCACTGGAGTTCAGGGAAAGATACAGGTAAAACACTTGCATATAACCACTAATAATGCTCATTTCATTAACTAAATCTGGTACAAAAATGTTCATGGAAAATAAGGTCAATAAACTTAGACTAAAGGAGACTTTTATATCTTATATTTTCGGTTGCCAGTTGTCAAGAGCATAAATCCCCCACTCAGAGCTTTATTGTTAAAAAAAGATTTATTGTACATACTTTCTCCTTGTAAAGTCTGCTTCTCCATAAGAAACTGTAATAAATCTAGTTATGATCTTGAGTATTTTAGTGTGTCTGTAAAACAATACCTGTAATTTAAATTTATTTGAACTATTAGTGATGTAATTTTTGAGAGAGGTTTCTTGATTTACCAGTTTTCAGTTTTTATTATGTAGACAGAGAGGGTGTCTAGTACCAGTTTGGTAACACTTTACCCGAAGGAGGTGTTCATAATACTATGACTATGACATCTTTATAATCATCACATGAGATTTGATGCATGCTTATGACAACTGTGATTATGTGCCTTTCATTAGGTTGTCATTATAAATGCAAAGATGACTTTGTTTGAGATGTCTTTGTCAGGACAATTTGACATAAATACATACACCAATTTTTGTCTTTGTCATGACAACTTGACATTACCAAGTTAACATAACTTGTCATAAATCTGTCAACAACATGATTGACATGAACCCATTATAATCGTGTCATGAAAATTTTATTGATAATTGTTTTTTCAGTGTAACAAAACAAAATTGTCATTAAAATTTGTCATTAAAAGTGTCAGTGCTCTGTCAGAGAATTTTCAGACAGTGTTGTTAATATTTAATGACATTTTAAAGACATTTTAATGACCGATTCAAATTGTATCACTGTAGTTGAGGCAAAGAAAAAATGCTGTTATAAAATTCATGGCATGATTATAAGGGTCTCAAGATAATGTTTCTAGTGCAGAAACATTAATTTAAAGGTATAAAACTTAATTTAAAAGTGTAGGTCATTAATTAAATTTGCCTTATCATTTACTCGTCCTCGTGTGGTTTCAAACCTTTATGAGTTTTTTCTTCTGTTGAACAAAGAAGATATTTTGGTGGTTGCTGGGTCCCATTGACTTGCATAGCAGGAATAAAGTACTATGGGTCTTCTTTTAAACAAATGAATAGGGTTTGAACAAGTGAAAGTTGAAAAAATTAAGAAAGAATAAAATGTTTTATTTTGCTGTTGTACATTACCTGACAAAAAAATCAATTAAATTCAATTCACCTTTATTTCTATAGCGCTTTTACAATGTAGATTGTGTCAAAGCAGCTTCACATAGAAGATTATAGTAAATTGAAACAGTGTCAGTTCAGTTTTCAGTGTTTAAATTCAGTTCAGTTTAGCTCAGTTCAGTGTGGTTTAAGAATCACTACTAAGAGTCCAAACACTGAGTAGCAATTCAATCGATGCGCAGCTCTACAGATCCCAAACCATGCAAGCCAGTGGCGACAGCGGCGAGGAAAAAACTTCACCAATTAGCGTAAGTGAAGAATTTAAAAAACCTCGAGAGAAACCAGGCTCAGTTGGGCATGACTATTTCTCCTTTAGCCAAACGTCTTGTGCAGAGCTGCAGTCTAGGCGCCGGAGGCTGGAGAATGCTGGACCTCATTGAAGACTCATCTGTCCCTGGAGCGTCACAGGAATCAGTCTCAGGCTCTCCACTCTTCCATGACCACCACAGCAGCTGCTCAGGATACGGCCTGGTCCAGGATTATGAAAACCTTGGGATCATCTCGTCGCTGGTCTTGGATCACATCAGTGGTGCTGCATAGTCTGAGTACCCCCAGGTGGAAATAGAGAATAAAGAGAGTAATTAGCGTAGCTGCTGTTCATAGTGTATATAAACGAGATGCAAAAAACCTGCGTGGGGCACACTAATGCGTCATACCGTTAAGTGATGCACTGAGTGTATGCTTTGCTAAAAAGATAGGTTTTTAATCTAGTTTTGAACTGCGAGAGTGTGTCTAAGCCTCGGACATTATCAGGAAGGCTATTCCAGAAGTTTAGGGGCCATAAATGAGAAGGCTCGACCTCCTTTACTCGACTTTGCTATTCTAGGTAATACCAGAAGCCCTGAGTTTTGAGATCTTAAAGAGTGGGTTGGATTGTAGCGAGACAGGAGGTTGGTTAGATAGACAGGATCTAGATTATTTAAAGCTTTATAGGTAAGAAGCAATATTTTATATTCAATACGAAACTTAACAGGCAGCCAGTGTAAGGAGGATAAAATTCTTGTTGTGTTGTAAGAGCAACAAACAATAACTTGACTTCTAGTTGATCATTTGGAAAAGTGGCAGAAGGTAGATTTTTACATCTGTTGAACTGCATCCCAATCATCACAAATACTGCAGAAGACCTATTGGAATCCGCATGGACCCAAGATTCTCATAGAAATCAGTCAAGTTTGGTGAAGGAAACATCATGGTTTGGGGTTACATTCAGTATGGGGGCGTGCAAGAGATCTGCAGAGTGGATGGCAACATCAACAGCCTGAGGTATCAAGACATTACATTACAAACCACAGGAGAGGGAAAATTCTTCAGCAGTATAGCGCTCCTTCACATACTTCAGCCTCCACATCAAAGTTCCTGAAAGCAAAGAAGGTCAAGGTGCACGAAGATTGGCTAGCCCAGTCACCAGACATGAACATTATTGAGCATGTCTGGGGTAAGATGGAGGAGACATTGAAGATGAATCCAAAGAATCTCAATGAACTCTAGGAGTCCTGCAAGAATGCTTTCTTTGCCATTCCAGATGACTTTATTAATAAGTTATTTGAGTCATTCCAGAGATGTATGGATGCAGTCCTCCAACCTCATGGGAGTCATACACAATGATAATTCTTTTTCCACTGCACCATGACTTTATATCATAAGCAATGTCAGACCTTACTGTCCTAATTAAATACTTAAAAATCAAGGCATGATCATATTTTATTTTGGCAATATATGTGTAATCTAGAGGCCTTTGCCTTTCATTTAAGCCACTTTTGATGTCAAATAATCAACTAGAAGTCAAGTTATTATTTGTCGTTCGTAAAACTTAAATAGGCGACAAGACTGTTGTCAGGTAGTGTATACTGTGCTCTGTATGAGGTTAAGGTTTATTTAAAAAACAAATGCATAATAATAAAAAGAGAAGATTAGATGGAGTATTGTAGTGGGCAGGTTACGAAAAAAAGTCAAACTTCCATGTTTTCCCAGGTGACAGAGGACGTCTTCCGCCTACTCTCGGGTTATTATCGCTTCACCTGTCGTGGCCAAGTCAGCGTGAAGGGCAAAGGTCAAATGCTCACCTACTTTCTGGAGGGCCGAACCCCTCAAGGTGCTCAGCACAGCCGATCCAAGAGTCCAGATCAAGACTCGAGCCCCTGCATCCGGACCAAACTGGGCTCCGCACCCGCCGTCAGCAGCTACGGCGTAAAGAGTCACACCGTGGGACACGTGGGCACCTCAAACAATAGCATTCTGTACCTGCCCTCAGTGTCCGTCGACATGGAGATGGAGGTGTGATCGCCACGGAGACGCTTCACCGGCAACAAATCGATGCATTAGTAAATCAGAGGCAGGGAGGGAAACCCAGCACAAGGTAGGGATGAAGAACGAGGAGTATTTGCACAGAGGAGAGAAACATTCAATCGTGCCAAACTGAGAACGTCCCTCCCCCTTCACGCAAGTACATAATAAGCATGTGTGTGTGTGTTTATGTGTGCACGTGTGCGTGTGTTTTATTGAGTCTTCCCCAGACCAACAGGATATCAGGGTCTCCTATACGGGAGCATGCGATCTACTGCAAAGGCAGCTTCACACCAGCCGAGGAGACACGTACCCTTCGTGTGTGTCTGTGTGTGTGTGCGTGTGTGTGTGTGTTTTCTTGCATCGCAAAATGTCAAGAGATGCCACGGTGATGAATATTGTGAACACATGAACGGACCAAACCTTTCAATTAATAAACAGCGCTGTATTTTGTACGTGGGAGGATGTTTAGGAGTTGATGAACGGGGGAAACTTCACACACGTGTTGGGTTTTTCCAAAAAAACAACAAGATAAATGGTTCCTCATATTGAGATCTGCTTTGAATAAATTGTTTACATGAAGAACACGCCACGGGTTTACAGACCTGATAGCAAAGTTATTCCCAGCTCTTCGGTTTTCAGGCCCTCTCGTCTGCGGTTGTGGGAAGAAAGAGAGACAGATCGGCAGAAATACTAAACAACCGCAGTGAATCAGAGACTGCATTGATTTACTAGCCAATCCAGTTTTGTAATCATTTACAGAAAGTCGGTCGAGTCTGTGACGTGGGTAAATGTTTAACTTTGCGTGGGTTGAATCAGCACAGTTTTCCTGTATGTGATGTGTGTACGCACTTGGTGCTTGGACAAAACATCTGTATGCACTTGCTGCTGCCCTTTGCCCTCTGGGATATTCTTTCCAGTAATAACAGATCCCATGTGGAATAATAAGCGTCATATTGATACATTCTAAATACAGATCCAGTGCTTGATAATACTACAGTAGTCACTGGTAATACGATTCACAAATAGCAGCCCAATTGGATTCCAGTGTGTGATAAAATGGCCTAAAAAGCTATAGTTTGTCAAAGAATTTAAATCTGCTGTTTTTACTCTCAGGCCATGCAAGATGTGGTTATTTTGCTTCAGTTTAACAAAAAAGATTTTTAGCTGAAGATGTGGTCCTTAGTGATACATAAAATGCTGTCAAGCACTTTAAGGGTAGAGAATAAAAAACATATATAGACAAAACAAACTTGATACTTGTGTTTCCTGATGATACACTGAGGTCTTATGAAGAAAAGATCGATCTGTGCAAGAAACTGAACATTATTTATGCCAGTATCTTTAATCCATTGCCTTGGCTAATGGTTTTAGGTTCATTGCATGCTGAGATCCACATAAAAAATATATATATTTGTTAAAGGGGTGGTCCACTACAATATAATATTTTAAACTTTAGTTCATGTGTAATGTAGCTGTGTGAACATAAACAACATCTCTGAATGTAAGACGCTCAAAGTTTAATGCAAAGGGAGACATTGGCTTTTACAGAGTTAGCTTAGCAAAGCCTACAGTGAATGAAGTTTGGGGACTATGAAAAATACATCCGGGTTAGTGAGATCACAAACGATTTAGGTTGCGCACATACACCCTGCGCATTCACACCACACAGCAAAGGGGCTTGGCCAGAGGTGCTGTAATGTAGCAGAGAAAGCTAAAATGCTGTCCAAACGCTGCTATTTCCACAGAGCTTCTTCTGTTTCTGTATTTGAGCTTCCAAAGGACATGACCCAAAGAGAGAAGTGTTTACAATTTAAGTTTAATTATGTTCCAAAGAATTATAAAAAAAATATATAGCTAGCATTTGACAAAGCAGAACTTCCAGAATCTCTCCCAGTTCAGTGCCGGATTTGGCTAAAAACTCCTCAAAGAAGGAGCAGCTCCAACCGAAATAGAAGAAGCTGTGGATTGTGAGTCACAACCTGTAAGTGTTTTTATTTGTTAAAATTCATCTATTACATGCACAGTTTCTAGCGTTAATGGTATGTTGTAGCAACGACGTAAGCAAGGATGTAAACAACAGGAAATGCTGTTTGGCACCGTTACAATTTAGCTACAAATTCATATTTATCCATCAAACTGCTGTAAACACACACAAGCTTCGGCAGCACTGCAGTGTCTTTCTATGCGGCCACTTTCTCTGCTTTCTACATCTCAAACGAACTTGCAAAAAGATATGTGAATGTTTCAAATTACTTACACATGCTTATAACCTGATTAAATGAGAAAGACACTTGTCAGGTTTTATTTTAGAGAGCAGGCATGAGGGTTATCTGTGTCCTTTTCATTCTCTGTCTGATTCAGGCTCAAACTGATACGGCTAACAGCTAAACTGACTGACAGTATTTACACAGCAAAGGGTGGATCCGATCCACAAATCACAGCACATTATGTTAGCTGACCAATCAGAGGCTCTTGAGGGCGGGCCTTTTGAGGAACTAGGAAATATGACAGTCGTTTTCATGTTATCTGAGTAGCTGTATATAATCAAAGTAAGATATTTAAAACAATAACGTGATTTTTTACAAACGAAGCATGAGCACACATTGCTTTGCATCTTATAAACACAACCAAGCCTTAATAATACACTCTGGACCACCCCTTTTAAAATTAAAACATAAAAAACAACCCTAACCATAACTGAAAAAAAAAGTCAGATCTGGTTAGATTTTTTTCTCTTTTCACATCTCTAGCAAGTATTTTGAGAGGTGTTTTGACAATTCACAACCACCATACAAAAGCCAAAATGTAGAATGCCAACAAATTGACAAACTAATCCAATTCGTCTCACAGCACAGAGCACTTTAAGATAAACACATTGGAATATAAAGACACAGTGTGGCGCATGGTTGAGAACCACTGCTGTAGGCTACTGTATTCTGGTTTCAATGCCTTCCCAAGCCAATATATGGTGTGTGCATGTGTGCGTGTGTGTGTTCATACCTTTGACATAGTGTTAACCTCTGTTCATGATCAATTCTATTCAATAGACACAATATTTCCTTTCGTTATTTTGTTTGAAGAGAGAGAAGCATCACTACATGAAGATTCTTTTTCCCACAACAGTTTTACTAATACCAACATAGGCTCATTCTGAAAACGTAGCCCTATATGTTTCTGGAGATTGTGAATTATGTAGCCAGAAGTTCGTATGGCTGCATTTAGTCTTTAAAACAAACGCTCCTTTTTGCGCTACCAGCTGACCGCTTACCTCCGTATGGATGGGTTTTTCTTTTTCTAGATTGCTTTTTAAAACTGTCAGTTGGGTTTAGAGAAGTGTGTGAGCGGGTCAATCTGTGCTTTTGAAAACACTATTGGTTGGGTTTAGGTAAGGAGGAGGGTGGATCAGTCGATTAGTCAGTCAGTCGACAGCGGCCTCTGGTGGATTACACAATAACAGCAGGCATGAATGGCCCTCGCGAGAAAAATTTGAGATCTGAAAAAGTGTACACAGTGACCTCTGGTGGATTTACGAAAACAAAAACTGCAAAAAAATCATAGCTCCTGGCACGTTTTGGCGCTCTCCAGAAATGTATATAGCGGTACATATTCACAATGAGCCTGGGTTGATTAATACACATCAGACCCAGTGTGTAAGGTCTGTGACTCATTTTTAGAATAACAAGTCAAATTTGTCCTGCTTTTTATTCAGGTATTAGTTGACTAAATATCTGGACATTTAATTGTTATTCATTCAGTTTGATGAATAATTAATATTTTGTTTATCCTGTAATCAGTGTATCATCAGGAGCAACGGATATCATTTTGTTTTGTCCTTATATATTTTTGGACTAGTAACCAATCATAAAGTACCAGTGACCAATAATAAAAGTTCCAGTGACCAATAATAAAACTGCTAAATGTTCTACTGATAAAAAAACAGACATCTTGAATGCCCAAAAGGTGAGTTAATCCACAGCAAGTGTTTCTTTTTTGGGTGAACTTTCCCTTTAACATAAAATAGATTTATTCCACATATATTTTCTTGGTGGCTTTTCTAAGTGGCACTTAGCTTTCAGATTCTCCTGTCAACGGTAGCATCTCTCACTGTGCTTGCTTGCAGAGCGATCTTGAACACGCGGTTGAACATGCATGATGTTTTAGTCCTGGATGTGTCATGTGCTCAGTAGGTCTTAGGTTATACATCTGGATTTCAGTCCATCTTTTTTCAGAGCATGCGCTTTGGAAAAGCCTCACGAGCCTCATTCCGGTTAAGAAATCTCTTTCGATTTTTCTTTATGTGCTATTACTGTACTTTAATAGGTTTCCCATGATGCCTAGGAAATGAAGTTTGGCTTCAAGCATGCCGTTCTGCATGTCCCTCTCAGCATGCCGTAATTCTGTCACGTCGCTCTATTTGATAACTGATTTGTGTCTCTAATGCATGCCTACTGCAAAAACACAACCAAGGGTGAAAAGTGTCGAAGAGATGTTGCAAAACATGCTTTAGTAGCACTGCATGAGCCCACAATAATGGCCTTGATGAACCGAACTATCTTTATTTGTTTTCTTTTCCATGCGTGGTGCTGTTGGGAAAGCTTTTTCGGGGAGTTTTGTAGCACTGGCGCCTTGTCGAGCTCTTGAAGTGACTGCCTTTTTATCCAGAGTTTGTTAGAGAAA
The DNA here is from genome assembly GCA_903798195.1 of Danio kyathit. NCBI lineage: Eukaryota > Metazoa > Chordata > Actinopteri > Cypriniformes > Danionidae > Danio > Danio kyathit. Next base: position 19,188,203 of record LR812538.1, read on the forward strand.
GTGTGTTTCTTTAAATATGTGCCAACATATATAGTTACCAACATATCAAACGGTGTTCTATTCTAGCGCAGCTTTGCGACATTGTGTGCATCTTCAAACTTTACTCTCATACAGACTGATCGAACCAACGTGGGGCTCAATACCAACTCGCAAATGTGCTTTTCCTTTTTAATTTCGATGTTTTATTCGCATTTAGCTACGTATTCAGGAATGCTCTCTCTTATTATACTTTTGGCCGCGTTTAGCTTCATTTACATGATATTTGCATATTTATTAGCGTATAAGTATGGAGCTGTTCATTCGAGTCTCATACAGTATATCTGTACATTTATTTATTTTTTGGTTTTAATTTATTGAATATGAATGCCAAATGCCAAAATGCTTCTTGTACCACTGAATATTTCAGACTCTATGATCCAACAAATGTAGCCAAACAGCTAAATGGTTCTATTTGATATGGCTTAATATGATCTATTTTGACTACGGTGGCCTAACTTACTGCTGTTCTGAATATTAATGATATATTAACTTTAATAATGCATAAAGTGTGCACAGTAAATCTGATAGAATAGATTTTCATGTCGATTAGATATTTTCATATTTGATACGGGTCAAAATTATTGTACGTATTAAATATATTGTAGAGTAAACAAAAAGAGTATTTTATTGATGATTTGTAATAATTGTGCTATTTTTGGGGTTGCAATGTATTTATTGCGATGGTTCTATGTGAATGTAAATTTCATATTGAGATCTTTTATACTTGTGTTTGCACTGTTGGGGAATAAAATAACAATGAGAGATGACGCTGGCTTGTGTGTGTTGTTTGCGATGGCTGTGTTGTCGTTGCCTTGAACTTGACTGAGGAAACGTCAATCTGTGTGCTGATTGTGAGTGAATGACCTGAGAGTTATGACATTGCATAACTCTCCAGAAAAACAACCAAGGGCCAACAATGATGATCCAAATTTTATGATGGGACTATGTTATTTTATTTGTTTTTTTTGACACTGATTGACAATCAGTTTCTCTCCCACAAACGTAAATTTCTTCCTATTTATTTTTATTTAATTTACTTTATCTGATACACAAGTTTCCTCTCTCAAAGTTTCCTCAAAGTCCATGTATTCCTATTAACATTGAAGAAACTAGAAAAAGCTTCAATTACAAAAGTCTGTCATGCTGTTTTATTATTTTTATTCAGTTTTATTGCATAATTAGTGAATTTTTTTGTTTGTTTAATTTTTTTTTATTTTACTTGCTCTGCTAACGTTATCGGTGTGTGACAAAAAATACTCCCCAAAAAATAAACTAGTTGCATTACTTAGTTACTTTTTATGGCAAGTAATGCGAGTTACTGTTAGGTCTCTTTCAGATCTCTTTCAGAACTTTTTTTTTTCTTTCTATTTTTAATAGCGGAGCTCTAATGCACTGTATGACCTACACCTACATTTACCTTTAAAAAAAAACACATCAAAAAATATATTTTAAGATAATGTTATCTGAGAACTTCCTGACTCCAGAGCTATACATGCCATATATGCAGATTACTAAAAGTTTAAAGCAATGTGTTTACTACTTTTGTACTTTTTGTCTTAAGTAAAATCCCTGTTTATTGAGAAATGTTAAAAACAGTGAACACATTCTCAAATTTGAGTAACTCAAATATTCTTAATTATTTTTTAAAAGTAATGTGTTACTTTACTCATTACCTAGTGATGTACTTGTACTTGTAATGTCTTACCCCCAACATTGCCCACAAAAGCCCATGTATTTCACTTTCTCTCCACAAAGTCTAGATCTTTGTTTATGTTTGTGCTTTTTTATTTACTTGCTCCCACAAAAGTGTATGTGTTTTATTTTCTGTACCACAAATGTCTTGCTTTTCATTTTATTGTTCATTCAATTTTTTATTTTATTGTCAGTGGTTGAAAACCAGATTCCTCTCCCACACACACAAAAATCCTTTGCAACCCCAAATCAGAAAATGTTGGGACAGTATGATTTCTAAATTTTCTTTGACTTGTATTTCATTGCAGACAACAACAAACATTATTTAATGTGTTCCTCATGATTTCTAGTGTTATTTTGTTTTGTTTTTTCAATTTTGGTTCTTGCAACACATTTAAAAAAAAAACTTGGGACAGGAGCAATTTAGGGCTAGTAACCTGTTAAATTGGTTAAAAAATGATGTGATTTGAAACATTCATTCATTCATTTTCTTGTCGGCTTTGTCCCTTGCGGGGTCGCCACAGCGGAATGAACCGCCAACTTATCCAGCACGATTTTACGCAGCGGATGCCCTTTCAGCCGCAACCCATCTCTGGGAACTTCCACACACACATTCACACTCATACACTATGGACAATTTAGCTTACCCAATTCACCTGTACTGCATGTCTTTGGACTGTGGGGGAAACCGGAGCACCCGGAGGAAACCCACGCAAACGCAGGGAGAACATGCAAACTCCAAACAGAAACGCCAACTGACCCAGCCCAGCCGAGGTTCGAACCTGCGACCCAGCGACGTTCTTGCTGTGAGGCAACAGCACTACCTACTGCGCCACTGCGTTGCCCTGATTTGAAACAGGTGATTGTAATTATGATTTGGTACAAAAGCAGCATCCAAGAAAGATCTAGTCTTTTAGGAGCAAAGATGGGCAGAGGATTGCCAGTTTGCCAATAAATACATGAGAAAGTTTTTGAAATGTTTTAAAAAAAATATTTCTCAAAGAAAAAAAGGACGACATTTGTATATTTCACCTTCAACAGTGCATAACATCATTAAAAGATTCAAGGAATCTGGAGGAATTTCAGTGTGTAAAAGACAAGGGTGCAAGCTTAAGCTGGACTACCGTGATCTCTGATCACTCAGGTGGCACTGCATCAAGAACCCTCATTCATCTATAAGCAATATCACCACATAGGCTCAGGATTACTTTGGCAAACCTTTGTCAAGTACCACAATATGCACTTACAATGCAATTACATCCACAAATGCCAGTTAAAACCGTACTTTGCCACAAGGAAGCCCTATGTTAACAGTGTTCAGAAGTTCTCTGGGCTCAGAGGCATCTAGAATGGACCATCACACAGTGGAAACATGTTATGTGGTCAGGTGAATCAGTATTTCAGGTATTTTTTAGGAGAAATGGAAGCTGTGTGCTCCAGAACAATAAAAATCATGAAGAACATAATAAATAATGTTTGTTGTATTGTCTGCAATGAAATACAAGTCTAAGTAAATTTTGAAATTACTAATTTCCTTTTTTATTTATGTTTTCCATACTGTTACAACCTTTTCTGATTTAGGGTTGTAGTTTTACTTTTTTTAAGTTAGTCGTATTAATTTAGTTGAATTGAATTAAATTTTGTAATTTTATCTTCTTATTTAATTAATATTTATTTTTATCCCTACTTTATTTGACAGGAGAAACAAGATATGGGTTTTTGCATTACATTATGTGCTTGTATATATTTATGCGAAATGAACAGCGGTGACACTGAGCCTTTAGGAACTGCCTTAGATCCGGCCTATTGTGCCACTTTTCGTTTCTGCACATTTCCACAGCTTTCCGAGCAGGATTTGCATTTTCCCATAAACAGGATGTGTCTGTTCTGAAAGCATTTTGAGGAACAGAGGAAAAACAAAAGAGTCTTATCAGGCTGGCATGTGTAAGCAGCAAACAGGCAGGATGTGACACGTTGTACCGCCGGAAGCAACTGTATGCCAGAAAAACTCACACATACGCGATCACCTCAGGGTGTCAGGATGGACAGTTCAGCCGGACACAGATGCTGCATCCCAATTTGCCTTATACTTTGTATGTACTCTGGTGTGTAACAGAAGAGTACACATTTGGACATAATACTGCGTTATTAATGGATTGTTCTGTTGCTTAGCCCTGTCAATCATCTTGTCACATCCTCCACATTTATTTTATAATTAATTTCCTACCTTATTGGAAAGTATAACATTATTCCATCATTTGTAGGTCTTTCATGTAGAGAAATCTCCTGGGGTATTTGAATAATTATTTATTCAAAGGTTAATGACTTTATATATATTAAAGATGAAATATAATACAAATAACATTAACTAAATATTGTATTCATACCTTATTCATTAGGTAAGATATTAGTGATCAATAATCACTCAAACCTTACCTAAACCTCTGCATATCAGTTAGTTTTTAGCAGCCATGTTTGTAGTTTGTTTACAATAGAGTGGAGGAACTATTGCTGCGTCCCAAATGGCACACTATGCACTTATGCACTATGTACTTATGCACTTACACATTAAACAGCATAGTATATGTATGAAGTGTCTTCCCAAATGGAACACTAGTGTTTTTTTTTACTAAGCTGAAATTCAAACCGTTTCGCAGATGACGTTTGACGATTTCCAAATTAGTTAAAAAAATGACCAAACTACTAAATAATACGTGCTATGAGTATAACCGCATTCACTATCGGAAGGCGCTATAATCACTCTCATAGGAGAAATTTGCATTCACAATCCAAAATAAATAGTTACTTATTCCACTACGTGATCAAAGCTGCGACCATTGAGTGTGTGAAGTGTCCAACATTACACACTTCTTTTTAACGGCTGAATAAGTGCATCATCCTTAGAGTTTTCAGTGTGAATGCACTACTTACACTATTTATACTACAAAATGGTGTAGAATAGTTGCATAATTATGCAATTTGGGATGCACCTTATGACGTCAATTTGTATGCAAAAACCCAGAAGTTAGCATTTTAGCAGTTCTCTCGTCCCAAAGTCAATGGGTTTTTTGAATGGGATTTCGATTAAATCGTTTAAATAATGTTTGTGGCTAACACAAACTCAAGATACTTTAGCATTTTATTCTACGACACAAAACACATCAGTTACATCACACTCTTGATTTTTAAAATCGGTTACGCTTTTTTTTAAAAGACAGTCGATATTAAGTTACTAAATGGGTCTACAGGTGATATCGAAGACATTATACGTCATCGAGCTGAACTGGTCTGGAACACAGCCCACTTGCATTGGGCATTTAGATTTGTTTGTCATTTTCATCAATAGTATTTTATTTTTTGTATTATTTTTCTAATTGGGAATTCATATTGTGTGTAGATAATGCCTTCACTTGTAGAGACCGTCAAGACAGATTCATTTGTTGATCATTTATTTTAATTAAACTATTTTATGAAGATACCGCTTACCAGTGCAGCCTGTCTCTTTCCTGCTCTCAGTATGTCATAACTGCAATATTTACACTCCTCCTTAAAATTTATAGCATATGTGACTGTATGGGTTGCTTTTCGCTGTATTTCGTGACAAAAAAAGAATACTGAATGTTGTTCTCTATCCATAATGAAACGCAGGCGTTTGATAGACTTGTCCCTCATGCCTCATTTCTGTCGTCTATTACTAAGGTAAGTGGGCTGTATCTGCATGGGCTCAATACACTTATTTAAATACTATGTAGGTACATTTATAAGACATACAGTACGTGTTTTAAAACTTTTACAACAACCGTAAAGCAAAACAAATGTATTTCCCACGTAAAACTATCCAAAAGGCACATAGGTCTACAGTATGTACAGTTATATACAGATGTGTTTTTTGTGTATTTGTATTTGTTTATAATATATAGCGTGGATTATAATATAATAAATTGAGAGATTAAATCTTTGTCATGGACTATATTTCTAAAAATAAACTTGAAAATTTGTAGGTGGTGCTGACGTCACAGGCAAGCTCCCCGAAGGCACTGTAGTGCGTTTATAGCCTAATGTTAGCTTTTCAGTTCTTGCTTTGGCATTTAAGATCCAAAAGTGCTAAAAGTTGTATTTTCATGTGAGGATTATCCGGTTGGACAAAACATATAAGCTTAATGAATTGTGAACACAATGCAGTGGCAAAGCGACAAGCGATCGTTCATTGCAACGGAGAACGAGCGACTTCGTCTATGGAAGCAACAGCGACTGTTGGCGACCAGGTGGGTGTGTCAAGCGATGCGACAAAGTTGAGAATTCTTCAACTTTATGCAAATAAAGATCAAGTTTTTCAGCCAATTGGAACACCAGTAGAGCTCATGTGATCCTTTCTCAGCTTACCACCCAGAACGACAGGCAGCTACAAAGTCACTGCTAGTCTGAATGAGGCATTAGTGATGTTTGTAGTTTTAGGCCCAATGTCAGGTGTTAGCATGTGCACAGATCTGCACTAGTTTCTACCAGAAATAGTAGACCATACAGGATACACTGGTAATTCGTAATTTAAAGATGTCAAAACATGAAAATATGGATATACCTAGGTATAGATGAATAATAAGGGTTCAGTACATGAAAATGAAGCCTCAAACACTATTGTTTCCTCGTTCTCATGTAAATCCTGTGTGTAAAATCCCAGTAAATACACATGGGATTATAAATATGCATGTCCCAGGCTGCGTGTGATTGGGCACAATGTTTCTTAGTGAGATTACAACAATGCTAATGTTTCCCCTTATATTTAAATTTATCTAAACTTGTACTGAACGTACTATGTGTATGGGACTTTTATTTTGAAAAGAGACAAGAGGAGTAAAGGAACAATTCTGTGGAGCAGGAAGCTATGGAGTGGAGGCATAAGAGTAATTGCCCTTTAAACAAAGATTTTTTGGGATCACACTACAAATGAAGAGGTATGAGAAATTTACCTTAATACATTTGCTACAGCAGCAACATGGCTGCAAGACCAAGCAAGGATTTGTAAATAAAAACCCACAATTTTTAAGTAACATGGCCCCCTGAAGAATCCTCATATGCTTTCCAGCAGAAAATGGACAACGTTTGTCCAAGTACAACACAATAGAACTTTGAGAGCTGGGCCAATGACACCGAATGAGATGCAGCTTTTTTGACATTATTAAACAGTGGAGCACTGCGTTTGCTAGACAACCTGTTTATCAACGATCTTGATGCCTGGGCGCATGACATCAAAAATGTGAGGTTTTCAGTTCATTCATACAGAAGATTAGCGTCAACTCTCATGCAGTGCACAATAAACTCAACTTACATACAGTACGAATGAATTGAAAACACTCCACAGCATTCACAAAGTGTGCTAATGACAACACAATGTCATGTGAAGTAGTACCCACATAGCAATATCTCTCTGGCCTAGATCTGGCTCACACAATCAGCTTTTGCTTGGCCCACATGCCGCAGTGATAGGACAAACTTACGTGACCCACATATAAATATTTAACATCTGGTCCAAACACTACATTTGATATCTGACCCATGCCTTGTGTGCTGCCTTAAAGACGGTCCCTCCTCTGCCAAACCCAGGCCATGTTTGGCCCACATGCTGTTTGCCGGTGCTGGACAAACGCCTGCTGTGCCAGCTTTATGCCAAATCTGGGCCAGTATTCTTTGCTACCTGGGTAGTGTTTTTATTTATATATTTATACATATATATATATATATATATATATATATATATATATATATATATATATATATATATATATATATATATATATATATATATATATATATATATCATGTTTATTTATGTATAGTTATATGTATATAATTTTTGAACTTACCTAAGCCACATTATGTAGATATCAGAGAATAACTTAACTGATTAAATCAATGCACTATGTGGCACCTTTAAAAATATAACAGTCTGGGACACGTAAATTCTTTTTTTTTAAAAAACACTACAACTACCTAGGCAGTCATTTTGGCCATTTGTAATTTAATAACTTGTTGAAATTAAAAGCCACATATCTATAATACCCTGACTTGTTGTAAATATTTTTTTGTTTCTTTGTAACATTATTATTTTTTTATTACAAAACACACAAGAGCTATGAGTATTTCACTTTTTAATTACCATAGCTGTCAAACTGGCCAGTCGTATTTCACTCTGCTACTTTTTTCTGTGACTTTAAATATGCATGCTGTGTTGCCTAGCAACTTCCTGCTAACATTAAAATACCTTTTTGATAGCTAAAACATAACTTTACTTCAGATATGTCTTTCAAAACAGCATATTTAGCATTATTATTATTATTATTATAACCTTTATTTTACCTGGAAAGACACATTGAGATTAAAAATATCTTTTACAAAAGCGTCCTGGCCAAGATAGGCAGTACACATGCCACATGGTCACATGATGACCAGACAACAAACAAAAACCAATTAACGGTTAACCTGAGTCACACATTGACAAACAAACTAATCAAAACATCTACAAGCCTGTTTCAATTTCTAAATAATTTATACTCTTTTTAAAAGCATTCAGTGAAATTAATTCTTTAAACTGCAACTTTGTTTGTAGATTATTCCATGCAACAGGTGCTGCGTACTTAAAAGCCTTTTATCCCATCTCAGTACACACTTTAGGAACACAGTAAAAAAAAAATCCTGTGACTAAAGACCATAGCTGAGAACAGGTTTTTTACAAATGTAATTCTGGAGATATGATGGAAGTAAACCCAATATAGATTTGTAAACAAAGATATGGCAATGCTTCAGCCTACAAATAGACAAAGCAGACCAACCTACCCTAGTATACAACACACAATGCTGAGTAAGGGATTTAAAATTAGTTATAAATCTAAATGCACCATGATAAACCGTTTTCAATGCATGCAGACTCTGAGACGAAGCATGCATATAGAAAACATCAGTTAGTCCAATATTGACATAAATGATGTTGTATATTTCTGCGAAAAAGCTTTCTCCAGTTTGTGAAAGTGAAAATGAAAGTGGTGTTTTAATAGCCTAACTACACATTTATATGCTGTATTACCAAAAATATTGTAAATTTTAGGGCAATGACTTCATTTAATATGACGGCAGACATTCAAAGCTTAATTTTAATATCTCAATAGAAGCTTTAAATGTAAATATGACATGACAATATGATGTCTTATATGAGAACAGTCAGAATGACCACCACAGTAATTATAGTAGTTAGAGAATTCTGGTAGTTCCAGTGTTAATAATAATTAGATAAGAACTTGTGATGCGGAAAATGACTCACTACTGGTTACTGCGGCCTGCTGAGGTCAAACTATCGCTCTTAACTTGACATAATGTCAACCTGACATCATCCTTCATCTCTGCATGCAAACAACCCTCCCTATACCAAACAACAAGGTAAAATAGTTTCATTAAATAATGACAGAGGAAATTAAGCTAAAGATTTAAAAGTGCTGTAATCTTTTACTCAAACCTAAGTTGTTAACTTTCTGTGGAGCTCCAAAGTAGGGCAACATCTGATGCCATCTTGACATGCTATGTTTGGATGAAAATTAATGAGGTTGGAAAGATAGAGTTAAGAGGAAGATTTACGGTAACATTTTACAATAACAGTACATGAATAATGATGTATTAATATGTAAACTAAACATTACTTTATTATGAATTAATGATGAGTTAATGTATGCACTAATCATGAACTAACTTGAACTACAACATGAGTCACATGAGCTCATGTGTGAATAACGGCTACCTTAATTACTTGTTAGTACATGATTGTTTGTTAATTAATGTATTACTTACCACATTAGTTTATGCTTAATTTAACCATCATGAACTCATGATATGTTAATATATAATTATGTTGTGACTTTACTTGAAGGGGCACATCATCATTAACCCATTCTTAACTACTCATGAACTCCTTATGCACGTCCAACTATTGAGTTTACACTGAATAACAATAGAAAAGTGTTCTGTCAACATCAGCATGAACAAGAGTTTATGAGTAGTTAAGCATGAGTTAATGATGATGTGCCCCTCCAAGTAAAGTCATGACATAATTATAAATTAACAGCTTATGAGTTCATGTTGGTTACATTTAGCTTAAACTTAAATGTTAATTAATACATTAATTAATAACATGTACTAACAAGTATTTAAGGTAGCCGTTATTCACACATGAACTCATGTGACTCATGCTGTAGTTAAAGTTAGTTCATGATTAGTGCATACCTTAACTCATCATTAATTCATAATAAAGTAATGTTTAGTTTACATATTAATACATCATTATTCATATACTGTTATTGTAAAGTGTTACCAGTTTTACATTGTGAGTGTTTAACAAGTATTGAGTCTCGTGAAGGAGCTCAGTATGGATACTTTTCTTTTGTGTTTATATTATGATTTATTTTAATGTTCACTGGTTCCTGCCTCTTTCTTATTTGAAGGAGGGTGAGTTTGTGCAATTTCTACAGTAGCACCTCAAAAAATAAGTGTAGTTTTACAAACTAATTTCGAGAGGAGCATGTGACATGATTGATCGCAGCTGGTCTCTCATCCGTAATCAGTAATAATCGAATCAGATTGATCCAAGCCTACAATAAATGGACCGATTTCACCCTACTGCCTTATCTCCGTTTTAGAAAAGTCCCCCCTCCACCCTATCTCCTCCTTTTTTACCTTTTACCAGGGCGAGCTCTTGAGACCTACCTGACTTCGGACCCCCTTATATGCTTATTTACCAGATGGAGGCCCTGGGCTCAATTATCTCCACGCTCAGGGTTCTCTCCTGGGACAGCATGCCAAAACTGCTAATAGCGTCAAGCATTATCTCAGTATGAACTCTTGAAACATGTCAATCAGATATTCTGAGGCATTCCGACAAGTGATGTACAGTATGCACTAGACCCCTGATCATCAACTGGCGGCCCGCGGGCCAAATTCGGCCTACTGAGCCATTCAATCCGGCTGGATTCCAAAATTGTGGATTCCAACTGGATTCCAAAATTGTGAGTATCAAAAAGAAAATAGTGGTCCACTCTATTAAAGCAACTAAAAATAACAACAACTAAGTCTCTTGTCAGAATAACCACCATTTATGACTATAAGGTTACATTTCGAAATGAGGACAGACTCAGACAGACCATGCGGCGTTAAGCATTTGTTGTTTCAAAGAGGTTTTAGCATAAGTGAAGACCTGGTGGGCTGTAGGCGGAGTGTGCGCGACGTGTGTGATGAAGAGCAAGGAGGGATGCGGTAGAGAGGGGTGTGCGACATATTTGAGGACCGGGAGGGGAGACGAGCGATTTCCTGGAGATTATGATTCGTTTGCGGGCATCCGAGAGTCTCTATGCATTTGCGGGAGACTCACTGAACTTCTGGGAGACTTGGGATGTCTGCCTCAAGACTAAAAAAAGAAGGAAAAACAATCTGGCATAACTTAAAATAGCATGGTAAATAAACAACCTGGTACCAGAACAAAACAGGTCACAAATAATGTTCGCCCATCAAATGAAACGTTAAGTGGGCTTGAATTCACATCACAATGCTGAAACGGGCTACTCACAGTGCTTAATCAATGGCTAAAGTTACATTTCCCCTTGTTGACTTAGCCTAATTGAGTTGAGGCAAAATATCTATCACTCCTAGTGGTTGACTGTGGTATAGGTGATGGGAGCCTGAATCAAATGCCTTCAGTTTTGTAATGAAATTAAAAAAGTATAAACATTAAACATAATGTTAAGCCAAAATTAGATTTTTTATTTGATTTTCATCTTGGGGGTCCGGCCCCCACGGAGACTGTCTGGTAAAACTCTGGCCCTCTGACAAATATAGTTGATGACCCCTGCACTAGACTATTCACAACAGATTGGCATCACATAAAGGAGGGATTTGAAAAAATTAATCACTCAACAAATCATATGATTGTCTTGGGATAATTAGGTAAACATAAATGCATATTATAAGACAATAAATGGTTGCAAGTGAACAAAAGATACTAAGAAAATAATTTGTTTCCCTTTTCTATTTGTGATCTGATTGGCAAAAGCACATTTTAATACAAGTTGTAAACAGAGCCTTAGTCATACAGCAGAAAAAAAGCTATCTCTGACACTCTCTATCACCAGCTCTCAAAAGCCAAGATGACAAATTCTCTCATTTCAGCGCAGGCTCTGTTGCTTTCCCCTTTTGACTGCAGGCTCTACACAGTTCAAGGTTTCACAGTTTTGTCAGTTTCTCCCCAGATGTCATTGATGATTGCTTTTTAGACCTTTCTGAAATTAAAAGCAGCGATCTGAATGATACGTTTAGTGAGGTCAATGAACATGACAGCTCCTACACAGGGAATGTTTTTTGTTAGTACAACAGAAATAAGTCAAAATCCTCTGTAGTTCTTGGTGATAAAGAGAAGAGTATCACTCTACTTTTATTTGAACAGCCTTTTACCTTAGAAATTTTGCTAAGTTAAGAAGTCTCAGATGCAGAAATAAAATGCTGGTACTGTAGTACCCAGAATAGCAAAATCCACTAAAGGAAGTCGAGCGTTTTCATATATGGCTCCTAAACTCTGGAATAGTCTTCCTGATCATTTCCAAGGCTCAGAGAGACTCAGTTTAAAACTAGATAAAAGACTTATCTTTTAGTAAAGCATATACACTGCACATAACTGTGTTCCAGTTAAATGCATCTCATCCAATGCATGCTTTCACATTACAATGAATATCTCCTTTAAAATATTATGAACAGCAGCTTTTAGGGCTGCATAATATATGGTTTTAGCATCGATATCGCAATGTGCGGATATGCAATAGTCACATCGCAGGATCTGCAATGTTGAGTTGTGATTACAATGACCAGGAACCACATTTCAGAACATGATTTGTGGAGTCATAACAAATTCAAACCTTAACTGTACGTTCACACCGAAAGCGGCGAGAGCGTCAAAGTAGCCGGAAGTCATTCATTTTCAATGGAAGCCGGCGGCGATAAGCGGCGAGGAGCAGCGTGGCGCGTCTTCGCCGGTGTGAGCGTCGAGGAGAGTTGAAATCAAGTCAACTTTATGGTAATGAGCTATTCATTACGCGGTTCAGCGGCAAGCAATTAGAATGTAGAAGTCCACCGCTTGAGAGGAGTCAGAGAACACAATCACTGTGAACTTTGGTTCCGACCACAGTTATTCCCAAGGGTTTAATTATTGCGGTCGCTGGATTTCCAATTATTTGCAATTTTTTCTTACTGGAACGTAAATTAATAAAGTTACTGGCGAGTTACTGATGTGCATCAACGTTATATATATTTTTTCTTTAAAAAAAGTGGGAATTTCATACGACAATACAAAACAGTATTGCTGCTTCAGAACATTTCAGGCATATGGACACATAGTGGAGAAAAGCCACACCACATGCAACTAGATCTTCCGTAGTTAAGTGAATTTGATAATAAGTGTGCAACACCTTCACGCTAGAAAGCATGCTTTATGCGGGAGTGTAACTGATATGATATGCAGCAACGGCTCCTTTAAATACGAGATCAATGTGTAGCGAATTTTGACGCTCTTGCCGCCGGAGCTCAAGGCAGACAGCGTTGTCGCCAGGGCGGCCAGAGCGACCTTTGACTCTCTCGCTGCTTTCGGTGTGAACGTACAGATATAGAGAGGAGATTTTCATTTGGATGTGTTTTAAGGAACTGAAACTAAAATATCAAGCAAATATGAACCAAGAATTTTTTGTTTTAAAGTTTAGAGATTTAACAAAGATTACATTCACTCACATTACATTCGGGCCTGGCCGCGCTTACATCATCGATGATGCGCTCCTCAGTAAGCGCTCTCGCTCAGCACAGTGGAGATTTCTTTAGTTATATCATTTAAGTCGTTTGATATGCGGTGACACGCAGTCTAATATTTCGCAGAACAGATCAGCCACTTTTGATGCTCATAAACAATCATAAAGTCCTCGTGCTGCAGGAATTAGGAGGTTTGCTGAAGCTGCAGCTGTTGTGCAGTGAGGGGTTTGCGTCTTTAATAATCTATGACAGTTTACGTTCACTGAACAGTAAGAATGATTAATTAATTCATATGAAACAGTCCCTTAAAAGTCACGTCTCGCTTTCAGTTTCGGGCTCAGGCACGCTTGCACTCACACTGTAAGCGTACCGCGCCAGAGCCCAAGTGAACCGCGCTCTGGCCCACCTCTTCCAACCGGGCCAGGGCCACCCAAGTGTACCGTGCCTGAGCCCGATTCAGAGCACTCACACTTCTCAAGCGATCAGGGAAACGGGCCTGGGCACGGTTCGAATAGCATAGTGTGAGTAAGCCCTTAGACACCACAGAAAACCATAAAACACAAGACAATAAATATATATATATCTTTGTTCTATTGTATTCATCTATGCTTACAAATTGGTCATTATGTTTTATGCAGATGTATGAGTTCTTTACACAGAGAGTTATTTAGGTCATCTTTTGTGAAATTATACTAATATCACAATGTATATAGCAGAAAAACAAAATATCGCAATGTCCATTTTGTATTGTGCAGCCCTAGCAGCTATAATAATACTCTTTCTTTTTTCTTTTTCTACCTTGTTGCCCATCCTGCAGCTTCAGCTGATCAAATCCAAGACCCTACGAGGACTCCAAGAAAAGCACAAAGTCTTAAGCAATACACAATACACTAATTGTCTTTAATTATTTTGTTGATGAGGTAACTTTATTAATAATATATTAAATACATACTGTAGATCACTTTTTTAAAAAACACTATATATTGTATAAGTGCAGGCCATCTCTATGTATATGCTTGTCGCTGTATTGCCAAGTGTATACTGTACTTAAACTCTTTACTCTTTGTGAGTTACACCTTAACTCTTTCTGATTCTGATTGTAATGTAATTAAGCACAACTTTTGTAAAGCTGAGAAAAGCACTATCAAAATAAACCTGAATTGAATTTAAGTGAATTTGCATATTCTTGCAAAATTAATGAAAGCAAGATGGCACTCCTTCTACCATCTTCATCTCAATGAAGCTGTCAACAATACTGATTATGTAATTCATATGACACCAACAAGAAGAACCACTTTACCAAGCAACTGGATACACAAACCTTATTGTATTCAGGTCTTGACGTCACAGAACCACCCAAAGATGAATGACTTTAAACTGACATGTCCTGCTAGATCTGGCAGACACCTTAAATGCTAGAGCTTTTTTGTTTGTACAATGAAATGCATGAAGATCACAGCTGTCAATTTTGTATTTTACTGTAAATATACTTTATTAGTTTATGAAAGCTTGGGATTATAACAAATCAAACACATTATTACTGTATAAAATATTGAAGAATTAGAAAGAAGTGTGTGCAATGTAATGTAATGTGTATTTTATTGATATAGAGCATTTATTATGTATGGGCATACACCCAAAGCTTTTCACAATCATGAGGGGAGGTCTCTCCACGCCACCACCAGTGTGCAGCATTCACTTGGATGATGCAACGGCAGCCACAGGACAACAGTGCCAGTTATTAGGCGAGTGGAGAGACAATGAAAGAGACTATTTGGTGGATGGGGATGATTAGGAGGCCATGATGGGTAAGGGCCGATAGAGTGAATTAGGGCAGGACATCAGGGTTACACCCCTACTTTTTACGAGAAGTGCCATGGAATTTTTAATGACCACAGAGAGTCAGGACCTCAGTTTAACGTCTCACCCAAAAAAAGCACTCACTGACATTATAGTGTGCCCAATACTGGGGTATTAGGACTCACACGGACCACAGATCGAGTGCCTCCTGCTGGCCTCACTAACGCCACTTACAACAGCAATCTAGTTTTCCCATGTGGTCTTCCATCCAGTTACTGACCAGGCTCAGCCCTGCTTAGCTTTAGTGAGTAACTGGTCTTGGGCTGCAGGGTGATATGGCTGTGGCATATGTGTACTATATGTGCGTGTGTGTGTGTGCGTGTGTGTGCATGTGTGTGTGTGTGTCTACAGTGTAAAACAATTGCCAGAGAAACTGATGGTTCATTCTGCTGTGGCGACCCGTAATAAAGCAGGGAATAAGTCAAAGGAGTGTGCTTGTTTGTTTGTTTTTTGCTTAGTTATTATCTGGGAATAACATTGAGTGGAATGTTGTGATTGACCAATCAGAACCAAATATTCCAAAGAGCCATATAATAAATTATAAATAACATTTTGACTTAAAGAGCCCCTATTTTGCATTATAAAATCTCATATTTTGGTTTTGGGGGTCTCCAACAATAGGCTGATAAGCATGCAAGGTCAAAAAACACTTTCATTGTCTTATAATATGCATTTATTTTTACCTAGTTATCCCAACGACTCCCCTATGATTCGTTTAACGATTCATTTGTTCCCAAACCTCTCCTTTGTGTGAGGCTAATCTGCGCTGATTGGTCTGATGACCCTGTTTGTTGTAATTGGTCGACTGGGTTCAGTGCAAGACAGAGAGAAATGCTCACCATGGCTATGAAGTAGCACACAGAGTATGTGAGAGCCCAATGCAGGAATGCAATAAAACAATGCAGTTAAACACCAGCATATTACTCTACTGTTAACCCTAACCCCAAGTAATAACAACGACACACATTCAGTATTAATCTACACAATGGAAAAAGTTAAACTGTTTTGAAAATTGACGCTGTCATGTGTATGAACAGCTGATGGTGGCCATAGCAAAGGCAAAAGGCAGAGGATCATGAGTTCAGAAATGCATTTAAATCAGTAAAGGAAGAAGCATGTGTAGAGTTTTCATTGTGGTTTTGGACACAGTATGTGAATAGCCCCATAAAGATTTAACCTGACAACCTGAGTACAAGCACTGATCTATAATAGATACGTGATTACAAGCCACGCGGAGTGATTACAATTTATAACACACAATTAAACACATATTTTGCAAACTACAGAAAACGAGGCAACAATTTTAATTACACTTACATGTTATGATACGGAGGAAGAAAAAACTGGTCTACTGTATATGAACTGTAACAGTTACTGACAAAGTCCCTGTCAAAGTCTGACAAAGTCCCATACATAATAGTCTCTGCTGCTGAATCCCGCATTGCAGCATAGGTTATTGTATCAATCATCAGAAAAATGACAGGAACAAACACAGCACTAGGTTGGTTATACTTTGGTATTGTTGTGAAAATTAACTTTAACCCTTTATTCCCCACAGAAAAATCTCCATCTGTCAGTGATCTTTATCAGTCCCCGGATCCCCTGTGCTCCGCTAGTGTCTGAAGGGAATGCGCTTTCATGTTTTACTGGATCCGGCACTAAATATTTGGTGATGTACCGTGTCAACGTCAATGCATTCAGGCAAAACATCCGAACCCAACTCGATTCAGTAATTCGACTCTGATTCGACTGTTTAGTTAAAGAATGAATAGTTTTAAACACAGTGCACTTTCAGATTTAAACCTCAGCTAATGTTTTCATTTACTTAGTGCTGTGTTACACACTGCATGGAAGGTCATTATCCAAAACCCACAATAGGGGCTCTTTAAATGAATAATTATATAACTGTAAGGTTTTTCTATTCCATCATGTCTTACCACACTCAAACATTTCTGCATAATCCTTCTATTTATGCCCCACGATTATGCCCCTTTCACTTTCATTCTTTGGAAACAAGCAGGCAAATTCTGTGTTTCTGTGTAACATCTCCATTAATGCTCAGTGGAAGAAAGAAAGAGGTGCAGGTGTGAACCATTCCTGCTAACTCTAAATGCAATGGAATAATCGGCCCTGCCTACTAAACCCATTGTGAGTTAACAAGGAGCTTTTCTTATAGAAAAAAATAAAATCTGCAGTGTTTAGCCTGTAACCCTCACATACTGTAGCAGAGTCCGATCAGGCCTGGACTTGCTTTTCCAATTGTGAACCAAACCCATTCCTTTCCTCATCTCTCTAATGATAATCTCTGCCCTCCAGCATATCAGAGCTTAGAATGACTTTCCTATGAAGATGCTCTCGCTCACTCCCATTTTTCCTCCCATCAAACACCCTGCCAGAACTTGTCTTTTCCCCCTTTTTAACCGTCGATCCTCTTTTACTGGAAACTGTAAATACTTCCTGCAAAATACGATATGTGTGTGTTAACTGTGCACATGCTGATGAGTAAGGCGTAGGAGTGTTTATTACCTGCGGGGAGGAAATGACTCATGACTTTTTTTTATGGCTGACATACCAAGATAAACAGCAGCGCTAACAGGTCATCCGCTCGCACACTTTAAACCCAGCTGCTGCTGAGATCACAACTACGCAGCCACTTGATTGGATGAGATGAGCTTAGATCGGTATGGGGCTAATGATCAATTTCCACTTCCAGTTAGCTAACTGAACAATCGTAACAAAACAAACAAAGCGATTAGGCGTACAGTACAAGGCAAAGCAATGTGGACAGCGTATCTGATAAGAGGATTCAGTGGTGAAACAAGAGTTACACAATTATGGATTTACCCCAGTGAAAGCATTTGTCATATTTTGGATTTCATGCAATACAAAGTCAAAACAAAACAGGGTGCTATAATTTAAAAGATACTTCCTCCTCCTTAACAGATACCCTCTGCCAATGCACTGATGAAATTAACAATTGGATGTGCCAAAACCTCAGTTACAGTTTTTCTCAGTCGCTTTGGTGCATTTCTCACAACACTATTTACATTTGCACAACAGTTAATGCATTTCTCAAAACAATTAGTGCAAACTGCAAAACCTAGTGGATAACCTGCAAAAGCGAGTCACTTGCTCAAAATGGATTGCTCATTCCTCAAAAGCAAGTATTGATGTCAATGAAAGTGTCAGTGCCATCAAAATGCAAAGTCCTGCCTCCATTGTTTATGAACAAGATAGTCAAATGGCTTAGTCATGTTTTCATTATGACACTTTACTCTGTACATTTTTTCCAATGCAAAAAAGTCAGATTTTGGTGACACTTCCTGAAAATGCTCAAGACAGCACTATATACTATTTGCACAGCCATTTGAAAACTACAGTAAAGTTAGACATCACTGCATTTAGTGAGGTATCTGAGTACAAGACACTGAATATGTATGTTTCACATTTTTACTGCATTTGCTCTTTACAATTCTAATTTATTCACAGCATTGTGCAAAAGAATAGACACACCCTTTTTTACAACAAACAAACTTTCTTTGGGTAGAGTTGTGCACAACTGTAAACAACATTGCAGTACATATTGGAACTGAACCTACAACATACACAGGTCTGTAAATCATTCATCAAATTGTTCAATTTAGAAGACATTTTCAGTGGAAAAAAAAGATTTAAAGTTTTTAAATAAAATGAGCTTGACAGATTTTGACAACTAGTTCAACATTTTTGTATGTAATGACTCAAGTAATGAAATGAGGACTATTAGTTTTATATGGACTGACTATTCAGCAGACACAAGTTCAGTTAATTTTGACTGACATGACATAACCAAATGATAATGTTACAAACAGCAGAGAGTTGTATGAAAGCAATTGATGCATGTCCAAAAGCATTTGCAATTTGTTGAAAGGAATGAGAAACTGCTACTTTGATGTGCACAAATGACTAATTGTTTTGAGAAATGCATTAACTGTTGTGCAAATGTAAATAGTGTTGTGAGAAATGCACCAAAGCCACTGAGAAAAACTGTAAACAAAGAGAAAACTGAAGTCATTGCTTTTGGCAACAGAGATGAGGTTCTCAAGGTGAATGTGTACCTTGGCTCTAAGGGTCAGACAACAAAAATAAGGACAAGAATCTTGGTGTTATTCTCTAGTCAGATCTCAGTTTCAGTAGCCATGTCAAAGCAGTAAGCAAATCAGCATACTATCATCTCAAAAACATAGCAAGAATTAGAGGCTTTGTTTCCTAAGAAGACTTAGAGAAACTTGTTCATGCTTTTATCACCAGCAGGGTGGATTACTGTAATGGACTCCTCACCGGCTTCCCCAAAAAGACAGTGAGACGGTTGCAGCTCATCCAAAACACTGCTGCCAGGATTCTGACCAGAACCAGAAAATCAGAGCACATCACACCTATCCTCAGATCTTTACACTGGCTCCCAGTTACATTTAGAATAGATTTTAAAGTATTATTACTTGTCTATAAATCACTAAATGGCCTAGGACCTCAATGCATTACAGATATGCTCACTGAATACAAACCTAACAGATCCCTCAGATCATGATTAAGTAAATTATAAATTCCAAGAGTTCAGTCAAAGCAGGGTGAATCGGCCTTCAGATACTACGCCCCGCGCTGCTGGAATCAGCTTCCAGAAATGATCAGATGTGCTCCATTATTAGGATTCTTCAAATCAAGACTGAAAAAATACGTTTAGCTGTGCCTTTACTGAATGAGCACTGTGCTACATCCGACAGATCGCACTATTATTCTTTCTTTTCTTTTTCATTCTTTTATAACCTGTTTTAACACATTTTAATCTGTTTTTATCTGTTTTCATCATTTTTAGTTCTCTTATTCTTAAGCACTTTGAATTACCATTGTGTATGAAATGTGTTATATAAATAAACTAGCCTTGCCTTGCCTTCCTCACACAGATAGAATGGAAAGTATATTATTATTATTATTATTATTATTATTATTATTATTATTATTATTATTATTATTATTATTATTATTATTATTATAAGTTTCAGTTACAGACAAATAAAAAATGAATCTGAAACAAATGAATCTGAAAAATCAAGTAAAAATCAAATAGTTTATGTGAATTTGTACACTTTATGCCTGAAACATCTTCACTCAGACTTACTTTTCTGTTTTGTTTGTACTCACTCATGCCTATAGACACATACTACATATCTATGGAGTGTTATGAGCATCTGTCCTAGGCCCCCCTCCTGTTTTCAATATGTATGCTGCCCTTTGGCACAGTGATTGGAAAGTATGGTGTTAGATTTGATAGTTATGCTGTATTTATTATCAAGACTACAAGGAATCGTGGGTATCCTCAGGGTGCTCCGATTTCCATATAAACCAAAGACATGCGCTATATAGGTGAATTGAATAAATGAAATTGGCCGTAGTGTATGTGTGTGAATGAGTGTGTATGGTTGTTTCCCAGTACTGGGTTGCAGCTGGAAGGGAAATGTAAAATATATGCTGGATAAATTGGCGGTTTATTCTGCTGTGGCGACCCGTGATGAATAAAGGGACTAAGCCGAAGAAAAATGAATGAATGAATGTATGAACATGGGGTTTTACAGCTGCAGATTTTGTACTCTTATATAATTCACAAATAATATTATGCTGTGCTTAATGCTTAATAATAAAAGAAGCTCAATATCGGTGAAGTGCTGAGTCATAGATGATAAAAAAATCTTGTCAGTGTCAGGGAAAGAGTTAAACAATGTATGATTTGCTATTGTAAGACACTGAACTGGTCCATGTTTTTAGAATTTTTAGAATCCTAGGAAAATATTACATCAACCAAAGAAGATTCATGCATCATACAGTTGCAGGTTTTTCAAATATAGCGCACCCTAGTGAAAACAAAACATTGACACTCCTCAGAATGTCTTTTTTTGTTGTTGTTGTTTACTGAGTTTCATTAAGCTTTGGCATTGTGATCAGCAAATACAGATACAGCTTGTAATAAAATGGCAATCATCTGGTCAGTTAAATAAATATCTTGTTAGACTTTGATGAATAGAAATGCGCTTGATTACTTTCTGCCAGTAGTTTCTATGGATGATATGTACAGGAATGAGTCCACCCTATTTTGAAAATGAATATTTTTATCAATTAATCAGTGAAAATGGTTAATATATCATGTTGCATTTGAACAAAACAGATTTATTAAACAGATATATTCATTAAAATAATATTTTAGTCACCAAACATCTTTAGAGATAGAAAGATAATACATTTAACTTCATGCAAAATTCATTCATTCATTCTTTCATTTTCTTTTCGGCTTAGTCCATTTATTATTCCGGGGTCGCCATAGCGGAATGAACCGCCAACTAATCCAGCACATGTTTTACGCAGTCGCAACCCATCTCTGCGAAACATTCATACACTCTCATTCACACACATACACTACGGACAATTTTAGCTTACCCAATTCACCTATACCACGTCTTTGGACTGTGGGGGAAACCGGAGCACCCAGAAGAAACCCACGCGAACGCAGGGAGAACATGCAAACTCCACACAGAAACGCCAACTGACCCAGCCGAGACTCGAATCAGCGACCTTCTTGCTGTGAGGCGACCGCACCTACTGCGCCACAGAGTCGCCTTCATGCAAAATATTGAAGAAAAAATTATAAACTACAAAATTTCAACAAAAGTTTAGACATTTTTTGTTTCTCTTGAATTTGACTCTTTTTACATTTTTTATTTATTATCTTCCCTAAAATATAAATCTGCGTGTACTAATTTTGAACGATATCATAAGTTATTTTGTTAGAATAGCTCCAGAATTACTGACTAATATAATGTATAAGTACAAATATAATATTGTAGAAAATATTCATTTAAATGAGAGATTTGTGAGGGGTGTACTTGCTGTATATATGTTGAGCACTGTACATGTGCACATTTTCATGAATATCGAACAAACAGCATTGGAGTTTGAAATAGTAGTTCTAGAAAGATTAAAACAGCAGAATAAATCCTGAATCAAGTTTTGTACAGAAAAAATGCAATAAGAAATGCTTTATTAAGAAATAAAATGCAAATTGCCCTATAGCACAGCCTCCTGTCACGTAGATGTATGAGCTTTGGTGTTTTATTGTACACTTTTTTTTTATTTTGCTAATATATAATATTGCTTTGAAAGAGCAGCAATGGATAACAATATGTTGGATCCTATTTTCTGGCAGATAATAATAAAACACTTAATTTAAAATGTAAATATTCAGCCTGATATCAAGAGGAAACAGTTTTGTGGCTTTGTCAGTTAAGTGGCTAATTTGTACGAATTTGTTTGAGTTCAGTATGTAAATGTACGATTTTTAAAAGGAGGCATGGCACCAAACCCACCCCTAAACCCAATCGTCATTGGGGGATAAGCAAATCATATTAAATTGTATGAATGAGATTGTACGAATTCATCAAAGGGTAGGCTACAAAATTGCTGTGAGGTCATGCTGAAATATTATATCCTAAGATCTTTATCCAAAATCTTTATCCTAAGGTCTTCATCTAATATTTTGTGAAAACGAATCATCGCCTTAACAGAAATAACGTATACTCATTTTATGCGACATTCTACCAGAAACCTATATCTGTCCCTGAATTAAAAACATAAATACAGTGAATAAAAAGTATTTCATCCCAAACATTTCTAAAATGGAGCGGTTCTATAAATGATTATGCCATTCATTTGGTTCTCAGATTTGTATTCTTTATTAAAAACACTTTACAAATGTACAAACCCTGTCATTGTCCTTGTCCTCAGCCCAATTGAACCTATACAACTTTAATAGTTTTATGCTAAAAACTGGAATTTAGAAAAAAATACTTCAGAAATAGCAAGTTTAGGTTGTTATCATTCACATCAACTGATTAAAAACATGAAATAACGAAAGCATTCGACAAATAAATACCATTTTACAGTTGTCCCCGTGTTTCTGTCTGCCCTGTCACATTTGCATTAAATTTACCATAAAATGCGTGCAATACACGTTTAAGGCTATGACTCGGAAGTGACGTCATTAGATGGAGGAGAAGCTGACAGTGATCTAGGATGCGTTCTCTCATTGAACTGTATGAATTTATACTTGTTTTTGTATGATTTTTTGAGGATGACAAGTTTTAATCAGGCCCTGTCATGTTTTTCATATGTGAAAATGTAAGTTTGTTGTAAAATGTCTCTTATTTTGTTGAATTATTCAAGATTTCCAGGTCTTTTTGTGAAAGGTGCGACACGTTTGCCCTCAAAAACACAATGAAGGCTTTCGCTGTCATCTCCTTGTTAGAATGTGTAATCTGCATCATCAATCATACTCTCAAACAATGAAACTTAGTTGCACAGATTAACAAGCTCAAACTTGGCAACATGAAAGATACCAAAATAGCAGCAAAACATTCCACCATTCATTTCATAATACGATGAGTTTGGCGCAGCAGTTCGCTACATAATGGGCTTTTGGCAGATCATCAGTCCACTTCACTGCCACCAACAAAAAGCCTGACTCACCGGTATGATAATTATTTTTAAGTCTTAGCTTTAAGACTATAAGTTGTAAGGTTTTACCGAGGCAGGGGATTGGGAAATAATCAGAAACTATATGTCACGAGAGGTCATTGTCATCTAAATGGAATGTTTCTTCTGGATCACTGCAGCAAAGATGAATGCCGTTCTTTATACTGTAGTTGGAGCGTGTTAACAAGAGGGAGGTCTTTTAATGGGTGGATAATTGGTGACTCTTGATCGCTGTTTCCAAAAATGTGTTTGTATAGAGATTACGTTTGATTCAATTCAGAAGATTTCATGCTTTTTGAAAGGTGTTCAATATACAAAATGGGCACATGAATTTTAAACAGATGCTCAAAATATCAGTACAGTAGTGACATACCCCTTGCCGATTTCTTGTGTATTGATACTGATGCTTCAAAATTTATTCAGCAGCAATGCCGTGACCCAGTTTTGTGACCCAGAAAGAAACCATTTAAAAAAAAATGCTTAAAAAACTTTAACTGTAAAAGAATATAAAGAGTTCAGATGCAAAAAATATTCTTCCATCTGAAATTTTTTCCAAAATCTTCTCAGCGTTCAGTAATTTCACTTTTATGGCAACGAATAGCTTATTTTATTTGCCTTTAAAGTGAAATAACTGAACAAAAACATAGGAGGCTACATGATAAAAGTGCAAATTTTTCATCTGAACATCATTTCTTTCTGCATATTTATAGCTATGGTATTACAAACTGAAGATTCAAGTTGTCTAGAGTTTTACTATTATTGTTCATATTATTATCATTACATTTGCTCTTCAAACACAAAATGTCATATCTTAAATGCCTTAATTTTTCATAATTTATGGTTTTGCTATCGTAAACACTACTGATGCTATTGTAGGTGTTTTTCACATAAAGCCTAATTCTATTCAAATCTTGTTCTAAAATTATTAATTTTTTAATTTCACATTCATCTGAGTAATTATGTTAATAAAACAAAATGGCAAAATTTCTGGTATAAGCCAGTTTAACAAACAAAATAATCCCTGATAATTTGTAAAACAAAGAAAAATAAATAAATACATATTATGCAGACACTTAAAATATAATGATGATTAGCTACACTGTAAAAACAAATTCCTACTGCTTGAATTTTTTTGTTAACTTTTCTAGTCATCTCAACTTATATCAATCATAAAAATGTAATATGTAACATAAAAACATTTGTAGTCGTCACTTTTTGTCATGTCAATTTTTACAGTGTAATTGCATTTTATAGATTATACTTTAAATTAAACTTTTATGCTGAGTGTGTAAAGGCTATTTTAATGCATGTTTAGGTTTTTGTTGCATTGTTTTGACCAACTTTTGTCACTAGCTTGTGGGGATTCGACACTTTAAATTAGTTTGCTGATTACAATGGCTGCTTCTCAATTCTTATTTGTGCATTTTTGTTTCCTTTCCTCATTTCCTTTCCTCACATCTTAGCTCCACCTCCTCAGGATGCAAAGGAAGTATGTAAGGGAAAAATGTGAAATTATTTATCCTGGCTTCCTTTAGCATCACTTCAAAGCATCATAATTTAATGAATACTCTACACCATTGATTTTGCTCCACATGAGGATTCTTAAATATTAGAGATAATTATTGTAACGTCACAGTTTCAACTTTCACCTTTCATTGCTCACTATTGCTATGATGGGTGTATCTTCTCCTGCTGCATCTCATGCATATGCAGCACAGTGACAGACAAGAATGAAGCAGATCTCCCTTACTACAGTAAGAACTTTCCAATGGTTGTTTGATATATTTGTTGTTGAGTTAATTGAAGTCTTCCTGCAACAATGAGTCACACACAATGTTGTTACAAAGTTGTCACACACACACACACACACACACACGCGCGCGCGCGTACGCGCGTTTAGCTTTACACTGTTTTTACACAGCAAATGTGACAGGATACACGTTAATATCCGCTGCTGTATGAATATAGTTATTATGTTAATGTACATTATAAACCTGATTTACAGTTTTTCTCCATTGGTTTGGCTCATTTCTTGAAACAGAAATTACATTCTCAAAATTCTAAGATCATTTGGTAAAACAGTGTTACAGTTTAGCACAACACTATAGCTCACTTGCAAAAGCTCATATCTCTCCAAAAACAGTTCACTCATGCATCAAAACTAAATTCCTTTCCCATATAAAAAGTCAGTGCCACAAAAATGGCAAATATCCTTCTCAATTGCTTTGGCTCATTTCTTGAAACAGACCAGACATTCTTAACACTCTTGGTGTTTTTGCCAAAATAATGTGGATGGTTCGGCACAACACCATGGTTCACCTGCAACAGCTCATACCTTTCCCAAAACAGTTCACTCATGTGTCAAAACTAAATTTCCTTCTCATTTAAACAGTCAGTGCCCCCAAAATGCTTCATCCTTTTGCCATTGTGTAAGCACTGCAAGTCAAAATGTTTAGATGTTTTGTCATTATGGCAAAGGACCACTAAAGTATCACTCATGTCCACCTTACAGTCTTAGCCCAGTCCTTCATTGACAATGGTTACTGTACTGTTTTTGACTAGCTAACAGAATACAATTGTGTATAAACCAAAAAAAAAAAAAAAAATAGAAACTGTATACAGCATAATAAACTGTAATATAAACACACAAACAAAAAATTAGAGTACTATAACTTTCCCTGCGGAAGTTTTGGATGATGGAGGAGACTGTAGAGACCTGCCTCCACCATTGTGAGGCCATGGTTTATGACATGGTCTATAACTGTGGCCTGAATTTCATTCGGGACAGCACAGTGTCTTCATGCACCACGGCCTCTTCCACCTATTCCACCACCACGCACCCTTACTCCTCCTCTTCTTTGAGCAGGCAGCTGCCCTTGTTCATTTCCTTGGCCAGGTGCCTCCATGTTCAGAAATAGTGCTGGTCCTGCATGGTCAAGCTCTTTACATATATGTTAGGCAGCATTCACAGTCATGGGCAGCACCTGTCAGGTAACTAAACATACTGTTTGACTGGTCATCTGAGATGTGTTAAACTCCTCCTTCATTAGTCAAGTTCTAGTTTTACCTGACTGTCAATTGCTGTAATAAATTGTAATCAAATGTTCAAAGGATTCACCTACTGTATGGAATTCATGGTAGTATGGACTTGACTAATTTTGACAATTGAACAGACTATTGTGCATGTAATGATATATACAACGAAATGATGCTGACACATTTTGGAGAGAACAACCATTAGACTGAGAATTAACAATCAGTTTAGATTAACGAGATCTATTCACTTGGAAATTGTGCTAAATGTAGGCTACCTGTACTTAATCATTTGCAAAGATGTACTTAGATATTTGCAATTTGATGAAATGAATGAGAAATTCAATTCTGTTGTGAACAATTGCCAAGTGGTTTGGAGGTTTGTCCATGTTGTTTTAAAAATGTAATTTCTGTTTCAAGAAATGAGCCAAACCCATGGAGAAAAACTGTAACATCCACAAAGCAGGATTGAAGCGTCTTCTTTTATAATTGTACTGACATGCGGCTGTGGTGATGAAGTACAGATCGTAAAATCTCTGTAATTTATTACAAACATGCACTGTTTTAAAAACGTTTTAAAGTTGCAAAACTCATTCTTGATCACATTTGATGATGATTGATGATCACAGAGGGCTGAACAGATCTTTTAAACCCAGTTGTTTTTCGCATGTCTTGTCTTGTTGATACGATTATTCGCGTTACTACAGAGACATGTTAATACGCAGCTGTCAATCAATTTGGTGGGTGGGGAAAACCACCTTACGTTGTGGTGGGCCTCAAAATGGGAGGAATTTGGATCCTATTTTCCTGTTTTCTATCAAACACAGTCAATGTGACTGTGGACAAACTATACCTACACACATTTCTGTCCAAACAGCTTCCAAAAGATGATTTTCATAATAGATGCCCTTTAAATTACATTATCAATACTGTAAAAGCAACCTTATGAAATTGAAGAACATGAGTCACATCAACCTACTATCAACCTGTTTATCGTTTATACACTTCCTTGCATAAAGCCCATTTACAACATGCGTCATGTTTAGTCAATAACACACTTCTGCAACTGATCCAGCTGTGTATCCTCGCTCATGACTCCTCAGGAAGCCTCCTTTCTCCTTGATCCTCTCCTCCTCGGAGTGCAATTAGAGAATAGAGATGTTCTAAGATGACTTGGTTGATCGATTGATCAATTTCTGGGTTGTAGGATGGAGGAGCGAGGAAACGAGGAAGAATATTGAGAAGCACCCATTGTTGGGGATACAGGTTCAATTTACAGCAATACAAACAACAGTGGTGCATGCGCTCTTCGATTAGTTCTTAATACGTTCAATAATAAGTAAACAAGCACTTACTGATACTGTAACTGTGGTGAGGACATCTACTCGAATTGATCAAATCGAGCAAGCGTAATTCGTGATGTCATGGATGACCTAATCGTCAGGAAAAATGTTATCGTGTGCGTCATTTTCTTTATTACTAATTATTTTTACTAATACTGTAATAAGATTTGACAGCCTAAATAAAAGGACATTTTATTACAAGGAAATTTCGCCTTGTAAAAAGGTTAATTTAAGCATCCTGGGGCAAAAGGCCAGGTACTCGAGCACCCTGCACCCTCACCCCCCCATCCACCATTTTTGCACGTGCCTAAAAACAGTGGAAAAAGGCAGAAAATAAACTTCACCTGCAAAATCCCACATAAACCCCACAGATTAGAAACACGTCATGTTCAACAATGCTATGGGTTCAATCACATGACCCTCTTTACTTTTTATTGGCCATTCATTTTCATGACAATGGCCTGAAAAAGCAAGCACTTTTGTAAACTGCAAGTTTTGAAATCTATACTTTTTATATTTACAAAACCATGAGTATTAGCATTATCAATTAATAATAATGCACAAGCAGCCATGCAGTATGGCTTAATATAGCACTGCTATCTTTTGGTCATAGACACAAGACACAGAATCATACACAATCTCAGCAGTTCTGATATTGGCAAGGCGAAAAATTTAATATTATATCGGCATAACAATCCTATATGCCATATGTAAATAAATGAAAAAAAAAAAAAACACTGAATATCTTAAAAACTCTTTTGTGTGAGGAACTACTTAGTCAGCTGAGCAAAAGCCTGCTAATTCGAAAACGTCACTTCAGATGTAGTAATGAAGGAATGTTGAGCTGCTTCGTTGAAGTTAATCACTTTTTGTACTATAAATAAATAAGAAAGAGAAAAAAAAAGAGAGCGAGGGAGAAAGAGAGAGACTAATTACCTGCATATGAATTCATTCTTCAAGTCAGTCTCATGCTTGTAAGATATAATGCATTCCAAACAAGATATTAAAAGTGAAAAAAATCATGGCCACCATACTAAAGTGTTATTCAATACCGGCCACTAAGAAGGGCCTTTTGGAATTAAGGATTTCGAAAGGTACAACTAATGTACACTTAGGGCTTCATGATCATTTGTGCAGGAAGGTTTTGTTCAGTGTCAAACAGCGCATTTCATTTGGAGGGGCTCATCCCTACGCCCTAATCCCTTTGAAGCTATCAATCCGGAGGGTAAACCCTTTGAAAGGATTAGGGCATAGGGATGAGTCCTTCCGAATGAAAAGTGCTGATAGTTACCTCTGTTGAAAGCAACATTTCTTGTAGTATATATTTCTTGCAGTATACTCCCATGACAACAAAGTTGAATGCAATTGACTAGCTTACAACATTATTTCAATCCCTCTCTATACAAAAACTGCTACTGACACTGACTCGCACTTGTCATAGGTTACTGGGTATGTTTTAGTACTACCTCAGTTAAGGGATGTTAAATTCTGTTAATTGATATTAAAATGACATGAAAAATAGGCAGATACTTATTGGTCATCAAATTTAACTGATTGAACAAAAAAAGATCAGTGGTGTCAAACTCAGGTCTGCAGCTCTGCAAAGTTTAGCTTTAACCCTAATTAAACATATGTGATCAAACGAATTGAGTCTTTCAGGCTTGTTTAAACCCTACAGTTAAGTGTGTTGTAACAGGGTTGGAACTAAAAGGTGACAGTCCTCCAGGAGCTTAGATTGACTCCCCTAAATTAAATAGTCAAAAGCAAGCCACTGTAGGATCATTTTAATTGACTTTTACTCAAAACTCAAAACTTACGTACAAAATTAACTTGAATACAGCTGGTCAGTAGACAAAGTTTAGACATGTCTATACTTCCACTTATGTTAAAGCAGTACTAAACTGCAGTAGAAAAGCCAACATAGGCTCATTCTGAAAACGCAGCCCTATATAGATTTCTGGAGATTGTGAATTATGTAACCAGAGCTACGTATGGCTGCATTTTATCTTTAAAATGAACGCTATGGGGCGGGTATGACGCCGTTCCTTTTCTGGATTAACAGCTAACCGCTTACCTCCATATGGACGGCATTCCCACTGTCACCAGTTTGTCCAGTAGCTTGACATATACATCGGTGGACTTGAGATTCAAAGAGGAGTTCCCTGGGACAACGGGGTTTGAGTCTGGTGAAGAATGGTTCCAGAAAGCAGGTAAGACTAAAACTGAAGCCAAAAAATTTAATAAACAAGTAAATAACAGGGTGAGAATGTGGTAAAATCCAAAAACGTGGTAAAAATCTGAAAGCTTTTCTTTTTCTGGATTGCTTTTTAAAACACTGTGGTTGGATGTAGGGAAGGTGGTGTATGGGTCAATTTGTGCTTTTTAAAACACTATAAGTTGGGTTTAGGGAAGGGGGAGGGTGAGTAAGTAAGTCAGTCGACAGCAGCCTCTGGTGGATGTACATGAGAACAGCAGGCGCGAATGGCACTAGCGAGAGAAATTTAAGATCTGAAAAAGCGTACACTGACAGCGGCCTCTGGTGGATTCGCAAAAACCAAAACTGCAAAAAACTTACCTCCTGGGACGTATTTTGCTCTCTCCAGAAATGTATATAGGGGTACGTAATCAGAATGAGCCTGGGTTGGGAAAAGCAAAGCAAGCCAAAGTACAGTATAGCTGGCTGAGCTGAGACATGCAGTTAAACTATGGCTATATATCAGTACCAGCAGCAGATTCCAAAACAACTAGCTGAGGTAAGACTCATTTTGGTTGATGCCCTGGCTATTAAATACTTAATCGGAATATGTATAGTATAATGTTTAAGCACATTATATATCATAAGGGTTCATAAGCAATGAACTGCAACTGTTGCCCTAATGCTCACATCTCCAAAATCATTAACACACATTTACAAACAGATGCTTCCTTCATTCATAAACTGCATATTTGAAGTTAAAAGCAACTTTGTTGTCCCCTAAAAAAAAGAACTTAAATCCCATTCATTACCACTAGAACTGCACTGTAAAAAATGTTGGGTTCTACACAATTCATTCTTGTTGTCTCAACACAAATAGATTAACAAGTTAATATAACAAATTTAAGTGAATTGAACATAAAACAATTACGTTATCCGCCATAAAATGTCAAGAATTGATATTTGTGTTGTTTCAGCTCATTTTACATAAGTAATTTGAACAAGCAGCAAAATATTTTTGAGTGTACCAAGGCAGTCATTTGACAGGTTTTTTTTATATATTCAACAACTTTGTTAAAGAAAAACAGTATAACTATATAGTAATGTCCTGACTTTTTCTAAATGTGTGTATATTTCATTCTAGCATTGTTATTTTATTGACATTACTACCTTGAGTATTTCTACCTTGAATGGACATACCAGTCAAACTGACCGCACATATCTCAGTATCTACTACTTTTTTCTGTGCCTTTAAAAAGTGTGTGTCTCTGTTGCCTAGCAACTTTCTAACAAAAACATTACTTTCCGATGGCAAAAAGATTTACTTCAGACGTGTCATAACAAAAATTTGCTCTCCCACTTGCAAAACAAAATGAGGTGTGCACCTTTATTCAGGTGGTCTAGTAACTCATACACAATCATAAGTGATATTACCAAAAAGATCATAATTTTAGGATATAATAACTTTATAAAATATGACTGCAAACATCCAAAGCTTAATTCGACAATTTCTACATAAGCTTCAAATGTAAATAAAACAAAAAACGACCTGACAAAAATACAATTCGGTACGACCATTTATTCATTCATTTTCTTTCGACTTATTTCCTTTATCCATCAGGGGTCACCACAGTGGAATGAACCATCAATTTATCCAGCATATGTTTTACACAGTGGATGCCCTTCCAGCTACAACCCAGTACTGTTAAACATCTATACACTCTCATTCACACATATACACTACAGCCAATTTAGTTCATCCAATTCACCTGTTGCACCTGGAGAAAACCCACATGAACAAGGGGAGAACATGCAAACTCCACACAGAAATGCCAACTGACCCAGCCAGGACTTGAAGAAGCGACCTTCTTGCTGTGAGGCAACAGTGCTAACCACTGAGCTAACCACTAATGGTTTTGTTCAACCGCCATGATACTTGCTGATTAATTTTAAAAGATTACATAGCTGGAATAACCTCTCAGTAAATAAGACTTGAGGACCCAGATAGCAATATTCACTTACATCCTGCCCACATACCACATGGAATGATGGCACTTGGATGGTACGCTCCTGTTTGCCAGATCTGGGCCACAATTAAGCCATAGCAATACCATATATCAGCCAAAATTCTACTAAATGAACCAGAACTGACCCTATTCTGGGCCACAGTTTCCTTTTATTTTGCTTATTATTTTTTAGATCTGGCCTACACTAGACACTTACATCTGGCCCACATAGCCAGAGTTTACTCTGCCGAATATTTGCCAAAAGTGGCCCACATATGTTTTAAGATAACTGGGCCACATTTGCCATATTTTCTCTTGGCCACTTTAGCCTCACAGCCACATTAGCCAGAGCTTACTGTGCCGAATAAATGCCAAAAGTGGCCCACACATGTCTTAGGATAACTGGGCCACATTTGTCATATCACATCTGGGCCACTTTAGGCTCACATCCACATTAGCCAGAGCTTACTGTGCCAAATATTTGCCCAAAGTGGCCCACATATGTTTTATAATAACTTGGCCACATTTGGCATATTTTCTCTGAACCACTTTAAGCTCACAGCCACATTAGCCAGAGCCTACTGTGCCAAAAAGTGGCCAAAATTGGCCCTCATATGGTTTAAGATAACTGGGCCACATTTGCCATATATTATATGGGCCACTTTAGGCTCACAGCCACATTAGCCAGAGCTTACTGTGCCAAATTTTTGCCAAAAGTGGCCCACATATGTTTTATAATAGCTTATTTTCTCTGGGCAACTTTAGGATCACAGCCACATTAGCCAGAGCTACTGTGCCAAATATTTGCCAAAAGTGGATGGTACGCTCCTGTTTGCCAGATCTGGGCCACAATTAAGCCATAGCAATACCATATATTAGCCAAAATTCTACTAAATGAACCAGAACTGACCCTATTCTGGGCCACAGTTTGCTTTTATTTTGCTTATTATTTTTTAGATCTGGCCTACACTAGACACTTACATCCGACCCACATAGCGAGAGTTTACTGTGCCGAATATTTGCCAAAGGTGGCCCACGTATGTTTTAAGACAACTGGGCCATATTTGTCATATTTTCTCTGGGCCACTTTAGGCTCACAGCCACATTAGCAAGAGCTTACTGTGCCGAATATTTGCCAAAAGTGGCCCACATATGTCTTAAGATAACTGGGCCACATTTGTCATATAACATCTGGGCCATTTTAGGCTCACAGGCATATTTGCCAGAGCTCACTGTGCCATATATTTGCCAAAAGTGGCCCACATATACAGGCAGTGCAGAATTATTAGGCAAATGAGTATTTTGACCACATCATCCTCTTCATGCATGTTGTCTTACTCAAAGCTGTATAGGCTCGAAAGCCTACTACCAATTAAGCATATTAGGTGATGTGCATCTCTGTAATGAGAAGGGGTGTGGTCTAATGACATCAACACCCTATATCAGGTGTGCATAATTATTAGGCAACTTCCTTTGGCAAAATGGGTCAAAAGAAGGACTTGACAGGCTCCAAAAAGTCAAAAATAGTGAGATATCTTGCAGGGGGATGCAGCACTGTTAAAATTGCTAAGCTTTTGAAGCGTGATCATCGAACGATCAAGCGTTTCATTCAAAATTGTCAACAGGTTCGCAAGCGTGTGGAAAAACCAAACCAAAAAACAAGGCGCAAAATAACTGCCCATGAACTGAGAAAAGTCAAGCGTGCAGCTGCCAAGATGCCACTTGCCACCAGTTTTGCCATATTTCAGAGCTGCAACATCACTGGAGTGCCCAAAAGCACAATGTGTGCAATACTCAGAGACATGGCCAAGGTAAGAAAGGCTGAAAAACGACCACCACTGAACAAGACACACAAGCTGAAATGTCAAGACTGGGCCAAGAAATATCTCAAGACTGATTTTTCTAAGGTTTTATAGACTGATGAAATGAGAGTGAGTCTTGATGGGCCCGTGGCTGGATCGGTAAAAGGCAGAGAGCTGCAGTCTGACTCAGACGCCAGCAAGGTGGAGGTGGAGTACTGGTTTGGGCTGGTATCATCAAAGATGAGCTTGTGGGCCCTTTTCGGGTTGAGGATGGAGTCAAGCTCAACTCCCAGTCCTACTGCCAGTTTCTGGAAGACACCTTCAAGCAGTGGTACAGGAAGAAGTCTGCATCCTTCAAGAAAAACATGATTTTCATGCAGGACAATGCTCCATCACACGCGTCCAAGTACTCCACAGCGTGGCTGGCAAGAAAGGGTATAAAAGAAGAAAAACTAATGACATGGCGTCCTTGTTCACCTGAACTGAACCCCATAGAGAACCTGTGGTCCATCATCAAATGTAAGATTTACAAGGAGGGAAAACAGTACACCTCTCTGAACAGTGTCTGGGAGGCTGTGGTTGCTGCTGCACGCAATGTTGATGGTGAACAGATCAAAGCACTGACAGAATCCATGGATGGCAGGCTTTTGAGTGTCCTTGCAAAGAAAGGTGGCTATATTGGTCACTGATTTGTTTGTTTTGTTTTTGAATGTCAGAAATGTATATTTGTGAATGTTGAGATGTTATATTGGTTTCACTGGTGAAAATAAATAATTGAAATGGGTATATATTTGTTTTTTGTTAAGTTGCCTAATAATTATGCACAGTAATAGTCACCTGCACACACAGATATCCTCCTAAAATAGCTAAAACTAAAAACAAACTAAAAACTACTTCCAAAAATATTCAGCTTTGATATTAATGAGTTTTTTGGGTTCATTGAGAACATGGTTGTTGTTCAATAATAAAACTAATCCTCAAAAATACAACTTGCCTCATAATTCTGCATTCCCTGTATTTTATAATAACTGGGCCACATTTGCACCTACACATGTGAGCCACTTTGGGTTTAGACCCAGATTACCCTTAAATGACTATGCTACATTTTCGCCAAATGTGGCCCACATTAATCTTCTGTCATTTGGGCCATTAACCGCTTTTTACATGGGCCACATTAGCTTCACATTCAGATTACATTTAGCCATAAGTGCCAAATCTTTGCCTTAAATGACCCGTACATGAATTGGAATCTTTATTGGAATCGCCCTATCAGTACTGGGGCATCACGGTGGTGCAATGGGTAGCAGCATCACCTCACAGAATGAAGGTTGCTGGTTCGAGCCCCAGCTGGGTCAGTTGGCCCTTCTGTGTGGAGTTTGCATGTTCTCCTCGTGTTCATGTTAGTTTCCTCCGGTTTCCCCGACAGTCCAAAGAGTGGTATAGCTGAATTTAATAAGCTAAATTGGCCGTAGTGTACTGTATGTGTGTGAATGCAAGAATGTATGGGTGTTTCACAGTGATGGGTTGCAGCTGGAAGGGCATTACAAAAACCTTTCCTGACCTCAAAATTTTTAATGGCAACGAACTTCTGCAGATTACATCATGAAACTTGCATCTCACAGGAGTGGCAGGACTCTGACGTCTCAAAGTCAGTGTATTGTACTGCAGGGAACTTCAATTCTGTCAGTTTCAATTAGTGATCTGTAACTTATGACAAAGAAGCCAAAAGTCAAGCTGGCATTGCAACATCTGCCAAAAATCTCTTAATCTCCGCTGCTGAAGACACAATAACACTGGCTGAGTCCAAGAAATGTGGGTTTGCCCAGCATGTATTGACAGAGATGAGTGTGCGTGTGTGTATGTATATAAATGAGTGTTAGATATGCCTAGACTTTACCGTTGGCCAAATAAACACCTCTCGTTTGGCCGTTTCCATGCTGGCTGGAGAGACGAGCCAAAGGAAGCCACACACAATGGGAGCCTGCGCATGAGAGTGCATACAAGAAACTTTTCCCACACACATTATAGCACACACACACACATACACACACACATACAATCAATTAGACTTCTATGCATTATGCACATGCTACCACAAACAATAAACATCCAAATGCATAATAGTCAAGCCTTTGCATATTCACTTGAAGACCAGAATAGTTTCCAGATTTACATGTCGTGTGTAGCATTAACCGCTGTAAAGACAAAGGAAATTCTCCAGGTCCAGCGAGGTGAGAGTCATCCTATATGTGTGTGTACATTTGTGGAATAAAGGCTTGCATGAGAATTGATGGAAATGCATGCTGTGACAGGAGTTCTGGCACCGCTTCTTTAAACAACAAACATGTGTGCTCACACCCACAATCACCTATGATATTTCTGATCCACAATCATGTGTTCATAACCACCAAACTTTTCATTCATCTCTTGGTGGACAATGTGGGTGAAAGGTGGCGCGTGTGATGAGTGTGTGTGTATGTGGACACAGACTTGTATAACACAGGTATTACATGGAAAAGGTGACTTATGAGGACATTGCCCTTGTCCACATTTTTCACAAAGCTTATAAATGATATAGAATGTACAAATAACAGGAGTGCATTCCTGAAAACCATCGCTAGCTAACTAAAGTCGCAAGTTCCGTCGTTACATAGTTCATTGATTAGGCATTTACTAAATCTATCGTTTCAACGAACATTCGCAAACTGCATCGCAAACCTGTACGCTTGCAACACCTCTAGAGCTGTAGTTAGAATCATAGTTCCTGATTGTGTTCTATTCCCCGTTGTCCCCCTTACTCCTTTTGAACGTTCCAACATTTAAACTTGGAATGATTAAAAAAACAAGTCATCTCTCTTAGGTGTAAGTTGCTTTCAAAGTATTTTTACAGTTCAGTTTTAGTTTCTTTCGTAGTGCACTTTGAAAACATTTATGCCATTTTGAACACGGCCATGGCTCATGAAAAAAGCTATAGGTGACCTATTATTTAAAAGCGGAATTTACTTTACGTCTGCAAAGCTTGTGAAAACAAAAATATTTAGCATACGTTAATGGTTTAAATTTATAAGTTATTTATTAAGAAATGTATCCGTATATGACATGGGGCTGTTGGTTAGAAGATTTCTGCAGTAGTTTGAATGTGTCAAATTGTAAAAATAGACATTTATTTAAAAATTTAATAATAAACAATATACTAATTAATAATAATAATAATAATAATAATGAGATTAGAATATGTGTTAGCTTAGTGATTTTATTAAGAGTATTTTACGTTTTATGGGCGTTTTACGTTATAACTAATGTGGGTTCAAATGATGAATCTGCGACAAAGCATCTCTGATTTTGGGAAACATTCGTCACTACATCGTTCTTTTCCCAAACGAATCATCGTACTATGATAGTTTAGCCGCGAGTTATGTTCTTGTTTGGGAAACACACCCCTGGTATGGCGATTGGTGACGGTAGGTATAAGGTGTAAAGTGGTGGCACGGTGGCTCAATGGTTAGCACTGTGGCCTCACAGCAAGAAGGTCGCTGGTTCGAGTCCCGCCTGGGCCAGTTGGCATTTTTTTGTGGAGTTCTCCGGGTGCTTCAATTTCCACTACAGTCTAAACACATGGGCTATAGTGGAATTGAATAAACTAAATTGGCCGTAGTGTATGTGCATGAATGAGTGTGTATGGGTGTTTCCCAGTACTAAAACGCGGCTGGAAGGGTATTCGCTGTGTAAAACATATGCTGGAATAGTCGGTGGTTTATTTAGCTGTGGCAACCCCTGATAAATAAAGGACTAGCCCGAAGAAAAATGAATAAATGAATAAATGAATGGATGAAGTTTGTAAAGTATGAAAATAATGGAAACCTATGGAATATCCCTAAAATTCACAAAACCAATATGTGTGTGTAAAAACAAAAGTGTGTGTGTGTGTGTGTGTGTACACGTGATTCCTTTTATCTCAAATTCAATTTTAAATGGTATGTCCAGTTTGTGACTGAAGGGCTTGATCTCTTCATAAACGTGTCCATTTGTGTCAAACAGACATCTGAAAGGATTTAGGATGTATTAATCACTAGATTATCATCCTTATCCACGGCTGACTCTAAAGAACATTCAGTAATCATGTTTTCCAGAAGCAGGAATGGGAAAAATGCTGAGAGTTTCCTCTCATGTTACAGTAACTTACTTGACCTCTTTGAAAGATGTAGCACAACATTTTATGTCTAAAACAAATGGAGGTGCAGTTTTTTTGAGAATATGAGCACTTTTTAATTTGGTTGAAAATCATCTCAGCTTTTATTACCAATATTTAAATTACAGTAACAACAAATAAATGTATATTCAATTCAATTGATCTTTATTTCTATAGCACTTTTACAATGTAGATTGTGTCAAAGCAGCTTAACATAGACAATTACAGTAAATTGAAACCGTGTCAGTTCAGTTTTCAGTGTTGAAGTTCAGTTTAGTTCAGTTCAGTGTGGTTTAATATTCACTGCTGAGAGTTCAAACATTGAAGAGCAAATCCATTGATGCGCAGCTCTACAGGTCCCGAACCATGCAAGCCAGTGGCGACAGCGGCGAGGAAAAAACTTCACCAATTGGCGAAAGTGGAGAATTAAAAAACCTTGAGAGAAACCAGGCTCAGTAGGGCACGACCATTTCTCCTATGTCCAAACGTCTTGTGCAGAACTGCAGTCTAGGCGCCGGAGGCTGGAGAGCACTGGATGTCCATCGTGGAGAAGCTGCAGGTGGGAGAGGTCACCGGCTGGTGTACTGGCTGTCCCTTGAGGATCAATGCGAGGACTGGTCTGTCAATGGGGTCTTACAAGATTCAGTCTCATGCTCTCCACTCCTCTATGACCACCACAGCAGCTGCTCAGGATACGGCCTGGTCCAGGATTATGAAAACCTCTGGAATAATAAAAAAAATGACCAACATAAGCGCAGATGCCGTTCAAATTATAATGTCTTTAGGGAAGTGTTCCCGGCTCCAGTTGCCCTAAATAATGCAGACTAACAATCCTTTAGAGGATTTGGATTTCAACAGCATTTGTGTTTTATGTGTATGCTAATGCAAAAAGATGTGTCTTTAATCTAGTTTTAAACGGACAGAGTGTGTCTACTTCCTGAACTGTGCTAGGAAGGCTGTTCCAGAGTTTATGTGCCAGATATGAGAAAGATCTACCGCCTACAGTTGATTTTGATATTCTGGGAATAATCGTTTGTCTACAATTAACTGAGCGTAGTGGACGTGAGAGGCTATAATACACCAGGAGCTCCCTCAAATACTGGGGAGCTAAGCCATTCAGGGCTTTGTAGGTAGTCAATAAAATATTTACATTTATACGATATTTAATAGGGAGCCAATGCAATGATGAAAGATCTGGAGTAATATGATCATATTTCTTTATTCTAGAAAGCACTCTAGCAGCTGCATTTTGAACAAGCTGAAGTTTGTTAATTAGGCCAACAGGGCAACCACCTAGTAATGCATTACAATAATCTAATCAAAAGGTCATGAAAGCATGAATAAGCTTTTCCGCATCAGACATTGATAGCATATGTCGAAGTTTGGCAACATTTTTACGATGAAAAAATGCAGTTTTACAGACGCTTGAAATCTGGCCTTCAAATGACAGGTTGCTATCAAAAATCCCCCCCAAATTTTTGACTGAAGATGAGGACTGAACTAAGAAACCATCAAGGGTGAGACAGCGTTCTAGGCTTTTGCATGTGAGTTTGTTTGGTCCAATAAGCAAGACCTCAGTTTTATCTGAATTTAGTAATAAGAAGTTATTAGTCATTCATTCATTCATTCATTTTCTTGTCGGCTTTGTCCCTTGCAGGGTCGCCACAGCGGAATGAACCGCCAACT
This sequence comes from Danio kyathit, assembly GCA_903798195.1. Lineage (NCBI taxonomy): Eukaryota > Metazoa > Chordata > Actinopteri > Cypriniformes > Danionidae > Danio > Danio kyathit. Next base: position 19,228,423 of record LR812538.1, read on the forward strand.
TATCCAGCACGATTTTACGCAGCGGATGCCCTTCCAGCCGCAACCCATCTCTGGGAACTTCCACACACACATTCACACTCATACACTATGGACAATTTTAGCTTACCCAGTTCACCTGTACTGCATGTCTTTGGACTGTAGGGGAAACCAGAGCACCCGGAGGAAACCCACGCAAACGCAGGGAGAACATGCAAACTCCACACAGAAACGCCAACTGACCCAGCCCAGCCGAGGTTCGAACCTGCGACCCAGCGACGTTCTTGCTGTGAGGCAACAGCACTACCTACTGCGCCACTGCGTTGCCCGTTATTAGTCATACAATTTTTAAAATCAGCTATACAATCTGTTAATTTCGTAAATTCATACAAGTTATCAGGTTGAGATGAGTTATAAAGTTGTGTATCATCAGCATAACAGTGGAAGATAACTCCATGTTGAAGCTAACTCCATGTTAATGATATCACCTAGCGGCATACCTGTCAACATTGGGATGTGAAAATAAGGGATATGCCCACCATAATAAGGGATTCCCCTGACGCCACCCCTCGCTCTATTTCAAATTGCATGTACAGAATCTGTTTGGGAAACAGCCTCTATTTATCACTATGGAGCGCGTCAGCTAACAGTCATGCACCGCTATATGACTGTTTTGAGGATTGCATATGAAGGGGAGATGGCACCTGTAATAAAAGGAAAGGGAATCCCGCCATTTTTATATTTATTTCAAAGTGTTTTCATGCTTAAACAAAGCGAAAGCACAGAACAGACTCACATTTAAGAGCAAAGGGCAGCCCCTGGTGGTTTGGCGGTATGGGTTGCGAATAAGGAGGCTCTGCTCTTTAATGTTTATTGCCACCCTTCGGAGAAAGACTGAAAATACGGGAGAAATACGGGAAAATACCTTTACGTGATGATAGCAGGATAGAACTGTAAAATACAGGAGAATCACGGGAAAAACAGGAGGGTTGACAGGTATGTCTAGCGGTAGCATATGTAGTGTGAACAGTAAGAGTATATATAGATAAAATATAGACTATAATGGGTACAGTATTATAATCCCTCCTCATTGAGTGTTTCAAATATATTTATGTAAAAATAAAACAACATACTTATTCTGACCTGGATTCATTAAAAGATATAAAATAATGCTCATACTGAATTTATTATTCATTCATTCATGTAAGAGCCAATTTAATATCAATAATTTTATAATATTTTGTTGTTGAAATTGTACGTTATGTAAAAGATAAGTAAATATAATTCCTGCTAAATTTATGTTTCATATTCATGTATGGCAAAATTATGTCTGATGCTTTATTATGTATAATATGTGTGATGTTTCTTTAATGCTCGCATTGTTTCTCGCGAGAATTTCAGTGAAGTGTTAACGCAGGTATTTGGAGAAACAGTTTTCTTACCGTCTGTTGTCAGTCAAAGGAAACCTTTTTTTTGTGTGTCTAAACGCTGTAGGAGACACACTTAAAGAGCAAATAAGGATACAGGATGTAAGAATCATTTGGATTTTTTGTACTTTCAGTTTAATAAACGTCCATTTGTTTACGGATTTGTCTGACGTTGTGACGAGTAAAACTCAACGTACCTGCGAAGCCAAGAAAGACATAGTTTGCAGCTATAATTCATTTTCCTTCAGCTTGGTCCCTTCATTCATCTGGTGTTGCCACAGCGGAGTGAACTGCCAACTTATCCAGCACATCTTTTACACAATGAATGCCCTTTCAGCTGCAACCCAGTATTGGGAAACACTCATACACTCTCATTCACACACATGCGCTATGGCCAATTTAGTTCATCCAATTCACCTGTACCGCATGTCTTTGGACTGTGGGGGAAACCGGAGCACCTGGAGGAAACCCACACCAACACAGGTAGAACATGCAAACTCTAAACAGAAATGCCAACTGAACTGACCCAGCCAGGACTCAAACCAAAGACCTTCTTGCTGTGAGGTGACAGTGCTAACCACTGAGCCACTGTGCCACCCTGAATTTATTATAGTTTATATTATTAAACACAAATAGAACATACATAGGGGTTTAAAGCAAGTATCAATATTGCATTGTGATCTTTAAATAAAAAACCTTCAATATGTCTTCTAATAACTTTTGTTCTAAATATGTCTGATATGTATTTTTTTCTAAACTGAATGACATTTTAGTGTGTGTCCTCTTTAAATTAATGTCAAAATGTGTGATAAACATTGACTGTATTTTTTTTTATCTATTGCGACTAGAGACACACCCAACATAGGCCCATTGGAAAAATCATGCAATGATTATCATACATTTTTACCATGAATTATAAAAGGCTATATGTCATAACACGTTTGCTTTTGTTAACACCAGCAGTTAGTTTTTAGGGTAAGGTTTAGTGTAGGTGGTGTATTCAATAGAACCCATTAGGATTTCATTACAATACGAAGTGCCCCATTTGTAAAGCCCACGTATACATACACTTTAAGCTACAAGAATGTTCTTATTTATAAACTTTTAGAAATTTGGTGGAAAAGTCAAGGTCTGTGCAGACGTACACACTTTTCTTTATGTCAAATTATTAATAAATTATATCATATTGGCAGCAACAATTTATGGTAATGATGATATTTTTATTATTATCATTCATTCATTCATTTACTTTCTTTTCGGCTTAGTCCCTTTATTTATCAGGGGTTGCCACAGCGGAATGAAGCACCAACTTATCCAGCATATGTTTTACGCAGCGGATGCCCTTCCAGCTGCAACCCATCCATACACACTCATTCACACACATATACGGCAATTTAGTTTATTCAATTCACCTATACCGCATGTCTTTGGACTGTGGGGGAAACCGGAGCACCCGGAGGAAACCCACGCAAACACAGGGAAAACATGCAAACTCCAAATGCCAACTGACCCAGCTGGGGCTCGAACCAGCGACCTTCTTGCTGTGAGGTGACAGTGCTATTGTAACCACTGAGCCACTGTGTCGCCCCTATTATTATTATAATTAGTATTAGTATTAGTATTATTATTATTATTATTATTATTATTATTATTAGGAATGTGCATTTTGGTTACTCTCTGTGGCATTTACACTGGTTAAATGTTCAAGTGTTAACAGACAAGATTAATATATTTATTTATAAGTGTAACATTTGGAAGAGAGGTGTACACACATTTTTTTGTGCAAACGTTTGCTTTCTCTATCACATTTATGCACTTTTGAGAAATTATCTTAGAACAAATTTAGAATGGTTTATATGCAACTCTTTATGAAGAGATGGCAGAAAGTTTTAAACCAATCATAGACGTAAACACCACGTGACTAATAATTCTGCTGCAGCTACATGATGACAACATCATCTACAACACTGATTGGGTGATGTACCTGAAAGAAAGGAACAAACCCTCTTTGGCAATGGTTCCCAACAAATAATAATAAAACAAAATGTCTACTTTATGCTTTATCCTACTTTTTAGTGCCTTAAAAAATTCATTAGCATTTTTAGAAAAATGTACATTTTATGTATATTGGATGTGCCTTGTAAACAAGCTGCCCGACACACTTCGTTATGCTTTTGTGAATGCGCATCAAGAACTGATCCCAAAGAGAAGAAATGCAGTTGAATAAAGTCTTTTTATTTATAATAATTGAATAAAGTATATTTATTTTATTTATAAGTATTGTCATAGCTTCAAAAAGTTACAGTTGATGGCCACTGATGACACATGGACTGTTTCGACAATGTTCTTGGTTCCTCGTGACTATGTCCATACAGAATCTCCAGACATTTTGGTTTTGCAAAGATTTGATTTCTGAGAAGAATTTTGTACAAAATCTGCAGATTTATTCAATATCATTTTGGGAATAGCGTGACTAAACATTTAACTTATTAAATTATAATTATGTTTTAATTATGTTATGTAATGTAATATAATTATGTTTGTATAATTATATTTATTTATTATGTAAATCCAATCAGAACCACAAATTTACCAAAGTAAGTCTCTGATATACTTTTTTTACTAAAAGACAAAAAATATTATTTTACAAACTGTGTTGTGTACATAACTACTATACAAAATGCAACATAGGCTCATTCTGAAAAACGTAGCCCTATATGCATTTCTGGAGGTTGCGAATTATGTAGCCAGAAGTACGTAGGGCCGCATTTTGTCTTTAGAATAAACGCAACGGGATGATATTTCACTGCTTCTTATCGCACTTACCAGCTGACCAAGCCAAAAAATAAAATAAACAAGTAAATAACAGGGTGAGAATGTGGTCAAATGTGAAAATGTGGTAAAAATCAGGTGAGGGCTTTTCTTTTTCTGGATTGCTTTTTAAAACTGTCAGTTGGGAAGGGAAGTGAGTGGGCGGGTCAGTCGGGACTTTTGAAAACACTATTGGTTGGGTTTAGGGAAGGAGGAGGGTGGGTCAGTCGATCGGTCAGTCAGTCGACAGCGGCCTCTGGTGGATTTACGTGTAAACAGCAGGCGCGAATAGCACTCGTGAGAGAAATTTAATCCTGTCTGTCAAGTTCTGTCAGCTCTTGGATTTCATTTAAATGATCTTCATTTGTGTTCAGAATATAAACAAAGGTTTTACAGACTTTAAGACAGATGGACTGTGCCTTTAATTTGAATTAACTTATATTATCCTCGAGGTGTTAACACTAAATGAGCCCATTGTTTCAGAGCCAGCTGGAAAAGAAACAGAGGAGATGAAACAAAAACAACTGAAGACAATGAGTGCATGTGTAAGGGCATTAAAAGATGCCTGCAACTTTACATTAACCAACTACACAGTGTGCATGTGTCATGAGTTGATATGTTAAAATATAGAAATACAATTTAGACTTAAAAGCTCATGCTGTGATGCATTGTTTTCCAGTGATTACACTAATTCGCAGGTCAGAGTTCGCTCAAGTTTACATGTCCCACATATGCATACATATGAATGAAGTCAAAGTAAGGAGAAAGTGAAATCTCAGTGTAATGAGGAAGTGTATTCTGGCTAATTCTTTACTGTTTAAAAATTTAGCATCTCAAAAGCTTAATTAACACAGTAAGATGCTTAGATGCAGTGCTTGCTCTCTTGCTCTCTGAAACACACACACACACATACACATTTGCACACATATGTTTTCAGGCATAATGATTTTATATTGTATTTTCTATCCGTCTATGCCTAAACCAAACCATCACAGTAAATGATCTGCATTTTCACATATTGAAAAATATTTAATTCTAGATGATTTAAGAGCTTTTTTCCTAATGAGGACCAAAAACACGTTTCCACAAAGTCACATTTACTGTTGTAGTTATGTGTTCCCACAAGGTGAGGAATACAAGGTATACACACACACGCACACACACACACACACACACACACACACACACACACACACACACACACACACACACACACACACACACACACACACACACACACACACACACACACACACACATGAAGAACAAAAACTTTTTTTTTCTATTTTTTTTGCACTTAAACTCTTTAATTCTAATGTAACAATAATGTAATAACATGTTTTCTAAACATTCCTAAAATAACTTATGTTTTTGCAATTGTACTTTTCGATACACAACATTAAAATGTGATATCTGAAAATGACTAAAAAATGGTTTTGTTTGTACACAATGTTGTGCATCATTATTGGAGATGCTAGCTTGCTAGACAAAACTGCTTCCCAAACTTGTTGTTCTTGTTGAAACCACTGGAGTGATAACTGCTACTAACAAACCCATAGACAGCCTGGTTTAAGAGGTGGTTCTTTTTTCTCAAAATGTGGACCTTTTTGTAGTCATTCGCTTTATTTTCTATTTAATTATGAGATTTAAATACTGCATTTTAGTGACATTTTAAGCATTAATTTTAGCTGGATTAGCTTGTCGGATGGGCATCCACACTTTTTAATGTACCAAAATATTTTCTAAAGATTTAGAATAAAGAAATATGAATAAATACTTATTTTTATATAAAAATATTTTACATCATATATCATTAGAAAAAAATAGGAATTTGTTAAAGTTTTAAATAAAAAAACTGTAGCCTGTTATTATTTATTAGGCAAATAACAAACTGAGCAGCATATTCAACTTTCCTCAGACAGAATTAGAATGGCTATTTAAATAATACAAAATTAAAACATAATAAAAATAAAAGAGCTTCATGATTAGTCTAGCCTACGGATGGGCAAACTTGATCCTGGATGGCCGGTGTCCCTGCAGACTTTTGCTTCAACCCTAATCAAACACGCCTGCCTGCAGCTTTCTAGTGATCTTGAAGACACTGATTAGTGTGTTCAGGTGTGTTTGACTAGTGTTGGAGCAAAAGTCTGCAGGGACACCGGCCCTCCAGGATCAAGTTTGCCCATCCCTGGTCTAGCCTCTCTAGTAAAAAAGTACATTTGATTGAAAAGTCATGGCGAACAACAATAGCCAAATTAGTATTCAAATTAATTTTAATATGGGCCCCTTTTGGTGCTTTACACCTTTTTATCTGTACTTATATTTATGAATAAGGTACAAGATTTAGAATAAAAGTTACGTGTAAAATGTTTTCTCTATTTAAAAACAATACAGCAGTGAAAGGACTTCACTTCTGTCACAAAGTATGTGTTCTTGAACAGCTGGATGTTGGACTATACTGTAGTAGTAATAGTTTGCATTGGCCAAAACTGATTAGCTGAAGTCACACTGATGTGATGGTCAACAGAGGATTTGGCTTCGTCTTAAAACCTTTTTCATGGGATTATTTGTACAATTTATGATGGTGTAGCAGTCAAAATAGGACAAATGAGCTCATGTATGGGACAAATTCTGGACCTTTGTCATTGAGGGGTGGGTCTTTCCCGAATACCCCCCACCCCCCAGGTGCTCCGTTTTCCCCCACAAGTCCAAAGACATGTGGTATAGGTGAATTGGGTAAGCTGAAATTGTCCGTAGTGTATGTGTGTAAATGAGTGTTATGGATGTTTCCAGTGATGGGTTGCAGTTGGAAGTTCATCGACTGTGTAAAACATATGCTGGATAAGTTGGTGGTTCATTCCGCTGTGGGGACCCCAGATTAATAAAGGGACTAAGAAGAAAAGAAAATGAATGAATGAATATAATATTGGTTTCTGATTACATGATATTTTTGACTGTTCCAATAGTCATTATTTCTATGCTATTTTGACTCATTTCATGGCTACATGTTGCTTTCTGACTAGTCATGTGAACTACACTTATGTCCAAATGGCCCTTGTCATATATGAATCACCAGAAAGCACCTACATCAAAAAATATTGTCGATTAATATCAACAAACTTTCTTGCCATATGTCTGTAGCCAGCGCAAGGATATTATGCGATGTCTGAAAATCGTCTCTTACATGTATTCCTGTTAAAATAGATGCAGTACAAGATCTGGACCAAAGTAAATATGTTCTGAAACATCTCTCAAAGATGTAAGGCATGCTCTCTGTGCAAGCAGGTAGTCACGTTGGTTTTGCTGAGGGTTTTTCATTGTTTGTTATGTTAGACTTTATGAATCCCAATGGGAAATTCACGTCTCAGCAGAGCTCTCCTTACTAAAAATAGGTCAAATAAGTTGCATATACTGTATATATAAATCAATAATTAAATTACAGTCATACTGCACACCTTAGTTTCAAACAACGAGTAGACACTTGTCCATATCTAATAACTATTACAGTTCAGCACAATACATCTAGTATGATTTTGGTTATGTATCTTTTTCTGTAACACCAGGGCTGAATTAATCTTGTACTAAAAGAGCTTGCACACGCTTGAACTGTATCAAAAAGGGGATGATTATCGTGGTTCATCATACTGACAAATTTGTCCATCATTCTATAATGTGCAATCTCTTCTATAGTGGGTAGTAAACACCACACAACAGAACCTGCCCTTTTTATAAGCTCATTTAATTTGTTTTTCTCCTTCTCCAACAGTCCCCCTCCCCAGCAGGTTACAGCATCCATGATCACAGAAGACACCACAGAATCATAAAAAGTTTTTAACAGTGTCTGACACACACCAAAGGACCTCAGTCGTCTTAATAAATGAATGAGACTCTGACCTTTCTTATACACCTGAATTGTATTTTCAGACCAATCAAGCTTGTTATTGCACTGTGATAATTTCATTGCTCCTGCTGCAGCCATGGCACGGCAACAAAGTTCCTTGACTATTACACCAGAATGAGAGTATAGTTCTTATCCATATTGACCTAGAAAATAACCTTTCATTTCCATTGAATTTAGTACACAATTTAGTACAGAACCTAGCAAGCTTTTTTTGTGTTTAAAAGATGTCTAATAGATGCCTAATAGAAGTCTAAACATAGTCATCTTGGTTAAAGCAAAGCTAAATTTAGGCTGTCAGTGAAAATCTATTAGATGTTTAAGAATAGCCCAAAACTAGACTAGTCATTAAATAAACAGAAATGAATGACTGCACATATAAAGTCTGTCTAATCTGTCTATTTGATGACTAGTCTAGTTTTGGGCTATTCTTAAACGTCTATTAGATTTTCACTGACAGCCCAAGTTTAGCCTTTTTTAGCCAAGCTGTCTACGTTTAGATGTCTATTAGACGTCTATTAAACACAAAATTGTTTGCAGGGTAGCTAACCAAATTTGTGTTGGTTAAGATCTTTTTGGTGTTGATGGTTCATTTAGAACATTTAAGATCTGTCAAAACTTTATATACCAGAAAAGGTTCTTCATGGTGGAAAAAAGTTTGTTCAATTATTAAAATGTTCTTACAAAGAAAAAAAATGGACCTTTAAAGAGCTGTTTATTTAAAAGAACTAAAATTCTTATAGGAGAACCAAAATCAAAAATTGTGTGCGGGAATGAATGAGCGAAGTTTATTTACAGTCCAAAACAAAACAAAAAAGGACCTGAATTTGACTGATTACACACCACCCAAAAATCACACACACAAAACCACCTCACTCACATCAGCCTTTGCAAAGTTGTTACACTGTAAAAAATGTAACTGCCCATTGGATTTGTTTTTCCTAAAGATCAATGGTTACTGGTTTTCAGCTTTCTTCAAAATATCTTTTTTTGTGTTCAGTCTGTTGAAGAAACTTGTAAAGGTTTAAAACCAGTCGCGAGTAAATACCCAGCAAGCATTTTTTTGTGTTTAAAAGATGTCTAATAGACGTCTAAACATAGTTGTCTTGGCTAAAACAAGACAAAATTTGGGCTGTCAGTGAAACCCTAATAAACGTAAACTAGACTATTCATCAAATAAACAGAAATGAATGACTGCACATATAAAGTCTGTCTAATTGGTCTATTTGACCACTAGTCTAGTTTTGGGCTATTTTAAACGTCTATTAGATTTTCACTGACAACCCGAGTTTAGCCTTGTTTTAGCCAAGCTGTTTACATTTAGATGTTAGACATCTATTCATTCATTCATTTTCTTTTCGGCTCAGTCTCTTTAGTAATCCGGGGTTGCCACAGCGGAATGAACCACCAACTTATCCAGCACATGTTTTACACAGCGGATGCCCTTCCAGCTGCAACCCATCACTGGGAAACATCCATACACGCTCATTCACACACAATTTAGCTTACCCAATTCATCTATACCACATGTTTTTGGACTTGTGGGGGAAACCGGAGCACTCGGAGGAAACCTACACGAACTTGGGGAGAACATGCAAACTCCACACAGAAACACCAACTGACCCAGCTGAGGCTCGAACCAGCGACCTTCTTGCTGTGAAGCGAACGTGCTACCCACTGTGCCACCGTGTCGCTTTGTTAGACATCTACTAAACACAAAATTGTTTGCTGGGAAGAGTCGTGCTTTATATAGGACAATTATAGAAACACTTCAGTCATTTTTGAGTGATATGCTAATGGTCTCATTTGATTCAATGATCTATGCTAAGCTAAGCTAAAAGTGCTCCCGCCAGACAAAGACATCAGCTGAATGGATTCCAAAAAGTTAAAACTCAACTGTTCAACTCCAGGGAGCTAAAATGTGTCTAAACACGTGTTTTATTAAATGAATACAGGTTTTAAAGCTGTAAGTTTGCAGTGTCGCTTGAAAGTGAAACAAAGAGAGAACCCTTTCTTTTGTTTTGGTAAAAACTATAATTGCTAATTGTTGAATATTATTTAGTTATTTTTAAAAATATATGAGTGATATATCCATTGCGTCTGAAAAAAAATTGCAAGTATTTTCTATTTTCAGCTTAATGTAAGTGTTATGTTTTTTACTTATCTGCTTTAATATATTTTATATTATACTGTTACAACCTTCTTTTAGGTCTATGAGTTTTGTTCAAAGGTGTAACAAAGAAGACTAAAATTTTTGGTAAATAATGTTGAATTTGAATTTTTTTTTAAAAGATAAACGTGGAGAACACACCACTCCTCAGCCCCAGAGTGAAGAGTCAGCACAAGGTTTAGAAAAAATAAACATTAGAATTTATTCAATAGAAATATAAGAACTTTAACAGAAACTATATATCAAACTAAGTGAGTATAGCCTAAAACAACAAACAGAAAGCAGCTAACTAAGTTTAGAGGACTAGCTGAATAAAAAATACTGCTAGCTAATTAAAAATACTATCCTAGCTAATAAAAAAAACCTGTATACTATGTGACTGATTCACACTTTTGCTATTTAATCAGTACATCTTCAGTTTGTATGTTTTCCTTTGTCTTTGATGGCTCTTTTGAAGTTAAACATGGGAGATTTCCAACGCACATGACCTTTAATATCCGCCTGTTTATGTTGGTTCTGCTGATGTCACTGTGGGCGTGCGTGTTGTTTCTGTCTTTTTCAAAGTGGGTCTGTCCCTGACCCTAAATGACACTGTTTTGGAGACTCTTTTTTTGTTTTTTTTTTCTATCTCTTTGATGTCAAAGTTGAAAACAGGTCATTGATAACAGATCCCTGAGAAAAAAAGATGTCTATACATGTCTCTCTTGGAAATCGAATTTGCTTCATTAAACCTGTCAGGAGGGGAAATCAGAGATCAAAAGAATATTCAGTTTGATCTGGGACTCTAAAAAGGCTTAACACACTTCCGCATTCCTTTATACAGAAAAGCAAGGTCATCTTGGGTGGGTTGTTAATAAAGGTGGGATTGTCGGGGGTGAAGTGCGGATGGTTATTTGAGGACACGAGTGTGATGTTTTCATGATTTTATTGCCTCAAGAGGGTTACATTTTTTAAAACCTAAATGTCCGACTGGTTTGTTTTCGTCTCTTTTTAAGCTAAAAACACAAACACCAGTCAGAGTCCTGCTGTGAATGGAAACGTAGATGCACATGCTTTCCGCCTGGACAGTAAAACTACCACCTGTCCTACTACGGCAGAAACACCACTTGCTATTAAGTGACATGCACAAGTGCACACTTGTTTGAATCACATGCACTGTAAACATAACCCCAGCTCTTTCAAGTGGGGCAGAAATTTATTTTTCTTACTGATTTGGTGAATAACAGCAAACATATATGGAGTTAAACTGTGGTGACCTGTGGGTTAACATCGAACAGATCATTTATATGAATGGCGTAAATGCTGATAATTCTCAAATGACCTCATACTAAATAAATCAAAGTTAAATAAGTAAACTGAGTACTTATTAAAACAAGTACACTGTAATCAATTAGTCATGACAGCATATGTTTTAGGTCATTGTAACTTATTAAACAAAGCTACTCATCTTCTAACTTAATTGTATAAGTTACGCAGGCCAGTTTAACATAATATAAGTTTAATGGACTCATAAGGTTAATTTGATTCAGCTTAAAAATTTAAGGCAACTAGGATTTTTTTACAGTGTAGTACACAAATACAGTTGAAATATATTTTAAAGGTTAATTTATGTAGGCATACTAATATCAATGTACCAGTAGTACACTTTTAAGTATATACTATTACACTAATTTCTTAACAAGGTATGCTTTCAAGTGTAACAGCAGTACACTTTGAGTATGCATTTAGTAGTGACGGTTTACTGGTAGAATAAAAAAATATATTTAAAATAACTAACTATAACCTGTCATAGCATTTATCTGCTACTCTCTGATAATTCAAGTGGGTTTATTTTATATTTGCACCTAGGTTGCGTTGAATAAAAGTGTCTGCTAAAGCAGGGGTTCTCAAACTTTGCAGCTCGCGACCCCCAAAATAACAATTCCAGTGACTCGTGACCCCCACTATCCTCACAGGTGGTTATAAACACAAACATTGCACACAACAGTTCACACACAGCAATAGGAATTATATTAATGAGCTTATTGACAACACAAGAAAAGTGCAAGTCTAACAACCATATAATTTTTTATAGTCCTTATTCATTAGTTTAATTTATATAAACCTCACTTAATGAGAATGGTGGGCAATGTTTACAACACAAGACTATTCTTGGTTTAATTTTGGAGGCCGCCACTTGGAAATCATCTTCTATGTTCTGCCGTGGCCTTTATTTTTATGTATGTGAGTGCCGTAAAGGTGTCAAACTTTAACATTGTGAAAATCAATCTGCTGCAACTAACACTATTGCTCTGTCATTAATCTAGCATAATAACCCCAGGGGTCGCAATCCAATGGAAAAAGAATTGAAAGGTTGAGGGCTGTTGGGAACACTTTATTTTGATGGTTCATTTGAATATTAGTAGAATTAGTTGGCATTTAGATGCAATATAACTTAAATTCGACAAACGGACCATCGAAATAAAGTGTGACCGCATGTTGTTTTTATGTAACTATTACATACTATTTTTATCTTCTGTAGGTTTTAGATAAAATATGGTAATTCTAATAGTTTATTAACATATATTATATTTTTGGAAGTCACCAAGCGACCCCTCACCCCCTCATTATCTCGCGACCCACTACTTTGGGAACCACTGTCCTAAACAACTAAATGTAAATTCATATTTTTAACATAAACGTTTTCAAGAATACTCTATTCTTGTCCCTTCTTGTAAAAATTTGTAATCAATCACTCAAAAAATAAATAAATAAATAAAAATCTTTACTACACTTTTACTATCGTAAAGGGGGGATCAATAAATCCACCACAAAAGTGATTTATGCAGCTGCATAATTTATTTTTGTGGTGCATTTATTGATTTTGCACATTAGGTACACCACCATGTTTCTCTTTAAGTATTCATGTTTATACTTGAAATATATATTTAATAGTACTTTAACTCTTTAACTGCCTGCTTTACCAAATGGTTGATCATATTTTAACTGTTTTACATAATGATTGTTAAAGTGATTTAAAGAATGACTGTTTTAATTAATAGTTTACACACAGGCGACGCGGTGGCGCAGTTGGTGGCACATTCGCCTCACAGCAAGAAGGTCTCTGGTTTGAGCCTCGGCTGGGTCAGTTGGCGTTTCTGTGTGGAGTTTGCATGTTCTCCCCGTGTTTGCGTGGGTTTCCTCCGGGTGCTCCGGTTTCCCCCACAAGTCCAAAGACATGTGGTACGGGTGAATTGGGTAAGCTAAATTGTCCGTAGTGTATGTGTGTGAAAGAGTGTGTATGGATGCTTCCCAGTGATTGGGTTGCGGCTGGAAGGGCATCTGCTGCGCAAAACATGTGCTGGATAAGTTGGTGGTTCATTCCGCTGTGACGACCCCGGATTAATAAAGGAACTAAGCAGAAAAAGAAAATAAATGAATGAATGCGTTTACACACACAGCATTGTTAGTTTACAAGAAAATCAATCATAATCGCACTGCTACTTGATTTTGGTTTTACTGTAAAAAACAAAACAAGAAAACATGTCAAATGAGAATCTGAAATATTTTATGGCATACTCAAAAAATAAAGATGAGTTAGTGTTCAAAAATGTTTTATTTTGATAGTTTTTTTTAAAATAAATTGTTCTTACACGTCATAATTTTAGATTTTTCATAGTACATGTATTAATTCTGGTACTTTTACCATAACCCAACATATCAACCTCTACCAAATGGTTGATATTTTAGAAATTATGGGATGTGTTGAGTGTCAAAATCCAAAAAAAAAGTTTTGTTGGTGGGGCAGTTAAAGGGTTAAGTACACTACCTCTTTAAGTATTTATGTTTATACTTGAAATATATATTTAATAGTACTTTAAGTACACTACCTCTTTAAGTATTTATGTTTATACTTGAAATATATATTTAATAGTGCTTTAAGTAGATGTAAAGTAATTTCCTATACGTTTGGACATTTTTCAAGTTCTGAAAGTATCAAAATGCGATGCATGATGAGCAATATTGGTCTAATAGATAAATATGTTCTAACGTTCTTCTGCAGCTTAAGGACAACAAGTTCGTATGTCTGTCAGTGATAAAACACTTCCAAATCAGTGTCTGACCGTTGAGAAGTACAGTTTTATCACTGCAGACATTACAGTAACCGCCGGCATGACAAACGTCTGCAAGGTTATAAGAAAAAAAAGGTTAAGGTTATATAAAAAGTAAACAGTTTTGGGTAACATGAGCATGGGTATTACCAAAACATCCATTAGTGTTGAAAGACATAGGCTACACATTTTAATTTATATATGAACTGTAACTGTCACATTTGTCTACACTGTCTGACAAGGTTAACGGTAAAGGATAAATCCTCAGATGCAAGGTGTTCATGGTATTCTTGCCTGGAGGTTTTGACAGGGGAAACAGAGAGGCTACAGTTACCACTATGACGCTTTATCTCCGTCAGCAGATACTCGCGTTCCCACACGCGCGTGAACGAACAACTTGATCACGTGACGCGCAGAGAAACTCTCCACGCGCTGAAGAAGAAAAAAATGATGCAACACTGTAAGACAATTGCGTGGATCATGTGGTCCTAGAAAACTCCCCTCGGAGACATTCGAAAGCCCAGCGGTTGACACATTATTAAAGCGCCCTTCCCCAACGGAGTGTCACATCCTGTGGCCCATTCATAAACTCCGCGGCGCGGCCACGACAAAAGGCCTCGCGACGCGCGTGGAGAGGAGGAGACGTGTCTGTGGCCATGTCGTTTTTCCCGCGCGTCTATTATTATCCCAAGAGAGGGGCTGTGACAATAGTGGTAGCTGGAGCTTTCCAAAACGGGGTGCCGTCCTGACCTGAGTGAGGTCACGTACCACAGGGCGAGTGCACGCGGTGCCACAGAGCGCGCGCGTTGTGTCTCTCACCTCATTACGAGCGCCAAAAACGCGTAAAATGAACGCCAGACCAAAGGACCAGGACGCGACAATTTGGCTTCATAAAATGCTTGTATAACAGTTTTCGAGGGGGAACTTAATGAATGAGGAGCTTTGTGTGCCGCGTTCTGAAATAAATCACAAATTGCATTAGCTGGCTTCAGTAAACTCATAACATGAACCTGAATGGGATGTTCTTGAACCTATGAAAAACCTCATGGAAAATTAGATTCGGAGGGAGCCACAAACAGGCCTACTTTTAGTTCTTTTTGTTACTGTTGTTGTGGCGAATAAGTGATCCAGAATGAAGTTGCGGAATATAGTTCAGAAGAGTTCGAATTCATTAGTAGCCTAATGCCTGTGCTAAGCCCATAAACTCTCATTATTAATTCTCTGCTAATGCTTTTGCATTAATATGTCGCATAATAGATGCCAATACCAGTAACAATATGTAATTTGACTACAAATGTTGTAAATGAAAATATAGTAGTTAATTAATGGTTTGTGTTGCATATTATATTATTTAATACATGTTTAAGTTCCCACAAAGGTGAGATATAACAATATAAAATATTTAGCCTACATGCACAGTAAAAGTATATAGGAAATAAAACAGATTAGTTGAGGCATGTTAACCTATTGTACATAAAAAGCATGTCTAATTTAAGTTTGATTATTTACATTTATTATCAAGAGAAAAAATTAATAGTCCTCCAAATGCCTACCCTACATTGCTTGGATGAATCTATACAAAAGACACCTTACTGTTGTTTCAGATGAGGTAGGCTACTTGTCGGGTAGTAAACACACGTTTTTCACGCTTGTACACATTATGTTCCGATACAAACAGTGACGCATATTACGCGCTGTGTTCAAAGAAACACCTCGGACTGGATCCCCGGCAGCCAATCGGAGCAGAGGGGGATCATTTAAGAAATCATTGATATTGCCAATGCGTCAAACACGAGCGTGTCAGCGGGACCCAGTGTGCGTATAAATACCGCGAGGCGACCCGGAGAGAGCTAGTCGTTTTGGAGAGCGCAAAGACAGTGAGGAACTCCACGTTTCACTTCATTTATTTATTTATCTATTTATTCTGAGCCGTGCTTTGGGATGAACAGACTGCTTCTGAACTTCTTCTGGGTGGCAGCATTCAGCGCACTCCTCGCCGCGCCGGGGCTCCGGGCTTCTCCAGTGGTCGGGCAGGAACCGATCCGCTGCGCCCCGTGCTCCCCGGAGCGGCTTGCCGAGTGTCCGGCGGTGGATCCCGGCTGTGAGGAGGTGCTTCGAGAGCCGGGCTGCGGCTGCTGCCTCGCCTGTGCGTTGAAGAGAGGTGACCCGTGCGGGATCTACACTGCGCCCTGCGGCGCCGGGCTGCGCTGCTTGCCGAAACCGGGAGAAGCCCGACCCCTGCACGCACTCACCCGGGGACAAGCGGTGTGCACAGAGAACCCCGAGCCTAACCACAGCCAAAGCGAGACAGCACCAGGTACCGGCTTATTATTATATTATATTGCAGCCCGGCGAGTCCTCTCGCTGATTCAACCACTCATGAGATTTCATCAGCATTACAAACCAGTCGAACCAGTATCAGATATTTCAGCTTTTATAAAAAATACATTTACATTTATGCAAAAGTAGGCTATAATAAATTTGAGCTATGTCTTGTAATTTACATTTATTTCTTTTTATTATTTTTGATTTATAAATTTATAATACACATTACAAAATTGTGAACATAAAATTTTAAGTTTTTATTTTATACAATTCTAAAAAAAAAAAAAAAAATTAAATAAATAAATGTAAAAAAAAAAAAAAGAATTTAACTAAACGTTATGCTATAAATGACAAAATGTATGTTGAATTTACTGCTCAAACTAAGCATTTTATTTTGTTCCATTTATTTATTTATTTATTTTTTGGACAGGTAAAAATATAAAGTTTTCACAATTACTGAATATTTTTTTTATTCAAATCTGAATAAACAATTCAAAACTTTAGATAGCGAATACATTTCTATACGCCTTTCAGTAGGCTGATTAGGAGTGACTAATCCCGCCAACAGCTCTCACCTCTCCTTTTCTTCTTTCAGATCATCCGGAGTCTCCTAACGGGCCGACAGCAGTCAATGAAGGCAGCTCCACCGTGTTCGTGACCGGGCACGGAAAGCCCTTCGACCCACGGGTCATCACTAACAAAGAGAGCATGAAGGCCAAAGTCAACGCGATACGCAAGAAACTGGTGGAACAGGTGAGCTCATGGCACCTCAGTTCATCTATAAACGAACGACCTAAAGAAATGTATGAAGGTTCAGTGTAATTGAGACTCCATTTACCACATACGACCACAAGAGGACGGTATAAGGTTACTGGGATTTCTTAATCTCTACATGTCAAAGAAATAACCTGTGTAAAATTAAGATGCATGACTTTAAGAGATGCAATTTTAAAAGACATTAAGAATAATAATTATTTTAACTTATTGTAGTAGTAGTACTAGTAATAATAATAATAATAATAATAATAATAAAATAATAATAATAATTATTACTAGTAATAATAATAATAAAACAATTTATAATAATAATAATTATTATTATTATTATTAGTAGTAGGGTTAGTAGTAGTAGTAGTAGTAAACCATTACATTTAAAATAAATAAATATTACTGATATTAACTGCCTAGTATTAACTGTTGTTGTTTATTAAACATTTTATACAATTACGTTAAGTAAACTAATTATTATTATTATTAGACAGACAGACAGACAGACAGACAGACAGACAGATAGATAATTAGTATTAGCAATAGTAGTAGTAATGTGTATTAAATCTAATAATTATTTATCAATATTAATATAGCAATATAGAAATTATTATATTTAATAACACAGAAATATTATCATCATTATTATAGAAGTAGTATAGTATAAGTTGTATTTCTGTGATTATTATTAATATTTTAAAAGGTTAGTTAATAATACCCATATTTAAAAAAAAAAGGAAATATTTGTGTGTGTGTGTGTGTGTGTGTATATATATATATATATATATTTACTATATATAGTATAATAAAAATAACCTATTAGCATGTAATAAGATACAAAACTTATGCATTCTGTTGTTGTGTTTCTCTAGGGTCCCTGTCATATCGAACTCCAGACGGCCCTTGACAAGATCACTAAATCACAGCAGAAACTGGGAGACAAATTGACCAGATTCTACCTGCCAAACTGCGACAAACACGGCCTGTACAAAATAAAACAGGTGAGAAGAGTCGTCCTGTGCTCACACTGTGAGGTTGTGTGTTGGTATATAAGGCCTGACGTGTGATATTCGCCAACACGATGATATACGTGTGATGGCAGAGTGTTAGAACCACACTCCACCGAGAACTAGGCCGTGTGCATGCAAGCTTGTGTTTCTAAAGAATGAAAAAAAAAAAAAAAGCCCGTCTCACTCTCTTTCTGTCTCGTTCTCCCCGCAGTGCGAATCATCTCTAGATGGTCAGAGGGGGAAGTGTTGGTGTGTGTCATCCTGGAATGGGAAGAAGATTCCTGGATCAAGTGACCTGCCAGCAGATGCCGAGTGTCCCGAGGAACTCAACCACTGATCCGTCACACACATGCATATAACACCACTGATTTTTTTTATCATTATATATATTTTTGAAAGTATTTATTTATTGTTAGTGGTGATATTTAATTCAGGTACACTGTTTTTCGATTGGTAAATTCTCCAAAAAAAAAAAAAAAAGAAAAAAGAAATCTATTTTTCTGTAAAGAGAACAAATATGTATTTTACATGAAGTACCCACACATTATTTATTTAAATGAATGTATTCATTTCCATATCTGGATAAGACTATTTATTCCTTATGCCTTATGCATATTTTTGTATGGTGTAAATCTGTATATTTGCTTTATATCTCTAACTTTCTTCAGGCTCGCTTTGTTGGAAAGGAATGAAATGGAAAAAAAAGCACTGCATGACCAAACCTGTTTGTCACTGTCCGTACATTGCCATATTTTTATACTGTATATGTTTTTGTATTATTATTATTATTTTATATTTTACTAATGATTTTCTTTATTTGTAATGAATAGATTGATTTTTTAACTTTCAAAAGTATTGATCTTCACAGCTTTTAAAACGGGTAACTGCCTGTTCCTACCTCTGCCTTTTAAGTTGTCCTTTATTTTAAATCAAGTGGGCTTATTATGTCTGTAAAGTTGATGTTATCAAATCGATCATATTTGTATCGTCTACATACTGTGGTAAATGTGTTATGTTTAAAGCGATTCAATGTCTACACTGAGATAAAAGAGACGTTGCCTCACTCCAAAGCTCATGTGTATTATATATTTTTCATGATTTGTAATTGTAAGTTGTTGTGGGTAAAAAAAAAACTATTTAATAAATCATCTTTGCAAGCACCACTGTGTTATTATTATTCACATTCACACACACTTTGCCCTCGAGGATCTGTGGTGAAGCAAGACTCAATCAAACTCAATTATGTCAAGACAAAACAACAACACCTGAACATAATGGGGAACTTGTAAACGCAAACCACATAGTGCAAAAAAAAAAGTATATATATATATATATATATATATATATATATATATATATATATATATATATATATATATATATATATATATATATAGTTGAAGTCAGAATTATTAGCCCCCCTGAATTATTAGTCCCCCAGTTTATTTTTTTGGAGAGAAGATTTTTTTTCAACACATTTCTAAACATAATAGTTTTAATAACTCATTTCTAATAACTTATTTATTTTGTCTTTGCCATGATGACAGTAAATAATATTTGACTAGATATTTTTCAAGACACTTCTATACAGCTTAAAGTGACATTAAAAAGCCTAACTAGGTTAATTAAGTGAACTAGGCAGGTTAGGGTAATTAGGCAAGTTATTGTATAACGATGGCTTGTAGACTATCGAAAAAATATATAGCTTAAAGCGGCTAATAATTTTGTCCTTAAAATGTTTATTAAAAAAATTAAAAACTGCTTTTATTCTAGCCGAAATAAAACAATTCTTTAATTCTTTCGGTTGAAAAAAAAATATTATCAAACATACTGTGAAAATTTCCTTGCTTTGTTAAACATCATTTGGGAAATATTTAAAAAAGAAAAATAAATTAAAAGGGGGGGCTAATAGATCTGACTGTATATGTACTGTATATATATATATACAGTATATCGTCACCTTGGAATTATAAGGTTTTAGCTGCATTCTAAATGATTTTGAGATATTGAGCTTTAAAGTTTTTGCATTCTATAGCAAACAGCACATGTGTAACAATTGTTTTTTAAATAAAAAGTCTTAAACTGTAAACAACCTTTAAAAAAACATCCCATAATGTAAATAAGTTGTCATTTAATAAGAATATAATAACTCAGTAACTCAATTTTGACAAAAATGTCAGATAGAACCTTATTGATCTAAGGTGTATATATACAGATGGATAGACAGACAGACAGACAGACAGACAGACAGACAGACAGACAGACAGACAGATAGACAGATAGATAGATAGATAGATAGATAGATAGATAGATAGATAGATAGATAGATAGATAGATAGATAGATAGATAGATAGATAGATAGATAGATAGATAGATAAACAGAGAGGATCTGCGGTGAAGCAAGACTCAATCAAACTCAATTAGTATGTCAAGACAAAACGACAACACCTGAACATAATGGGGAACTTGTTAACGCAAACCACAAAGTGCAAAAAAAAAAACGAAATCTGCCTTTCTCTCTCCCCATTTCTCCTGCCAAGCTCGCTTATGTTCTGTCTTGTCTATATTTAAAAGCGTGTGCAGGCAGAACTGTGAATGTGTGCTTTTATTGTGGTAATCTCAAATGAGGTGGACTAACTTTAGCTTGGCATTAGCTTGGGAAACCAGGTTCCACTCTCTCCACATTACCTTTGACATTCAGGTAAGAAAAGTAAAGAGTAAACAGAAAGGTTCGTTCATTCATTTTCTTTTTGGCCTAGTCCCTTATTAATCAGGGGTCACCACAGCGGAATGAACTGCCTAAATAGAAAGGTATTGTTTGCAAATTTATTAGCACTGTCGCCTCAGCAATAAGGTCGCTGGTTCGAGTCTCGGCTGGGTTAGTTGGCATTTCTGTGTGGAGTTTGCATATTCTCACCATGTTCATGTGGGTTTTCTACGGGTGCTCTGGTTTCCCCCACAGTCCAAAGACATGTGCTATAGGTGAATTGAATTAACTAAATTGGTCATCGTGTATGTGTTTAAATGAGTGTGTATGGATGTTTCCCTGTACTGGGTTGCAGCTGGAAGGCCATCCGCTGTGTAAAACATATGTTGGATAAGTTGGCGGTTCATTCCGCTGTGGCGACCCATGATGAATAAAGGGACTAAGCCAAAGCAAAATAAATGAAATCATATTAGCAGCCAATGACTATCAAAGTACAACACTGTTCACAGTCAATTAAATAGTGCTGTGTTGTTTTGACGTCATACTTACATGCCATTTCAGACCGAATATTCAAAGTAGTAGCATGATAAACAATACAGAGACGTGTCATGAGTTGTAGCTGTTCAAAAATGAACAAATGTACAAATATAAAACAACAAAAACAAAAGCTAAAAAATCAAATAAACAACAAGGTGAGAATGGGGTAAAATCTGAAAATGTGGTAAAAATCAGGTGAGGGCTTTTCTTTTTCTGGATTGCTTTTGAAAACACTGTTGGGAAGTGGGTGGACGGGTCAATCGTGCTTTTGAAACCACTATTGGTTGGATTTAGGGAAGGAGGAGGTTGAGTCAGTCAGCTGACAGCAGCCTCTGTTAGATTTACATGAGACGGGCA
The DNA here is from genome assembly GCA_903798195.1 of Danio kyathit. Taxonomy (NCBI): domain Eukaryota; kingdom Metazoa; phylum Chordata; class Actinopteri; order Cypriniformes; family Danionidae; genus Danio; species Danio kyathit. Next base: position 19,250,501 of record LR812538.1, read on the forward strand.
GGCACGAATGGCACTGACAAACCCTGGCCCATTCTGATTACGTACCCCTATATACATTTCTGGAAAGCGTCAAATATGTCCCAGGACCTACGTTTTTTTTGCAGTTTTTGTTTTTCGCGAATCCACCAGAGGCCGCTGTGTACGCTTTCAAATTTTTCTTGCAAGGGCCATTCGCACCTGCAGTTCTTGCATGAATCCACCAGAGGCCACTGTCGACCGACTGACTGATTGACTGACCCACCCACCTCCTTCTCTAAACCTGACCGTAAGTGTTTTAAAAAGGACAGATTGACCAGCGCCCACCCACTTCCCTAAACCCAATCGACAGTTTTAAAAAGCAATCCAAAAAAAGAAAAGAACTCACCTGATTTTTACCATGTTTTCAGATTTTACCACATTCCTACCCTGTTATTACCTGTTTATTTTATTTTTTTGGTTTTTGCTTTTGTCATACCCGCTTTCTGGAACCGTTCTTTGTCGAACTCAAACCTTGTCACGGCCAACTCCGCTCTTCGTCTCAAGTCCGCCGACGTATGTGGAGAGCCTCTGGGGAAACTGGTAACAGCGGGAAAGCCGTCCATACGGAGGTAAGCGGTCAGCTGCTAAGCGCGAATAGGAACGGCATCATACCGCCCCGTAGCATTCATTTTAATAACTAAATAAAAAAAAGCCGTCCATACGGAGGTAAGCGGTCAGCTGCTAAGCGCGAATAGGAACGGCATCATACCGCCCTGTAGCATTCATTTTAATCACTAAATTCAGCCATACGTTCCTTTAGCTACAAAATTCTCAATCTCCAGAAATGTATATAGGGCTACATTTTCAGTATGAGGCCATGTTGGGGACTCATGAGAGAAGTCTGAGATCTGAAAAAAGCATACACAGCAGCTTCTGGTGGATTTGCGAAAACAAAAACTCTAAAACATGTACCTCCTGTATTTGGCGCTCTCCAGAAATGTGTATAGGAGTATGTTTTCAGAATGAGCCTGGGTTGGCTGTTTTTATGCTGTGCTGCAGGCAACACGGCCTCTTTTTACACCTTTATTTCATTTTGAAACATCCAGCCCTGCTTGACATTAGGGGTGTTGAAGGGCATTTTCACACCTGAAGATTTTTTTCAGATCAGTTCAAAGAGATCAGTTTTTTTTCAAAGCATTAATTTCTATCCACCTTTTTTTTGCGCATTTTGGGATGTCGCATAAAAAAACGCTAAATGGAAATGGCAGGGTGCACATCATTTTTGTGAGTTGAATAAACTTCTATCTGACAAGAACAAAATATGCATAAACTATGATTAAAACTTCAAATAATTCCAGCATGTGCATCAAAAAAGTCAAGTGATTTTGTTTTAAATGATCATTTGATAGAAATGGGATGGCATTAATAGACGTACCAGCAGAGAGACCACATGGCACAACATCTGAAATGTTATGCCTTTGCCAATGTCCTTTCAATTTTTCTTCAATTGGCACAAGTTCATCAGGAGGTGATGTTTTTAATCTCTTTGACTCATTGGATGGGAACGGTGCTTTATTTGCACATGTTTTATGTGATATTGCAGTTTTGCACATGTGTTTAATGTGCATCTCTAGATGAAAACATAGCTAAATGTTGCAATTTGTTCTTAAGCCGCCTTCCACAGCACACGACATTTGGACACAACTGTCGGAATATGCCCCTTTGTGGCAGTCTTACAGAATTTTCAGTTTTGTCGTGCACCATGGGCGAGAAACGCAGTGTCTGAAATTAAGGAGTACCTTTACTCTCCATGCGTTCACCGTGGTTGAATAAATGAAATACTAGAAACTCATAGACCGCTAAAAAATTTAGAGGGAATTTGGAGAAAACATTAAAAAAAATTATGTTTTTTATTACTCATTTATGAATAGAATTTCTGAATGGTTTTTTTGAATATAGACTTTTTACTGATTCAAAAAATAACGAAAAAAAACCCCCTCCTATTTCTCATCTCGAGCGCACGGACCTGCTCGGACAACACTGGAATACATCACATCCTGTCGGCCGGTCGCATACGGTCTAGTTGCAGTAGTTCAAATATTTCAACGTATCCGCAGCTCAAATTGGATCCAAATTTCCGCATACAGAGATGATCAGAACTCTAAGCAGCTCTCGGACTACTCTCCATAGGAAATTCCAGTCTGTCGCTTGTCGTTTGTCGTGTGCAGTGGAAAGGTGGCTTTAGTCTAGATTGCTTTCACAAGGTAATATTACAAACCAAAACTTGTCCTGCAAGTAGACATCAATTCACCATACTAACAATTTTTGGTATGCTCTCTCTTAATGTAAATAGAATTTCTTGGACGAAAAAAAAGAGAACTTTTCAGGACATTTTTATTTGGTTCCCAAAAATCTAAATGGAAATTCTATATGGATGTTGAGTTTGCTGGGTATGTTATGAGACTTTACTCATTATCTATCTGTCAGAATGAATAGAAAACAGCTCTGTCTGCTCATTGTGGCTTTCATTGTAGTTGCTTTTATATTACTCTACCATTTTTAACAGGAATCAAGCTTTTTTTTTTTTGTTTGTTTGTGTATTTTATATTCTTTGCTCCAGCTGCTTCACTGTCCTTTCTGAGGCATTAGAAAAACGAACACCATATACATAAAAGCTTGGTTCATTGGTCTGTTAAGTTGGATTACTACTGTATGTGGACCATTCAGAAGTTGAAGATTGATGACCCCAAAAAGTGACGAACCCGGGCTGTTCAGAGTCAGGGGTATTGTGTTTTTTCGTTTGTTTTTAAAGTCCTACTCATACATGTTCTTGAAGCTACTTCAGCTGATTCTAAATCAGCCATGAATCAGCCATGTACAGTGCTCAGCATATATGAGTGCACCCCTCACAAATCTCTCGTTTCAATTAATATTTTGTACAGGATGCTTTACAATATTATATTTGTGCATATACATTAGATTAGTCAGTACTGAAACCAAATCTGGAGCTTATCTAACAAAATAACTAACAATAATGGTTCAAAAATTAGTAGCCCAAATGGATATGTTTGGGAAAAAATATTAAATAACATTTTGAAAAATAGCAAAAATCAAGAGAAACTAAAATATATATACAATTTTGTTGAAATGCTGTAGTTTGTCATTTTTTTTTTTGCAGTATATTGCATGAATTTAAATGTATTATCTTTGCATTTGTAAATATGTTCTGTGAGTAAAATATAATTTTTAAAATAAATATATCTGTTTAATAAATCTGTTTTGTTCAATTGCACCAATATATTGCCCATTATATATTACCCATATTCACTGAGAATTCGATAAAAATATTAATTTTCAAAATGGGGTGTACTCATATACAGTTGAAGTCAGAATTATTAGCCCCCCTGAATTATTAGCTTCCCCGTTTATTTTTTTCCCCAATTTCTGTTTAACGGAGAGAAGATTTTTTCAACACATTTCTAAACATAATAACTCATATACAATAAAACCTAATATCTAAACATAATAACTTTAATAACTCATTTCTAATAACTGATTTATTTTATCTATGTCATGATGACAGTAAATAATATTTTACTAGATATTTTTCAAGACACTTCTATACAGTTTAAAGTGACATTTAAAGGCTTAACTAGGTTAATTAGGTTAACTAGGCAGATTAGGGTGATTAGGCAAGTTATTGTATAATGATGCTTTTATTCTAGCTGAATTAAAACAAATAAGACTTTCTCTAGAAGAAAAAATATTATCAGACATAAAAAAAAATGAAAGGGGGCTAATAATTCTGACTTCAACTGTATGTCGAGCACTGTACATCAAATTTTGCATGTGGACACGTTTCCTTTGTGACTGGGCTATTTGCACTGCGTGTGTTGTGAGAATTTGCATGCATTGTCAGATGAAGATGTTGTCTTAATTTGTTAGTGTTTTTTTCTATTTGCATGTGTTTCTTTTACTTGCAGTGCATTTGAGCTCTAAAATTGTTATCCTAAGCTAGAGTCTATTAATAAATAGAAAATCTTTTAGCTAATAAACAGAAGCAGAAGCTAACATTCCCAAAACTTTTGTGTGTAAAAAAGCAGTTAGCTGAGAAAAGCAGTAGATTTTGAAACAACGAGCTGGGTGTAGGTGTAAAAGCACCATGATGGGTTTTACTTGCAGTTTGATTCATTTGGTCTTGACCAGAAAACAAAATGATGCATTTAAAATATGCATATTTTAAGTCTGATGACAAGTCTGTAGCTCAAAACATCACAAACTATGCAACAGCTTCATTCTTTCATTTATTTTCTTTTTTTGGCTTAGTCCCTTTATTAATTCGGGGTCGCCACAGCGGAATGAACCGCCAACTTATCCAGCACATGTTTTACACAGCGGATGCCCTTCCAGCTGCAACCCATCTCTGGGAAACATCCATACACACTCATTCACCCTCATACACTATGGACAATTTAGCTTACCCAATTCACCTGTACCGCATGTCTTTGGACTGTGGGGGAAACCGGAGCACCCGGAGGAAACCCACGCGAACGCAGAGAGAACATGCAAACTCCATACAGAAACGGCAACTGACCCAGCAGAGACTCGAACCAGCGACCTTCTTGCTGTGAGGCGACAGCACTACCTACTGCGCCACTGCGTCGCCCATGCAACAGCTTTTTCAATTAAATATATTTTTGATATTTTTCGAGTCTTGGTGTTGCCGACTTTATATGTGGGTTTCCAATTTAAAGGGAATCAATGTGTTTTTGTATCAAAGATATTTAAAATGTTTCAATTAAAAACTCCAATCACTCACATATATTCTAATAAGAATTAGTTGACATGCTCTGACATTTTTAAAGAAAAGAAAGAAAAAAACACATCTTCACATCTTCCACATGAGCAAATTCATTTAACAATTGTGGCAATCACAGCTTCTTTTTTGTTTTTGAGAATTGGCTGAACTAACAGGGCTTGAACAAGCAAATAACTATACTAATGTAAATGGGGTCACTGTGTGTAGATTTGAGGTGTAATGACCTGTGTGGGGCGCAAGCTTGAGTGCGAAATGAAGCGGTTCAAAGATGTTGACCCTGTTACACACATGAGATTATAAATCGTCATTGCTCCCGGCACTCTGTAATACCATTGGCAAAATTATTGTAGCTAACATGTCCACTCTCTAAGAAAGAACCATTGTTTTGAAACTCCTAAAGAAGACACTAGCTAGCTTAATGAATGAGTAAACACCACAACAGATACTAAAAGCAAATCAGAACTGGTTATTATCCAGTATATCACATATGCTCTGGTTGTAATATATAAGAGACTGTATGAAAAGTATGAAAATTATGTCACCATTTACTTGCTGTACTTTCATGCCATTCCAAACCTGTATAATTCATTCCGCAGAACACAGAAGATGTTGAACAGCCATTTCTGCTTTCTGTATGGAGCAAATTCATTTTAAGGCAAACAATCTCATTGATTTAGTAGAATCTGTGAAATTAAAGCCTGCCAGTTTGTACATAGAATAGTGTTTACAATTTTTATTTAAAAAAAGGCATTAAATACAAATTATATTTGAACAAAACAATTCCTTTCTTGAAGAAAGTGATAGCTGTATAATTTCTAGTTTAGTAACATAAAAAGCTTTGTAAAGAATCAAAATTATTTTAAATGAAAAACAATAAAACACAACAACAACAAAAAAGCAATTACCCGTGAACGGAGGGATCTTTAAAGGTGACTTGCGGGCAAGTGACCCTGGCATTGCACAGAATGAGGGTAGCAAGCTTTCTTGAAGATCAACTAGCTTGAACGTTGACCTTGATGTTTTCTGAAACGCAAGCTTGGCCTCAGCTTTACTTACTCTTAGCGTTCACTTTACTTTAGCTCAGTTTAGCTTCGATTAGCTAAAGTTAAGCTTAGATTTAGCTTAATTCATACCATAGAAGGCCTACATAACCTGAAGATTTAAAACTAGAGTTTTACACAAACTGATTCGAGGACAGCGTCTTTGCTAGGCTAACAAAGGACTCCTCATACTCCACACTGTAGATCAACAACAAATCTAAAACAAAAACAAAAGACTTTAGTGATTATATTCCCAAAAATATGCTGAGCTCTATGTTTTCACTACTGTGCAATCAATGGGTCACTGAATTGTTCTCAAAGACATAGTTTGGATCAGCTTATATTTCTTTCTTGGATAAATAATCTTTTTAGCATAAAGTTCACATGCCTCTTTAGACATTTAGCTGGCCTGAAACAAAATATATATTGATATAAAAAATACAAGACACAATTACAGTTAAGGAAGGGCTAATAGCTTAGCATACTGTATGCTCTTTTCCCCATAATCAAGTCAGATGAGATGTAGCACCAAACATTTTGTTTGTCTTTTGTGTAGCTGTTTGGTAGGGGGTTGAGCTTTCTGTCGACGCTATGCTAATAAGCTAACGTGTGGGCTACCTCTCTGGCACCCTCCACCTTTCAAGTCTTTTCTCAGGAGGTCAGTTTTGAGACAGCGACACAAGTCCTGGTTATCCTGTAGCTTTCCTACTGGGGTGAATTGCTGATATTGAGAGAGACAAAGGGTGAAACGACCCACACCATTAAGCTAAACATATTTGCACGAGTTTAGTTAAGGCATTGATTCGAAAAACTGCCATAGCTTCACCGATTTCGCAGCGGTAATTCAGGGCACTGTAGCATAACGGTTACATTCAAACCCATAAAAAAAACAACGTCACGCAAGATACATGCTTTCAGCAAAGGCCTTGAAATGTGAAGGACAATGATAGTCAGCGTTTGGAGTACAAATCAAATATTCAAAGTGCTTCATGATGTTTTGAAAGTGAGATAATGCCCTTGTGGATATATTTTAAGGGCATATCATTGCTGTTCTGACAACACAAGCTAACAGCTCTGCATCAGATAGGTCATCTAAGTATGTCCTGCTGTAGAATAGTTTGCAATTGGTCAAATTGTTTTAAATGGATGATCAAACTGTTGGCCTAGAGTATGTGTTCAAAAGGGGCCAAAGTGCATGAAGTGCTTGTGCTTCAGATGGAGTCTATGGCTAGAGCCGCCTAGTGCCACTGTTTAAACGACCCAACATCAGGAGGGCAGAAACAGGAATTGGGACTAAGAGAGTGCCGCTGATAGTCATGGCAGATAGTCAACACACGCTTGTAGCAGAAGAGAGAGGCTACCTATGCGCACAGAACAAGTACACAATGTCCCTCACATACACAAGAGTACATATGCTCAGACTTAGCGTGTCGTTACTGAAATTCGCTCGTACTTTTGACTATGTTCACACTTCCCCCTTAAGATAGAGTCCAAAAAACAGAAGACTTGACACTCTCTCTGTCTCCTCCTCTCAATCTCCCCGTTCTCCTGAAGTGTAAAGTGAGTTGCTGGTCACGTGAGTCCATGCCTCAGCATACAAGTGGGAGGTCAGCTTTGGGACAGCACTTTTGAATTTGTATTCATGTAGTTCTTCAGGGGAGATATCCCTCCTTGTCTCCCTGTTTCCACCACTCTGCCTCTCCTTCCCCTTCACTTTGTCTCCATGTTATAGCAGTGGACCTTCTCCTTTCCATCGTAGCCGGGTAAAGGCTGTCCGTACTTGTCCACGCACCAGCAGTGACCTCGTTTGCGGCCTTTGGATGGACTGCACTGTGGGTGAGACAGGAAAAGAAATGCATAACCATATGATATTTGGACGAGTATATGCAAAACAGACAGCATGCTCCAAATGGAAGAGACAGTGGCATAAACACACATTTCTCATTGCATCGCACTTAGGTGAGAGAGAGTAACACAAATACTAGAGCCAGAGAGAGAAAGAGGAAAAGAGACTGGGGGAAAAGAACACCAGAGGGTATTCAAGGGGAAGTACACTGCCCGTCCAAAAAATTGTCCACCTGGATATAACTAAGCAAATGGGTAAGAGCCTCCCATTGGATAATTGCGGCATGGGTGATTATGTTTCAGCTGCTAGCAAGGTATTTAAGCCTAAATATTGCACAGAATAGCTCCTCATGTCCTAAACCAGGACTGTCAAACTAAACCCTGCTTCAACACTTACCTGTAGGTTTCAAACAAGCCTGAAGGACTCAATTAGTTTGATTGGGTGTGTTTAATTAGGGCTGGAACTAAACTGTGCAGAGCTGCGGCCCTCCAGGAACTGAGTTTGACAGCTGTGTCTTAAACAATCAGGTTGGAATTCATATCCTGTGGTTATGGAAAAGATGTTAATCTATCTGTTTCAGAAAGGACAAACTATTGACATGCATCAAGCAAGGAAAATATTTAAGAAGATTCTACTGAATTTACTAAAATTAGGTTAACTGTCCAATGTATTATTAAAAAATGGAAATTGGGGTCGGGACAAAATCTCGAAAGATTGAGATTGGTGATCACTTAAAAAAAACAACAACAGTAAAACTTACTTTAATAGTGAACGCAAGAAGATTTCCAAATGCCCAATGCAAAGGTACCCAAAGGGATTGGAACTAAACAGCTGTTTGGCCTTAAGAAAGCAACTTATCAGCTAAGCTAATCTGGGGAAAAAAGCTTTAATTTTCTAGAAAGGATAAAGGTTTGACTCTGGAGAAGGTCATGTGGTGTGATGAATCTAGATTGTACAATGTTAATGATGGGTACATCAGGGTGATAAGTGATGTAGATGAAGTCATCAACCATTATGACCAGTGCCTAGCATTCAAACCTGAGGGGGCAGTGCTGTGATCTGGGGATGCTGCAGTTGTCAGATCAGGTAGAGCAACGTTATGTGCATGAATGAAGACAGCAGAGTACCCGAATATACTGAATGACCACATTATACCATCAATTGTTTTTTTTCTTCCCTTATGGCATGGACCTATTTGACATGACAATGCCAGAATTTATCTTGCTCAAATTGTAAAAGAGTAGTTCAGAAGCATAAGAAATCATTTTTACGCATTGATTGGCCACCATAGTGCTGGAGAAGCAGTTTGACTTTCCCATCATGCGATGTGACATTGTGACATTTTAGAAGCATACTGCAACTATGCCATGACAAGTATGTGCTCTAATCAAAGCTAAAGTTGGTCTAATGTAATAATAGGATATGTGACTCTTTTTTTTTTTTGGGGGGGGGGGGGGGGGAAGGATAGAGAATTATAAGAATTGTAAGAATTGAGGGATAGAGCAAGTGAAATCTATTGAAATATTTTCATATATTGTACAAACAAATACTTTTTGAATTTGCCTTTTCAGGCCCAGGAAGTAAGGTTTACCTGCACAGCTTTTAATAGCTGGCCTACATTACACCATTTTACTCAAACCTGACTCCCATTCAGGTCAGAGCTCCAATGTAATTTCTCCAGTTCTATTTGCACAACTTCAAGGAACATTCATATCCAGTCAGCTTAGCGCCCAGGCACATTGCTTTACCAAGCACACAACAAGCATGAATTAGAGTAAGTTTTGCTTTCACAGCACTTACTAGAAGGCACGTTATGAGTTTGACAAGAATGATGCGATCCTGGATTAACACTTATTTTGATCCTGCAACATCATTTTTGTTCGAAAATGTAATCCATACCTATACCCTACCCCTAAACCCAACAATAACTGTAAATTATTCCCATAATCAGAGGGGTATAATAGTTGGATAACGATCATGTAGAAATGCATAAACCTAACCGTAAGTCTAAACTTAACATAAACGGTAAATGTATCTCTTAATTCTGATTGGCTCATTGGAATGTTCCTACTTGGTGTCCTACTAGGTGAAATCAGGTTAGGGTACTAGCAGACCTTACTTACACTCATACCCCAAGACCTCACTCCCAGCAGGTCCATGGTTCCAATGTAATAGACAGGCATCTCTGGCATGGGATGCACAAGCAAGGCCACTGTTTCTAGTGTGATTCTTAAGGTACAGAAAGAGAACGTTTATCTCCACAAGTCTACTACACAAGTCAACTAGCTAGCCTCAGTTGCACTCACGCCCTCCCCCAAACCTTAGTCTTAGCAACAATCTTTAAAGTTGTATTTTAAAAGTAGCTAACAGTATTGCTCAAAATCCTCGACGTTTCTGTGTGAAGTTTAAATGTTCTCCCGTGCTCGCGTGGGTTTCCCCTGGGTTTTCCGGTTTCTCATACAGTCCAAAAACTTGCAACATAGGTGAATTGACCAATCCCTAATTTGTCATTAGCCATAAATAGGCAAGAGAGTTCTTGAGACCTACCTGAGCTCAAACTCCCCTCTTGCCCTGCAAATGGGAGAGATTCCCGGGCTTGAGAATCTTATGAGCTCTTTATAATCACTCTTAAGCTAAGTGTGAACTCTTAAAATGCTAATAAAACTAAATTATCTAAAAATAACCAACAAATTTAGCATTAAATATCCAAACATGCTAATATTATGAGTGAATATAGTTATGTCTCTATGTCTCTCTCGCTTTCCTTCTCTTTTTCAGCAGCAAGTTGGAGACATGTGCAAGTCAAACATCACATCTAAGTTGGAAGAATGCATGACTGCCATTCACAGTAAGTGTGTTTACGAGAAAAATAAACTAAGCAAACTGTCTTCTGTGGTTCAGAAGAAATTATGCCCTCATTTATGCCCTGTCTTACGATATGAATATGATACAATTCCATCTGTAAAGTTTAGCTTGTTCTCATCATCAGGTATCTAAAGGCAATCTGCACCAGAATGTACCAAAAGTGATTTCGATGGATCATAACTAGCATTTAAATCTTCTTCCATTTTGTTAGTAACACCCATCTTCCAACGATCCAATCGGTTCCCAAAGGATGAAATCAAGTACCCCCTACAACTCAATCGGATGTACGTCAAGATAGGAGGGGAAAAATATTCACTTCTGTTTGATTCTGACTGGGGTAGCGTGGTTGCACAGTGGGTAGCGCTGTCACCTCATAGCTAGAAGGTCGCTGGTTCGAGCCTCGGCTGGGTCAGTTGGCATTTTTGTGTGGAGTTTGCATGTTCTTCCTGTGTTCGCGTGGGTTTCCTCCGAGTGCTCCGGTTTCCCCCACAGTCCAAAGACATGCGCTACAAGTGAATTGGGTAAGGTAAATTGTCTGTAGTGTGTGTGTGAATGAGTGTTTCCCAGTAATGGGTTGCAGCTGGAAGGGCATTCCGCTGTGGTGACCCCTGATTAATAAAAGGGACTAAGCCAAAAAGAAAATGAATAAATGAATGATTCTGACTTTAAAATGATCAGTCACCTTCTCCCCATGTTTGCCGAACTATTTATACATTTTGACAACTTGTTAATTTACAAACATAAACAAATAACCCAGTTTTCCATTGAACAGAGGTTTAAATGTCTGAATAAATTGTGATTTTGTGTTCATAAAAACAGTTGAAAGTACGAAGGTAAATTTAACCAAGCTAAAATATTTGCCAAGAACCGTTAAAGAGCTGCTAGGACTATTTTAGGAAACTGGCATGGACTCAAAGTCATCTGGAGCTTATTATACTACACAGGCAAAACATACACACACATACACACACAAACAAGCATGCACACCCACACACATATCCTCAGGTGGAACATCCATTAGTCAAAATCCATTCTTTTAGACATGAAGGAAAACGTGGAGGTAAGAAAGAAGGAAAGAAAGCTATGGCAAGAGATAAACAGACATTGTGCAAGGAAAAAGTGGATGAGTCAGAGAGAGTGAAAGAGAGAGGAAGAGATCAAAAGCAGTTTTATTGAAAGAGTACCAAATTAAAATACCTCAAGCAGAACAAGAGCAGTCTGGGAATGAAACCTGGCCTCTACAAGGGGCTGCTTCAAATGTTACACTCATCCTTTCAATTTCAGTTGTCTCTTCACCCACTTTTGCTCTAAACTAAAAACATTTGCCTAAACAAGTAACATATCCCTTTCAAAATACTTTTTGATCATTTGGTTATGAGTTTACATCTGTGTAAGAATGAAAGAGAAACAATGAATGTACGGGAAACCAGTGTTTAATTAAAAGATGAAGTGCTGGAACAAGGACTGGTGATGGATAATTAAGGGCGCGTGGAATGTAAGTTAAAAAGATGTTATAGTTCTCATGGTCGCACTTTATTTTGGTGGTCAGTTTGTTGAATTTAGGTTACATTGCAACTAATTATCATTAGATTAGAAGTAAACTGTTAGGTTGGGGTTAGGGTTAGTATAAGTTGGCATGTACTTGCAAAGTATCTTATAGTCAGTTAAATGTCTGTTGAAGGAGCTTATCAACAGACAGACAAGCAGACAGTCTACTAATACTCAAATGGACCATCAAAATAAAGTGTTACCATTCTCACTGTTCTCATATGTACACTAGGTAGAATATTTTCATAAATAACAGTCTTACTTTAACTAATGCATTATGGCAAATTTTCCAATGTTATATTAAATGACCATTAATATTATACTTTATTCTTTGTTAAACATATGGTCATTGCATCAATTTCTTGCTTGCAGGGGCGTATGAGCTGGGGATCCACTAAAATAGGTGCTGGATCCAATTCCAGAGGAGGTGGATCCGGATCCTGCTTGTTCCGGCACAAATTAAGCCCTGCAGAAAACTGCTCATGCTGAGCTGCTATGTATTATGGGAATGTTCCATTCAGAGTGTACAGGGATACAGGATGCTTTTGTCTGATACAAGGGGAACTAATAATGATTAAATTAAGTTTTTCATTGTACACAGTGTCCTATTGTTCAAATTAAATCAATGATTTGTCAATTGATGCAATGAGCAAGAAGAACATTTGTTGGATTGTCAATTTACTTTAAAATTTCATCAGTCACAAATCTCTTTCCACATTAACATAATGTATAACAATTTATGATGTGGATTCATAATATAATTTGTTGCTAGAAACTGTGTGCCTAGTTAAAAGAGTTTCAAACTCATGGTGGAACCTGCACCCATTAAGAATTTTTTTTTTCCTTTATTTTCGTCAATTGGTGAAGTTTGTTCCTCGCCACTGTCACCACTGGCTTGCTTAGTTTGGGACCTGTGGAGCTGCGCATTGATAGATTTGCTCTTCAGTGTTTGAACTTTTTAGCAGTGAAATTTAAACCACACTGAACTGAACTAAACTGAAATTCAACTCTGAAAACTGGACTGACACAGTTTTAATTTACTAGAACTTCTATGTTAAGCTGCTTTGACACAATCTACATTGTAAAAGCGCTATATAAATAAAGATGAACTGAATATATTTGACATTACGATACTGTACATACATTCAAGTAATTTGGAGGCTTGATAAATAATAACTGTATTTTTGCATATGTTTATGTGTTTGTATAATTAAGGATGAGAGACAAACCCCTTTTAGTATGGCGATTTCTGAAGGCTGCAACACAACAGACCTGTGTGAGTTTGTATGTGAGAGAGAGAGAGAAAGAGAGCGCATGTGTGTGTGTGTGTGTGTGTCACAAAGCAAGCCTCAGTCAGCACTGGCCCATAATGATGCCCTTATGGGCAGCAGGAAGGCGGAAGGGCATTAAAAGCAGCCACAGGGTAAACACAGGCTCATAAAACACACACACAGACACACACGCATACACAATATGTGAATGCAACAACTGCATGTGAATAAGAACGGTGGTTGTTTCCTTAGCCAGAGTACAAGCAGTGTGTCCAAGAGGGTTTGTGTCTGTTAGGTTGCATGCCATTTGGAATAAACGCTGCCTGTAGAGTACATGATCATTACATAGTTATTGCGGTGCAACTGCAAACATAGAGACTAGACAGATAACAAGCATGAATATATATTAATGTAGCCTCAAGTCAGAATGAGAGGGAACTGATAGTCTAAGACGGCTGTCTTGGAAAAAGCTAAGTGTGTGTTTGTTTTTGGTGTATGGGTGACCGTATCTGTGTATTGATGTTTGAGTGAGAGCATTTGCACTCGGGATCATTCCCAGCATGCCTGGCATTCTCTTCTAGTCTCTCAACCCGCATCACTGAGATCCTATTCAGCGTGAAAGCTTAAGTGGACTGCCTGGCCCTGGGAGAGATCAGGGGGCCGAGTAAAGCTCCAGCCCAGCGCAGGAGTACAGTAGCCTGGGTGAGAGATGCAGCTGAATCGGGAGGGGTGGGGTTGGCGGCACTGGGGCCGGCATGCCTGGCCTCTACTAACACACTGAGCCAATTCATATAATCAAGGCTAAAATTAGCACGGATTGGACTCTGCTCTCCACGGGAATGGCCTTCAGACACACATGCCCCCACATACATACACAAATGCTCTCATTACAGATCTTATTCTGGGGAGTGTAGGGACCCCCAGGCACCCAGGACATCTACAGTTCACTTGTGTGAGTATGTATGCACAGGGGTTTGTGCGTGTTTGTTTTTGATGCCAAAATAAAAATGAATGACTGCAATCTCAGGGTCGACCGAGACTCAGGCTTCGGCTCAAACCACCACGATGGAAGCAAACCAATTTAAGATGGAGACCGTCGGAGAGGAATCTGATCAGCTTGATCTTCATCAGGCACAGTCTTGTGTTTGGACACAGCCTGTCCTGCAGATGTTCTTCTATCATTACCAGATATCCGAGCAAAGGGGTTTGATGTTTCCAAACAAACTCGAGTTTATCTGTGTAAGAACTTTTGAATTTATTACGTTTCTGCTCAAGTGTCTTTTTGTTGGTTAATTATGTCTCTTGCAGGCATTGTAAAACCAACTAATAGACACTGATTGCTAGATTTGTTCACCAGCCAACATCCTTTCATTCAACCATGGCTTTAAAATGGCCACAGCACAAACATATAGAAGAAGGTACAGAGGGAAGGGAAATGTCTCAAGCCAGTTTTTCACTTACATTGTGTCCAAAAATGTTGTCTGTTACAGGTGCCACTATAAATCTCTTTTAGATGCACCATGCTCATAACCCTCATGTCTCACCTCCAGGGTTTGTTGAACATGTTTCTTGAGATATTCAAGCTGAACCTATTATCATTTTATGAGATGAGAACTTCTGGGCTTATCAGTCAAAAACATGTGCTGTGTCCCAATTTACATACTATCCGTCCTTTCCCTCTTTGAAAATAGAATTAGTATGTCCCAAATGGTAGTACGTTGAAAAGAGTATCCCAAAGGTTCTAGGATGGTTTACTATTTCAGGTAAAAATTTTAAGTGTAGAACCGTCCATATTCTAACTGATGATATTGCCCACAGTACATTGCGCATTAGATGTGAAATCGATTAGAACTACAAACGCGCGTGAAAAGTGTAAATAAACTACAAAAATGATGGATGCGTGAGACCAACCATCAAGTATAGGGGCTTCGGTATAGATGTTTGTATGACTGTTAATTAATATCTAGCCCACTGGAAAATATTTAAATCGTGTTTTCTGTGTTATCTGCAACAACAATACTGACCTTATATAAAGATGTGTTTGGACATTAACATCTGAATGCATAATTATCCAAAGACCTGAGGAGATTTCTCTGCATGAAAGACTCGTAAATGGGAGATTCACTTGCTGCTGAATCTCCAATATGGTAGGAAATTAAATATGAAAGAAATGTGAATGATGTGTGGATGATTGACGGGCTCATAACTAAGCAACACAACGATCTGTTAACGACAAAGTAGTATGTCCCAAAGCTTGCATACTCTACTGTTACACACGCAAAAGTATATATTTTTCCTTTACAAAAAAAGTACATACTTTTAGGGCGTAGTATAAGTATGTGAATTGAGACACAGCATTGGAGTTCCTTCAGTGGGTCACACAGTATCACATGACACTAGGCTGATTTATACTTCTGCGTCAAGCACACGCGTATGCTCCAGCACTGGCTATGCTACCCTGCTGGCTGACACTGACCTCTCAAAAAATGTAACTACACATCGCAACGACACATTTCGCAAGCTCTTTGATAGGTCGGCTTGGGTGCGAGTGTTTGGAGCGAGTGTTTACAAGTCTCAAGTCCCATAAAAAAGCTCCTGTTGGAAACTTTTGTTTTGTGTTCACCTTATGATTAAAGTTGTTGCACGTCCTTTGGTTCCCGCCGCTGAATGAGCTACTAGCTACTTGTACATTAAGGTATAGCTTAAAAAAAAATACAAAACAGCCGCAAAGAAACTCGACACTGGATCATAATAATCTACATGCCAGCTAACGTTTCGGAAGTGTTATTGCAGAGCAACACAAACAGCATGCAGAAGTGTAAATGCACGGCTACGCACAAGGCAGGTGCCGTGGGTCACGCAGAACACTCGACGCAGAAATATAAACCAGCCTTGAGGTTGTGGGTGATTTATGGGAAAAAAGACATCTGTGGTCAAAAAAGTTTCTTACAGGTGCCACTATAAATCTGTCTTTAACGCTCATGCACACTATTGCACTATTGTAAGTGTTTCCAGAGTTAACCAATCTGAACATATTATAACTTTCTCTCCATTCTGAGAACCCAGCCCTAGAGAACAGCTGGTTTAACCAGCCAAAAACCTGAATATCCTTTGATGGGTCACATGTAGCACAAAACTAACCAGTGCACTCCCACAGATACAGACTCCCCCTCTGTTCAGCATAAAGCAGCCCCTTAGCAACGTGGGTTTTACACAGATTATAAATCTTGTCCTTTTTTTGAAACCCTTCCTTCTCTATATGTCCTTTTCATAGTGGCCACAGTGTTGTTATTAGGCTTTCAGGGTCACTGTGGTATCCGTCAGAGTGGTTTTCCATTTTGAAAAACCAACAAATAATCTGTTTGCCCCAAATTCACCCAAACTCATTAGGGCCATTTAGACAAGGCTCTTTGACTCATGCTCTTAATAGGGGGTTGTGGCTGACTCACAAATTTCCGAGAATTGCATTTGCCCCCACCAACTACCTTCTCTTGTTCAGACTCACTGATGCACCTCGTCAACTGTAGAAACAAAACATACTTTCAAGAACCAGCATGCACATATAAATAGGCCTCAACCCAAAATATCCCACTTTTCCAATACTGTTGTGACAGTTGCCATGACAGTTACTTATCGTTGTGTACATGGATGGTGGTACATTAATAGCTTGAGAATCTGTGCCGATAACACAAATGCTGCTATTTGATCCCAGGTAAGGATGGCCTAAAATAGGATCGCTACTTCTCCCTTGAGCAAGGTACTTAGCCACATGGGGGCCCTGTAATTGGTGCAATGTAAGGGACTGTAAATAAAAAGCATCTGCAAAAAAAAAAAGCCAAAGCACTTGGGTAAAATGTAATTACCTGTTTTTTCTTGTAGAAACCCTTTTGGTCACAGTTTGGAATGCGGAAGCGTCTTGGGTTCAGCACATTTGTGAACTTTAACTGCTTCATAACACTTTCCATCTCCCGACGACATGGGCCCTGTACAAACACACCGACAGAGAGAACACAGAATTACAGCAAATCTCAGACTTATGAAGATTTCAGAGTTGAGAGACACAAACAAGGAGAATGGGAATAGAATGTAATCTACACAATCACATGCTTTGAAATGTAGGCTGGCAGAAATACAGTTAGTGCTTACATATTCATTTTCTCTCTTCGACTCCAGACTAAAGTTGTGAATATCTTGAATGATCCAACTGGAAAATGGTACAACTTTATGGACCTGGCTTTTCTTGACTTGTTCTTTTTGGATCATCTCTAGTTTATTTGAATGCATCATAGGATCACTGGGTTCTGATGGCGTCCTTGACCCTCCCTGCACATCTCTGGAAATATCTGTTGTGTGATGGACCGTCTCAGCTTCCCCAGTGCCTGCTGTTCTGGTACCATTATGCTCTTTTCCTTCTTCCTCTGCGTTGTCTAAAGAAAAGTTGATAAAACATGTAAATGGGAATTCACACAGATGCATCACATGAAACAGAATACCACAAAAGGACAATGTTCAGCTGAATTTATCTGCAACCTGCTCCAACACAATTACCTGGATGCTTCTAGTAATACTTAAAAGCTGACTTATAATTCTGCATCAAGTGCACGTGTATGCTCTTGCGCAGACTGCGTGCGGTTGCATAGCCCTCGCCATGGCTGAAGCCGACATTGACCTCTCAAAAAATGTAGCTACAAGTCGCAACGGCACGTAGCGCAAGCATTGTGATTGGTTGGCTTGGGTAGCTGTGACGTGATGTTGAGAGCTGCGAGCCCGAAGGAAACAAGTGTTTGCCCGTGTCGAGTCCTGTAAAGGAGCTCCAGATGGAAACCGTTGTTTTGTGTTTACCTTAAGATTAAAGTTGTTGCATGTCTGCCGGTTCCCACCTCTGAATGAGCGAGTTTGAGCTACTTGTACATCAAGGTAGCGTTCAGAAAAAACAAAACACTCGTGAAAAAACTTGACATAAAACATAAAAACCTACTGCCAACTAGGGTTTCGAAAGTGTTATTGCAGAGCAACACAAACAGCATGCAGAAGTATAAATGCACAACTATGCGCAATGCAGTGGCCGTGGGTCACGCCGATCACTCGACGCAGAAGTATAAACCAGCCTTAAGACCAGATTACATCTGGTTACTTCATGTGTTTGTTCTGATCAGATAGCTATCTGAATTGTCAAAACATTTTCTTTTACGCTTCACGCTTCCCAAATGTAACTCTGTTGTGCCCGATTCACAGGGGGCGCCAGTGTCAATGCTTCTCATTCACTTTGAATGGGTGAGGTCAAGTGTTGCCGAATTGAATTGTGGATCTGTCTGCGCTGTTTCAGCAGCATTGCTCGTTGCAGAAGATGAAAATTTTTCAACTTTTCAAGCTCTAACAAAAGCGGCAGCCAATGAGATCGCTTTATGCAAATATCCCAGTTCAGACAGTAGCCAATTGCGCTCAATAGCGGTAAATGGAGGACACATTTAAAATGGAGGAAAAACTTGTTATTGAGGTGGGCATTCACCCAGTCCTTTATGACCAATCTTTATATATATGTAGTATAAAGTAATAATATTACTATGTAAATATGGAGTATAAAATGATTGCTACTTTATACATTGCCTTGGCATTCTATAGAATGCCGAGTTGCCGTGCAGCAAAGTATGTAACTGGCCTACCACCGCCATTTTCCCAGGCACTGATGTTGGCAATGGCACTTGGGTTGTTGTTTGATGATGGTGATCGAAGCACGTGAGTGTTGAACATTATTGTAAGACAGCATATTGCCGGTATGAGGTACCACATCACAGACAATATTGCCATAATTTTTCACACAATGTCAGTGTAAAAAACAAAGTGCCAAAATATGAAGTGTTTTTGTGTGGAAATTAAGTACAATTCTAAGTGCCATTGCATTCTTACCTACTGTAACAAATACTTCTATGTCAGTTCTGCTGTCACTGATTTTACAGTAAGAACATCATATGCTTTATTTCGTATTCCTTCCACTTTAAAATACGTAATGATTTGTAGGGAATTGTACAGAATGCCTAGGGAAAGTATGCAAAATCTTTACGAAAAACTGATATTTCATACTTTGCCTAAAACCATCAGGCTTTCTATACATTTCCTAGCCATTCTATACAATACCTGGATTTCACACATTGCCCGGTAACATACAGTATATACCGGAATACATGTCGGAAAGATTTTATCATTTCATTGGCTGACGCTGCTATGATGATCACGTCAGAACCAAACATGCCCTCCGTCAAGCGATGATGTTGATGCCCTGTGTAAATGTATCACTAAACAGATATGATTCCGATCTTCAAATCCCGCAAAGTTATGTTGATTAAATACACCAAATTTTATTTAAATAATATAATATTTTACAAAAAAGTAAGCTACTGTATATATCTTATAAATTATTTTATGTGCAGGTTGTAAAACATCATTACAAGCGCACAAGACATGCTCCATGATTCATTATAGGCTAAATTAAACATCTTTTTTTGTCATACAGACACATTCAAGACATCTATCAAAACTGTCTGCTTTTGAAAACTAATATGAAACGCTATATTTTTCTATTATTATTCCTCTCTTTGCTACATATCTGTTGATAACGCTGCCATTGGATATAACATGTAAACATTGTAATTTTATACTTTCACAGCCAAAAAATAATAATAATAAAAAATAAAAAAAAAACACATCTCAAACTGTCACCTGTGGCCTTCCATTTGTGATTGTTTATGTGACGGTCATACAGTCTTATAGGTGCGCTCTCAAGATTTAAATTTTTTTAAACTTTGGGTGGAGTAAAATTTACATATTTGACATATTACCAGTCCAGTTTCATCTGGAATGCGTCTCAGACCACCTCCTGATGTGGTCTGAGCGATAAGAGGTATATTCGTCTCGACTGCATTTCGGAGGGCACCTGTCCTTTTCAAAATCAGATAGCTATCCGATCAGAAAAAAAGTCAAGAAGTGACCAGATCAAAACAACCCCATAGAGTCATTTATTCATGTTAATTTGTAGGACAGTTCAGATGGCCATTTTGCCATCAGTTTCCACTGAGTTTAGGAGGAAATTCAAAATTCAGATTTGAGCTATGACTGTGTAATTTATGTTGTAGAACAAAATGTTAAAGTGACTTCAAGTAGCGTTTACCACACCCATAAATCAAGAAAAGTATTATAAAAAATGTTTGAAAATTCCTGAGGGAATCCATGACTAGAAAATGCTAATTAATTATATTTCAGGTTTTGAGGCTACAGAACTAACATGTATTTTCTAGCATTCTTCAATGCCAAATGTTCTTCAATGTTTTTTTTTCAAACAAAGATGAAGTGTAAAGATTCATCTGAGACAGAGAAATTCAGCAGAACAGAAAGACATAAAGAAGGGGGGATGGGGAAGTGAAGGAGTGAGTGTATTTATAGTGCCCCAAGTTACAATCGTTATAGGCGGAGGATAGACCACCTGACCCGAAACCCAGAAACCAAATACGGCTAGAGGATTGCGCCGCATTTGCCTGCCTTCACTAACATGGTCCGGTAGGATGATCTAACCAACAAACATCACATGCTTTGCTATCTGTGCCCAGCTGAAGCTTTGCTGTGGGTGCTCACAAAATCTATTCAATGCAAATGTGGTTTAAAAGTCATTTTCTCCAATCCCACACCATTCCTCAATATGTGAACCTTATACTTATCCTACTAAATAACATTAGAGGTGTATTATTAGAGGATTTGTATCAACATCCCAATTTCATTTAATTATTATTTACTGTTAACTACTACACCCATTACAAGGAAAGTTCACTTACACTCTGTCATCATCTGCTCATTCTCATGTCATTTAAAACTAGTTGCTGTTGTTTTTTTAGCCCCTTAGAAAAGAAATTACTGCAAAAAATGTTCAGGCTATTCTTCTGATCACTCCTATGAAAAATAAGTATGCTTAAAGTTTATTCTATTAAGTATACGTAACATTGAAGTAAATTATACTAGTATTTACTTGTACTATACTTGTAAGTCTACTAAGAACACCACTTGGAACTAAATTTGTTACTGAAGCAACTTTAGAAAAGCACACTGCAAGTGTAATTAAAAAAAAAAAGGTTATTAAAAACAAAGTGTGCTGTCGCCTCACAGCAAGAAGGTCGCTGTTTCGAGTCCCGGTTGGACCAGTTGGCATTTCTGTGTGGAGTTTGCATGTTCTCCCTGTGGATATATATATACTTCTAATCTACTTGTACCACAAATGAAGTGACTACTGATCAAGGCAAGGCAAGGCAAGTTTATTTATATAGCACATTTCATACACAGTGGCAATTTAAAGTGCTTTACATAAACAGGAATAAAAAAGACAAGTATAAGAAATAAAAAACAGATAAAAACAGATAAAAATATGTTAAAACAGGTTGTAAAAGAATGAAATAGAAGAGAAAAACATAATAGTGCGATTTGTCGGACGTAGCACAGTGCTCATTTAGTAAAGGCACAGCTAAACAGATGTGTTTTCAGTCTGGATTTGAATGTGCCTATTGCCTAATGTTGGAGCACATCTGATCATTTCTGGGAGTTGATTCCAGCAGCGAGGGGTGTAGTAGCTGAAAGCCGATTCACCCTGCTTTGACTGAACTCTTGGAATTTCTAGTTTATATGATCCTAGAGATCTGAGTGTTCTTCTAGGTTTGTATTCAGTGAGCATAAATGTAATGTATTGAGGTCCTAGGCCATTTAGTGATTTATAGACAAGTAGTAATACTTTAAAATCTATTCTGAATGTAACTGGGAGCCAGTGTAAAGACCTGAGGATGGGTGTGATGTGCTCAGATTTCCTGGTTCTGGTCAGAATCCTGGCCGCAGCGTTCTGGATGAGCTGCAACTGTCTGACTGTCTTTTTGGGAAGGCCCGTGAGGAGGCCGTTACAGTAATCCACCATGCTGCTGATAAAAGCATGAACAAGTTTCTCTAAGTCTTCACTGGAAACAAAGCATCTAATTCTTGCAATGTTTTTGAGATGATAGTATGCTGATTTACTAACTGCTTTGACATGACTATTGAAACTCAGATCTGACTCCAGAGTCACACCAAGATTCTTGACCTTATTCAGGCATGTAATGAATTTTCACAGGCATACTTAATGTATACCAACTACACATTAAGTTGTAAGTCCATCATACTTGGAGGTAGGCATGAGCCAGTATACGATTCTGACGGTATGATAATCTTGGATAAAAAAAAAAATCATGGTATTGTGATTACTGCTCTAATATATGCTCTTTTTAAATGTATGGAAAAAAACTTTTTTTCCCCTTTGAACACAAAATATTTTTTTTTGAGAAAGTATTTTGGAACAGTAAACATGTCAGGCGAAATAATTCTAATCAATCATTGACTTCTGCTGTCTTCATTAGTTTCAAAAAACTAAAACGGTATAACAGAAAATTTTGGCAGTTTTAAAACCATGACTTTTTAAAACAGTAGTATACCTTGAAAATGGTTATCGTCCCATGCCTACTTGGAGGTCACCCAGCAGTGTTGGGCAGTAGCGTCGCTACAAGTAGTGACACTACTAGCTTAACTTTCTAAATCAAATAGTTTTTAAGTAGCAAAGCTATTATTTTAGTCAAGTAACACAGTATCATCCACACAAGCTACATTTACCGATCGCAGATCAATAAGTGACAGCACAGACATTTATGGAGCTGTGAGGCCAGTGTCTAGCCGATGAAAGTAAGTCCATATGATGACGAGAATGACGATTTTTTTTTCTTCCTGTTTTTCAGTTGTCGACAACAAACTTTTTGGTACGTTACTGTTGCCTCTCGCTCTAGTTGGTGACGTCGCTAACACAAGAAATTTGCTTGATGGAAAGATGACTGAGGGAGAGGAGTTATTTCTGAAGCAGGATTCCTTGTGACTATACCTCGAGAAGTACATGTTAAGATGCAATAACAATAAATAATATATATATATATATATAAATATAAAATGGGCGATGCAGTGGCACAGTAGGTAGTGCTGTCGCCTCACAGCAAGAACGTCGCTGGGTCGCAGGTTCGAACCTCGGCTGGGCTGGGTCAGTTGGCGTTTCTGTGTGGAGTTTGCATGTTCTCCCTGCATTCGCGTGGGTTTCCTCCGGGTGCTCCGGTTTCCCCCACAGTCCAAAGACATGCGGTACAGGTGAATTGGGTAGGCTAAATTGTCCGTAGTGTATGTGTGTGAATGAGTGTGTGGATGTTCCCAGAGATGGGTTGCGGCTGGAAGGGCATCCGCTGCTTAAAATCGTGCTGGATAAGTTGGCGGTTCATTCCGCTGTGGCGACCCCGGATTAATAAAGGGACTAAGCCGACAAGAAAATGAATGAATGAATGCAAAATGAAATGCTCATTTCTAAATATTTCCCTTTACTTAAAATTACTATAGTATTTTAAATGCATAACACTTGGTTTTATTGGATTTTTAGTTTTTGCTGTCATATACTATAATTTGTTTCTGTTTAGTACAGCATATTATTTGCAGTAAATAACTGAACTGAACAATTATGCCTCATATGTTTCATTGACAGTTTTATTGATCACTAAGATATGATTGACTTGGATTGAAGTTGTTTTTGTTTAAAAAGGAAAACTGCAAATATAGCTTAGATGTAGCTAAGCTACTTTTGCTAAGTAGCTATTAGCTTAGCTTGCTACATTTCCCAGAGGGTAGCTTTTAGTGTAAGTTAAGCTACATTTTAAGTAGAGTAGCTAATAGCTTAGCTCACTACACTTTTCAAGTAGCTTGCCCAACACTGGCACCCAGCCTACTTGTGGTGTAATCCCTCCCACAACTTGAGCAGTTCTGTCCCTCCCAAAAAAAAGGTATAGTGATTTTATGAACCCAAGTTGTACAGACTATTTTTTAAAGCATGGCACCAACTATAACCCTTTAATGAAAAAAATAACAGCTTTCTTCTAGATAATGTACATTTTTGAGCAATGATATAGTCCCTTTAATACTGACCAACAATATATTTGCACTTGTATGTCACTTTGATAGGAGAGAAAACCTGCCAGTAAGGTAAATGAATATAGCTAGCCAACAGGCAGCGTCAGTATTTTGGATGTGATTTTGATCAGTCATTTATTGTGGAAAAAATCTGAGCATTTGGGACATGAGGTCCCAAATTGCATGGTAACTGCAAAAGTGGCTGACCAGTAAAAAGTGCATTTGTCAGCTTCAACAAATGCCTGGCGAAACTGCTGGGTGAAGATGAATTATGGCATTGTTTAAACATGCTGTCCTCTTGGGGTTTTACAGCCCTTGTCTGTTGAATAAATATTCAGTCTCTGGCCGTAGAAAACAAAGCAGAGCTCTCGCAGGAATGAGAGACTAATAAACAGCTGGAGCTGAAGAGAAAGAGATATTTAGAAAGAAAGACAAACAATATGGGCCATTAAATATAGAATGTGACAGAGAGAGGCTGTAAAAGAGGGTGGTGGGGCAGAATTCGTAAGGAGAGATAGATGAAGGTCCACTGCACATGTCAGACAGAAACATCTGAATATTGTGAATGTATTTAAATTCAGAGTGGGATTCAAAGTAGTGATTTCAGTATGAGAGGTCAGTTTGCCTGCCATGATACCTAATTTTATTGTGATAAACAATATTAATTGTCATTTTACGCCCATTTTATGATGCCAAACTATTTACATATAACGCCAGTCTAACTAGGGATGCAACGATTATAGATTTTGATTGTACGATTATAGTCAGAGAAATAATCATGGTTATTACGATTATTACGCTTTCATTAATTTCAAAACACTATAGTTTAGTAAATCACATGAAAACAGTGTTATTTATTGCTGCTCAGTAACCAAATAATACAGCACAAAATAATAGTAAAAACAAACAATGGTCCATTTCTCATTCATTCATACATTTTCTTTTTGGCTTAGTCCCTTTATTAACCTGGGCTCGCCACAGCGGAATGAACCACCAACTTATCCAGCATTTGTTTTACGCAGCGGATGCCCTTCCAGCTGCAACCCATCTCTGGGGAAAGTCCATTTCTCTTTGAACCTAAAAATAACTGAAAAAAGTTTTTGGCATTTAAACACAAGTAATAATTTTACACTGAAAATAAATGTAAGAATAAAAAAAAAGTATTTGTCTAATGTAAAGCAGCATCTGAACTAAGTATTTCCCTTTTAAGATAACAAATGTACTCAAAGGCTGCTGAAAATATGCCCTCCACTGGAAATAACGAACTTGCAAGTGCATAAGACAGGATATGTGAACGACCCTTAGTTAATAGCATCAGCCATAGTTAAAATCAGCCTTTAATCCAGTGTGCGTGTGTATTGTGTACAAGCCTGGAACTTTAAACTAGCGCACAGTTGGCATAACTTTGTTTAGTTGCTGCAGTTTTATACCGTACAGAAAAGTGGTGTTGAGAAGCCTTTGCGATTAATTATCGGTGACGAATTAAAGCATGGTTAATAGTGAAATCGGTTAATCATTGCAACCCTAAGTGTAACAATATAACAGAACAATAATGAAAGTACACTTTTTCAAAGAAAAAAGACTATTTTATTTTTTATATTTTAACTATTTAATAATTAGGCACTGTAAGTGGAAAGTGCAAACATACAGTATATCCTAAACAAATAAATAATAATAATAATAATGAATGTTACTAAAAAAGTGCAAGGTAACAAGAACTAGAACTAAAATGTACATTTAAAAAGTCATTTTTAGACATTTAAAGAGTCACACTGAGGCTATATCTGCTACACAATCTAATTTTAATTAAGCACCACAATTAAACAATGCTTGTTTAATTGTTTTCAAACATGAAAAAAATACTACAGTAATTTAAAGTAAATTTTTAACCATGCTAAAGTATAATGTATTATACTGTAAATATTATAGTATTTACATCTCTTTAGTTACTGAATGCTACAGCATATCATAGTTTTAACTATAGATGGGGAGAACGGGCGACCTTCTTGCCCGTATACAGTAAACAGTGTATAATATTTATACCATTATATTATAGGTACCCCAGCAACTGTAGAATTACCACAATTGATTCACGTAACTTACTATAGTACGATTGTGAGGCAGGATTCTTCTCTGTGTTTAATGGCTGCATATATTTGAATCAGTGGCAGCATTACACCTTATAGCCTTGTAGGGTGGCCACTATCCCATTTATCTTTCCTAATCAAAGGGAACATGAATTGCCATTCGGTCACAATTCATTTTCGATTAACTTGCAGTAAGAAAAACTGTGATTTGGCAAAATCACACTGAATTAACTCACAACTGAAGCTCTCTTGCCCCACACAATCTCCCCAGATAGCACGTGTTATCAGTTTTTGTGTGTGTGTGTGTGTGTGTGTGTGTGTGTGTGTGTGTGTGTGTGTGTGTGTCTGTGTGGAGATTGAGCCTGAGCCCTGCCTCCAACAGAGAGCAGACAAGAAGACACTGGCAGCGTGATAAGACTAAAAAATTTATGACATTAATATCTTTTGGGGAAAAAATTATATAATTTTTTTTTCATTTTAAAGGTCCCATGAAATTAAAATACATTTTTTTAAACGTTATTTTTTGCTTGTTAGTTTTAAGAATGTCTATTAGCTAGTATACTCCAAAACAGTGACAAAATTGATGTTTAGAAAATATAAAACTGATATAAAACCTCTATAGCTTGTAGTTTGTCACTTCCACCTAAATCGATCAATGTTTTTTTCACGTTACCTCATACTTAAGTTTCTCATCTAATATTGTTAGGTTCGGGAGTGAGGTGTCTGAATAACACTGTTGAGAATCGGGTACTGTGTACTGTGGTGTTAGTAACTGTACTATGAAGCATGTTTCGGGCGGCCGCTGCAATCGGATCCTATACCAAAGTTGGTGACCCGGGGGTTTCACAAACTGTACCAAAATGCTGAGGACCGGGGGAGTTTTCCGGGAGAAATAACAAAACGGGAGGGTGTGAGGTATGATGGGTCTAAAATACAGGAGAATCTTTGGAAAAACAGGAGTGTTGGCAGGTATGCTCTTTAGGACGCTTCTCATTTGCTTTTCATTTGATGCGCTTGAGCACAACCACTCTCACTTGGCTGAGCTGTGATAAATACGAAATGCTATTAGTTGTTTTTTTATGTGGAGGATCTACTCTATAGTCCCTTTCGCGCATACAGACCTTTCTGGGAAATTACTGGCAATTTTCCAGAAAGGGATCATGTGTGAACAGGCCCTTTTTGAAATTACCGGTAAAATCGTTCCGGAAGTTGTAACGTTACCGGTAATTTGCCGTAATGCTGCTCTATGTGAACGCAGAAGGAAAATTGCCAGAAAGAGTGCGTTCATGTTTAGAACGCACTGATGTGAGACGTCTACTCCAGCCAATCAGAACATTCAAACACATTCACATCCGCGCTGTGTATGAAAATAAAATCCTTTGAATATTTTTCCAGTTACATTTAGCTGCTAGATGTTAGTCAGATAACGTTTCTAAACATAGAAACGTTATCTGACTAACATCTAGCAGCTAAATGTAGTCATAATGCCAACAGTGTAAAGAATATCAATAAAATGCCTATGATAAACCGCTGTTTGTTTACCTTCAAGCTCTGCTTCAGTTGCTTGACGCGTGTGCATGGGATTACACACAAATTATGTAGGCTAAATCTCGACATGTGAAAGTGTTCCTCCATATGTTTACATCGAAGTTGTTCACAATACTTATTCATCCACAGAATTTGTAATGTAGTCAAATGTGTAAACATTTAGCTGCGGTTCATGCTTCTGCCTTTGGATTTCTCTGGAACAAAGCAGCTGCATAAATGCTAAAGCTTTAAATAAAAGTGAAACCATCAACAAAAGCATGACCCCTTCTATGTTTACAAATACAAGCGCAACCGTTTAGAGGTCATTTCTGGTTAATGATATCAGATTTACCGGTATTTTGGGATAGATGTGTGAATGTTCTTTTATTCTATATATTTATATTTACCGGTGGGCTTATGTCCCACCCTCTCTTCATTTTTCAGCTGTGATGACGTCAAACATCGAATTAAAAAAATGCACATTTCAATGTACTTTAAAGGACTTTTAAAAAATCTGCTGCAATATAAATCGATATATTGACTATCGCAACAGGCCTATCGCAAAGAGGCTGGTGCACTAACATCAGCACAAAAAACTACAAAAACCAAAAACTCATCTGTCATTAGTGTAGCTCAAGAGATTAGGGGAATTAAGTTTACTCAGACAACTCTCAGTAGCTGGTCTCTGCTACGGTTATCCTCCTAACACTCACTCATGTCCGGGTCACGGCACAAATTTAATCTCTCTGGTCCTACTCAACCTGCTCCAAAAAGTATGTGAACCAGGAATGGGAGGCATGGGAGATGAGTGCATTAAAAAGTATGCTAAATACCTCAGCCTATAGCATCTGTCACTACTATACCTCTTAAGATGTGGGGAGTGAGGTTTACTAAGACAGTTCTTAATAGCTCTCCCCTGTTGCATTAGAAATGTAGAGATAGCATCTAGAGTTCAGCAGAGAGGAAGCGTAAAGTGAAAACAGATTTAGTCTGTGTGTGTATGTGAATAAGTGCGCACTTGTGGCACACCAAACACTCCTCTGTAGCCATGGAAGCTGCAGTCCAAACCAGAATTAAGCTATGCCTTCATTGACAATGACATAACAACAACAACAACAACAACAACAACAACAGAATCAACAATAACA
Source organism: Danio kyathit (assembly GCA_903798195.1). Taxonomy (NCBI): domain Eukaryota; kingdom Metazoa; phylum Chordata; class Actinopteri; order Cypriniformes; family Danionidae; genus Danio; species Danio kyathit. The sequence goes on from LR812538.1 coordinate 19,279,605, forward strand.
GCAACTTTTGCAACATAACTCGAATAAGGTAAGTAATTGCAATGACCTCTAACAACAGTGTGGCTAATAGCATGTGCAACATGTTGCAGCCTGTTTTCCTTGTATAACAGGCCTTACCTCTTGCATAAACAAATCCAAGGCAGAGTAAGAGAATGGAAGGCCATCTAATTCAGGAACATGGAAACATCAATATTTAACTCTAGTGTAAACTTTTTGAACTTTTTATGACTTTTCCCAGCACCTAGTGGTCCATTTTGAATCAATCAACATGACATATTTGTTCAATCCCAAATGAGAACACAATTTAGCATTATGGTAAAGCAGGCAGAATGTAAATGCGAGGGTAAAAAAATGCAGTATTTTCTTAAAAGTGAATGCAACTACAGCAGGTGAATTTCATGGCTCAGGCTACAAACAAAACTGAATCTGCCTCTTCTAAGAAATGCACACAATTAAGCATATAATTGCACACACACAAACAAAGCCATAACTCATTCCCTCATAATCTTTCATTCCTGTTGCTTTGCCACCGCTCCCACCCAGAATCAAGCTGGGCCACACTGCTACCAGCCCAATCAGGCCTTGCAAAAATATCATAATTCATGTGTGGCAGAGCCATGGGGTGGAGCCACGCACACCATGGCAATGGAGCCTGCTTTCTGGTTGGCCAGAGTGTGTAATTACCATAAAGTGTGGTATGATGGGAAAAGAGAACTGAAAAGCAGCATGGGCTCAAATGAAAGGGCAGCAGAGGGAGAAAACATGAGGTAAGGCACTACTGTAAAACAGCTGGCGCCCCCAAACTGCTTTTTAAAAGTGACTCTGAATCCTAACAATAGCCTTTGTGTGTGTGACAATGTCATGGTTGATTGCTTCAACACACCACTGCGGCTCTCTCAAATAACTAGAGAGGGTAAAAACAAATTCATTCTGGTTGCTTGACGTCAGTTATATCCGAGAATGCCACTTATTTTGGTTGTGTGGGTCCGCAGCCTTCCCTTTCTCAAGGAATTCACTTGAATGAATCTGTTTTCTTGCAGCAAGGTGATGTCTCTATAGTATATGCATTGTAAGAGATCCACAATAAAAGCTTCGGCACAAGCAGACTTAGTCTGAAATGCTGAAAACTGAAAGGAACTTTGCCCAAGATGTGCTATTTTTCTTGAGTCTTGATACTCTCAATGGAGAGCTCAGGAGTCCCTGAGCCAGTAAACAGCTATAGAGCATCATTCACAAAACTGTGAATCTGCGCTCTTCTGCAGGGACTATATATAAACGAATGTGGCATTCTTAACGATTGGGTTGGAGAAGCCAAATTTTAGTGCACACACACAGATACACAGAGCTGTTTCTCTCTCCATCTCTGGTTCTCTCTTTCACATACACCACACATTAAACAGCATAGAGAGACTGCTGTAGTGCTAAACCTTGAGAACAACGGCAGTAGTGTGGGGCCGTCTCATGGTGGCTGGACTTCACGACGACTGCATGTTGCTGGAGGTCGCTGCGTCATACTGGTGTTCTGAAACTCTGACCTACCTGCTCAGAATGACCTACTAGTAATGATTAAAATTATTCTTCTCAGGCAGAGAATACGCTGTTGGGAAGTATTACTACTGTTAAAAACAGGAACAATGTGCTGTCATGAAGAAAATACTACACATTGAGATTTCAACGTGGGTTGCATATTTTGTTTGTCTATGTTAAATGACAACCTTAAATCTTTCGGCATATTGTAGTCTTAGATGTACATGATTTTTAAATTGGAGAAGTCTATTTGGAAATGATTGTGTCTAGAGAATGGATGTTTAGTAGTGGCATGAGTGCAGTGAAGCTGTAGTTAGTTGCTGCATCTTATGGACAGTAAAGAAAGCCCCGCACCTCCCTAGAGCAAAATACTGGCTATGAGCACAGAGGCATTTCTAATCTATGAGCAAAATAACCGTGATACACACATTAGATTAAACTCACACAACTGTGTAACAGTGTTGAAAATGTATGTTGGGATGTTACAGAATGCCTTCATACATTGGAAAACTTTGGTGAAGTTGCATTGTTAATGTGACTAATTTGAAGAAGTGTGAACTATGGGCCGGTATAAGATTCTGACAGTAGGATAACCTTGGATAAAAATATCATGGTATCACAGTATTGTAATTACTTCTCTAAAATATGTTCTTCTTAAATGTCTTGGGTTAAAAACAACAAATTTGTGTTTTTTTTTTCATATTGAACACAATATGTTTTATTTTAAGAACATTTTAAGTATTTTGGAGCAGTAAACATGTCAGGCTAAATAATTAAGATAAGCCTTTGATGTCATAAACACATATTTCTTTACAACTTGAAAAGGCATCTTTGGATCTCTTTCTTATCTTAGGATATAAAGTAAAGCCACTGCACTGTTCAGCTCTACAGCATGCTGGATGTTGGTTTAGAAGTAATTTGTTTCTCAAATGTTTGTCGAATCATGGGCTGATCAGTAGCTTTTGATGTACAGGGTCCTTTAAAATAACACTTACACAAACATAATAAACAACAACTTACATATACCTTGAAATGGTATAACAGAAAATTTTGGTGGTTTTAAAACCTTAACTTTTCCAAACCTCGATAAACCTTGAAAGCGGATATTGTCCCATGCCTAGTGTAAACATTGCCATCCGAACGCTGGTGCACACTAAACAAGTTGACTATGACCAATGGAAAGTTGTTTTCTCAGTTCACGAATGAAGCACAAAGAAAATAAACCTAAATGAACCAAAAACATGGCATATCACAAGATGCGACCATAAACAAAACAAATAAGAGCACATCCACAACAGTTTTGTTTTGGATGCCTGATGTGTTTTGTCACAAAATTCTTGTTTTGTCCATGTGTGCGTGTTCAATCTTAAAATTGACAGTGAACCAGGACTAAATGTATTATTCTGGAACAAATGAACCAGGAGAATCAGTCTACAAGTTTCAGCACACCTCAAGACATCCATACACAGGCTGTGAAGTGAAGTTAGGGGTTAAGTGGACGACCCTAAAAATGAAGGCTTGGCAGTGATCTTAAACCAAATTAAGATAGTTTGGTGTTCTTACCTTACAGTCTGATAAAGCTGATCATCAGGTGTCCAAAAAACTAGCCTGACCAAGATTGACATACATGTTTGCAACATCAATATTTACAAAGTTTAGAAACCAAACCAAAAGTTGACATGCGCCTAAATTAACGTTCGCGAAGAAATCGCCTTCGTCGTAAGTGGTAACCATAGCAACAGTTTTAGGCTGCCCAAGTGCGTTCCATTCGGATCTGTGTTCACTAATAAGTCCTGTCATCGTTTATCATTGTGTCAAACGTATAAAATTGAACGTATATTACAAAAAAAGTTTGTTTACGAAGTATTTTGCGCAGACAGAAATTAAACGGACAGAAAATCCGACTGCCCTAAAGTCATTCAATAAATAGCACTGCGCATGTAGTAGGCTACCTTGAAGTAATGAGGGCTGTACAGTATTGACAAACAAATCGTTCGCGCTTACCGTGTCCGTGAGATGGACTGCCGCTTTGCTTTTTGTCCGGTGCTTTCGCACACACGCCTCGTCCCTCCAGCAGAGCCTGCAGAGGTTTGCTCTCCCCGGGGCGATGTTGACAGCTCAGCCCGGTACCGCAGCGCCCCGTGTACACTCCGCACGCCTGGCCCTCGGTCAGCGGACAAGTCAAGCAGCACCCACAACCGGGCTCCTTCACCGGCTCGGCGCAATCCCAGGGCAGCGGTTTGCACAGCACCATCGCCCCGTCGTCGCATGGCTCGCAGCGGACCACAGGGCTGACGCTTTCAGCCAGCCGCGCAAATGCTGCGAGGAGCGCGGTCAGGCAGAGCGCACACAGTCCCGTCATGGAGCCGAAGGGCTGAACACGCGCACACTCAAAGATGCGTAGAAAAACCGGTGCGTCAGATCACCTCACCTGGATCTATGATTACACTTAAGCCTGAGCTGTCAACATATGCTGCAGGGAAGTAGCAAGGCTTTGGGTTGTGCTGCTGTCACGTCGGATTGACTAGACTGTGAACTACGCGGCTGGGTCTCTCCATCTGTAAGTGAGTTTAAGTGGAACTTCAGGTTTTATACAGGCAGGAAAAGCACGGGCTGTAAGTCACTCCCCCCAGTATGAATTATGTAGTCACCGGTCTTAAGGGACCGCGCGCATCCTTAATGAAATCCGAACAGCATTTTAGACAGATGGGTGAAATCCAGCAATCTTGCGCGCGCTATTAGACCCGTCAGAATATGGTCATTTACGGGCACTTGAAGAGTTTTTAAAAACGCACCTGTTTACATCGCAAAGGAAATATAATAGACTTTTTTTTTTTTTTTTGCATTAACAAACTATTTATGAAAAAGAATAAAAAGGTATCATTTTTGCTAAAGAGTATGATGCATGCATATTGATAAATGCAATTCTCAATTTTTAAACAATTCTCCAGAACACTTCCTCAAGTTCAGTACTTTTTATGTGCAATTGTGCAAAAATCATTTTAAAGTGTGAAAGTGTTTATTTTAAGTGTGAATGGTTAGCCTACTACAGAGAAAGAAAAAACAACGATCCTAAGGTATGTTATTGACACTTCATGGACGCATTAAGCCCAGCCTGTCAAAATACATTAAGACATCATACAGTATTAAGACAGAAATTACAGTTTCTGCATGATTAAAACAAATAAATATAAATGAAACTTCATGCTTTCACCATGTCCTTTTGTGTTCATTCTGTGGACATCTTTCTATTGGTCTGCTTGTTTGGTGCACATAAGGATTCAGCAGCATTCCCACATTTAACATCTCAACAAGAATTTACCACTTTGCTAGTTTACTTTTACTAAGTTTAATTTGTTGAACAATAACTCCAGAGTTCAAATCTGCTGAGAACTTATATGTAACTGTTTACATGATGGGAAAGTGTGCTTCATATAGCATTTATTATATGAACTTACAGTATGTCACTATAAGCTGCTCTTGTACAGGTTTAAGTCCAAAACTATAGAGATGTTTTTGATTTGATTAGTTCTTTCTACACATAAATATGTGGCCACACACTATAAATGCACAGTCTTTTAAATACATTTGGATACATACAGTAGGACCTGTCCATGTCCAGGGTCTGCACTTTCTTTCTCCAATAGGTATAAGCAAATAAAAATTCTTCATTCATTCATTTTCTTTTCGGCTCAGTCCCTTTAATAATCAGAGGTCTCCACAGCGGAATATAATGTAACAATATAATAGCACAATAATGTAAGCACACTTTTCCAAAGAAAACAGACTATTTTTATTCTTAAAATTTTAACAATTTAATAATTAGGCGAATTGGAGATGGAATGTGCAAACATGTATCCTAAATAATAATAATAATAATAATAATAATAATAATAATAATAGTAATAATAATAATGAATGTTACCAAAAAATGCAAGGCAACAAGAACTAGAACTAAAATGTACGTTTAAAAATAATTTTAGACATTTAAAGAGTCACACAGAGGCCATATCTGCTACAAGATCTCATTTTAATTGTTAAGCACCACAGTTAAACAATGCTTGTTTAATTGTTATCCAACATGAAAAAATACTACAGTAATTTAAAGTAATTTTTTTAACCGTACTAAAGTATAATGTACTATACTGTAAATATTATAGTATTTACATCTCTTTGTTACTGAATGCTACAGCATATTGTAGTTTTAACTATAGTTTTAACTAATTATACTAAAGTATACTTACAGTCTATAAAGTAAACATTTATTTATTCATTTTCCTTCGGCTTAGTTCCTTTTTTAATCAGGGGTCGCCACAGCGGAATGAACCGTCAACTTATCCAGCAAATGTTTTACGCAGCGGATGCGCTCTTAGCTCCAACCAAATAAAAATGCCCTGTACTAATTTGATGCAGATACCTTTACTTTTCCCTCACAAATGTACTAAAATGGTCATCTACTGTTTTTGCCAGGTTATTGTTGTCTCCTAAGTTTCACTTGCCAAATGTGAAACAACAGCCCCGTTCGGTGTTGACACCTTGTGGACAAATTAAGTAGTTCAAAAATCATTCAAAGCACATACGCAAACTCCTCATACACTGTGCCAGCTGCTTGTAAATTGCCCAAGTTGACCAAATTTGCTTTGCATTCACTACTTTCAGACCCTTGTGTATGCATAAAAACAGAGTTATACCTTTTAGCTTTAAAGTTAAACTCTGAAGTAGAAGCAAATAACTCCCAACAAAACATGGCCATATAACTAAAATCATTGCCAGTTTCTTTGTGTACTGAAGCATAGTTACACCAGTCGAGACAAGTATTTAATCCTTAACAAAGCTTCTGCCCCAGTGGCACTTTTTTCTCAAACTATTTGTGAAAGTACCTGCTTTTTTGGCATGTTTGTACCACAGGAATGGGGAAAAATTGTACACTACCTGACAAAAGACTTGTCGTCTATTCAAGTTTTAGGTACAACAAATAATAAGTTGACTTCTAGTTGATCATTTGGTATTAGAAGTGGCTTTTATGAAAAGCAAAGGCCTCTAGATTACACTTATTTTATCAAAATTAAATATAATCATGCCTTGATTTTTAATGATTTAATTAGAACAGTAAGGTCTGACTTTGCTTTTACAAAAGTCTTGTCACTTCACAGAAATAATGTACAGTACAGAATATAAAGACATGGTGCAGTGGAAAAATAATTAATATTGTGTATGACTCCCATGAGCTTGGTGGACTGCATTCATACATCTCTGCAGTGACTCAAGTAACTTATTAATAAAGTCATCTGGAATGGCAAAGGAAGCGTTCTTGCAGGACTCCCAGAGTTCATCAAGATTCTTTGGATTTATCTTTAATGTCTCCTCCTTCATCTTACCCCAGACATGCTCAATAATGTTCATCTCTGTTGACTGGGCTGGCCAATCCTGGAGCACCTTGACCTTCTTTGCTTTCAGGAACTTTGATGTGGAGGCTGAAGTATGTGAAGGAGCGCTATCCTGCTGAAGGATTTGCCCTCTCCTGTGGTTTGTAATGTAATGGGCAGCACAAATGTCTTAATACCTCAGGCTGTTGATGTTGCCATCCGCTCTGCAGATCTCTCGCACACCCCCAAACTGGATGTAACCCCAAACCATGATTTTTCCTTCACCAAACTTGACTGATTTCTGAGAATCTTGGGTCCATGTGGTTTCCAATAGGTCTTCTACAGTATTTGTGATGATTGGGATACAGTTCAACATATCTGAAAAGTCTATCTTCTGCTACTTTTCCAATCAGTCAACTAGAAGTCAAGTTATTATTTTTTGCTCTTACAACTGGGATCGACTACAAGACATTTGTCAAGTAGTGTAGTTCTAGGAACATCATTCCCCTGGTGAGTTCCTGCAACCTCCCTGCTGCAAAAACCCTAATATGGTATTTATAGTATATGCACTCTTAAAAGTGAATAAAGTATAAATGTACAGTTTTTTTCCCAATCCAAACATAGATGTGAAAAAAAAGATGTAAAAAAAAACAGTCTGGACACATTTTGACCCATTTTTGACTACGAGAGGAAGTCTCTGAGCACTGCAGAATAATGTGGAAAATGCACTTTGGGTGGTCAGGCATTAGTGGTCTCATGACACCTGCTGTACCACGATCAGTTTATTCATCCATACAGAACCTTCACTGACCATTTGCTACTTTTTACCATCCATCCATTCATCCAGCACTGTCATTAGTGGGGAAGAACAACTAGGAAACTTGACCCCCTTCTCTATTCATTGGGCATGTCGACCTGAGAATTTCTGAGATGGGCCTGCATCCGTCCATCCCTTTTTCTCATTTTCGGTCTATCTCTCCTTCTCGCTGGGTGGTAAGAGATGATTAGAGTGTGGGTTGGATGTTGGATTGTGCTGCTTCAGCGCTGGACACCCCTCCTGCCTCTGCTCTGTAATAACACAAAGTCTGCACAGGCTGTACAGCTCAGTGGCTCCAGCTTTGGGAAAATAAAGGCCTACAGGCCTGCCTGCAGACCCCAGTGTTGAGACTGGCCCACTGAAAACAAGCAGAGGGGGTAAGGAAATACCCCCCGGCACACACAACTCCACTAACAGCAGCCTCGACTACTAAGATTGGTTTTCTTTTTCTTTCCTATTTCTTCCTTGGTCTACCGCTCTTGATTTCTCATTGTCTGTTTTTCTGTGTACCTCAGGAATTCCTTTTCAGGATTGTGCACATCAGGGCTCTCCTCTGGTTTCCCCCAACATTATGGGAATGCAATGCTCTAGTGTTTCTGCACAGAGGAACAGTTTGTGCATTGGAAAGAGACCTAAAATCCGACCGAGCAATCTGATAAGATAGCGATTGATTGCCATGCATGAAAACGGGTTATCGAGCTAGATCGTATCAACATTTTCTTATCAGTGCAAGCCAATAAAGTCATCCGACTGAATTTAGAAGCACCGCTGTGTGCGAGTCTAGGTGTTTATTTCTGTGAATATTATTGCAGCTGGCTGAATGTTTATTGAAAACGCTGCAGCGCTCTAATAAACGGATGCCAAACTGTGGGCCTACATTTAGTCTTAATAATCTAAATCTCGCACTCTCTATTGGAGTGTCAGCACATCTCAAACACTCTGTCTCTCATTCACATTCCTCTGGCTGATCTCAGAGGTGGATGGTAAATCATTAATTGTCCTTCCTGCTCTGCAGTGTGTCACGTATGGCAGCCTTCACTGTGACACTCATTTAATACTGGGTTCCATCAGCGGTTTCTGGAGGGGGTAGGGAATGATAGAAGGGGGTGGAGAAATTGATTTATTTGTTTCATTCCTCCAAGGGAGTTTTATAGTAAACAGCACATCCCTGATGGCACTGCCACTCCATATTATGGATCTGTCTGGTCACACACAAATATGCATTAATGCTCTAAACACAAGCACACACACACTGCATGATTTAGGGCTGTCATGGAGGCTTTCTGTCACACTAAACATACTGGCTCACATATTTGTGTGTCAGGCTGTGTCTTGCAAGCATATGTGCGTTCTCACCAAGGCTTTAAATTTGCTCTAATATAGTAGCATTTTATAGGTGCGTAGGTACACTGCATGCATAGAAATCATTTGTATGTTTCTGTTATGCACATGTTTTCAGTGCGAAACAGTCAGTACACAAATTATCTGTATTTTTTCCTATTTTAGGATAACATATCATTCTAATACAGGGTTTCTGCAGCTTTCATCAAGTCAAATTTAAGACTTTTTAAGAGCCATTTATGAATGAAATTTTAGACTTATACAGGACTAAACACTAATGATTATTTATAATGGCCCAGTTGGGCCAATGGATTTTTTTTTGCTTGCCACCAAATGTAATTATTTCTTAGCAACATACTTTAATGTGTCAAAACAAGAAAACTCTAGTTGTATACACTTTTTTCCAAAATAATATTTCTTTTTGACAAAACTGACAACTTTAACATTGTTAAAAGTATATTTATTGTGGAGACAATTATACAGTATAAATAATCAAAAATATACATTTGTTAGCTTTTGGTCTGAATTGATTGACTATAGGCAACGGGGTGGCGCTGTAGGTAGTCCTGTCGCCTTACAGCAAGAAGGTCGCTGGTTTGAGCCTCGGCTGGGTCAGTTGGCGTTTCTGTGTGGAGTTTGCATGTTCTCCCCGCGTTCGCGTGGGTTTCCTCTGGATGCTCCGGTTTCCCCCACAGTCCAACACCATGCGGTACAGGTGAATTGGGTAGGTTAAAATTGACCGTAGTGTATGTGTGTGAATGAGTGTTTATGGATGTTTTCCAGAGATGGGTTGCAGCTGGAAGGGCATCCGCTGCGTAAAACATATGCTGGATAAGTTGGCGGTTCATTCAGCGTGGCAACTCCAGATTAATAAAGGGACTAAGCCAAAAAGAAAATGAATTAATGAATGAATGAATGATTGACTATAAGTTCTATTCCACCTAATGAGTTTCTGTAATAAATACTTAAATTTCATGCCGATTTATAAATATTATGTCTACTCCCCCTTCTGTAAAGAGCTTTTGTATGAATGGAAGATAACGTAAAGAGATATATTGCTCTGTTATTATCATGAGAAACTGATTATTTTTTTTTTTAGTTTTCTTTCCTGGGGAATTGTATCTCTTTGCAATAAAAAACTTAAATATAAACTTGAATATTAAAAAAAGTTTTACTAAGATGGATTGTTGGTAATTGGATGGATGTCGGCCTGATTGTGTAGCTTTACTTGGGCAGAGGAAAATTAAGACCTGTTAAAAGTGATTTAAGACCTGCAATACAATATTTCAGTGAATTTAAGACTTTTTAAGACCTAGTTTTGTTTTTAAAATTTAAGACATTTTAAGACTTTTTAAGACCCCGCGGATACCCTGTAATAAGACATTGTTCTTGATGTTGTGACACAAATAAAAGATTTCCAATCCATTGTGTTAGGATTTCTGATCAACTGACAAATTTCCTCATAAACACCTGCACTCTAGTGTATCTTCAAATGATCAATTGTTCCATTTTTAAAGAAAGAAACTATATATATATATATATATATATTCAGGGTTCATACGAAGTCAGAAAATTTTGACATGGCATTTTCCAGGCCTGGAAAAGTTTTAGAAAAAACTAAAAAAACACAAAGTTTTGTAAAAGTCATGGAAATTAGTTGAACAAATATCTGTATACTTGAATAAAGGTTAGTTGTAGTTAGTTCTTTTCTGTCTTTGGCCAAAAACATGCTCTCACATTATTAGTGCTGTGTAAGCATTATCTAAATCAATTTTACATAGATATAAAAATTTATTTAAACTAAATACTGTAGATTGTTGCGTGTTTATGATATGCTGTAATAAATATGAATGTGCATTGTTTTTCATACCAAGTATACGTAGACTTTACATGAAACATTAGGTCATGAAAATTTACTTGGAAGTCCTGGAAAAGTTATGGAATTTTAGTAATAAAAAAGGTGTATGAACCCTGCATATTGTACATACAGAGATTTTAATAGGCTATGTATGTATTATTCTTTGTTGTTAAAACACTTTAAAATATATATTTCATATTATGTACAGTGATTTTCATTATTTATTTCATTATCCATTCTTGTGTAGCTCTAGTAAAGTATTGTTTTCCAGTGTTTTTTATTTTAAAAATAATGTTTTTAAATTATCCAGTGCTACAAAGGTTACAGTGATGTATAAAAAAATAAATGCACACTAACAGTCAAAAGTTTGGAAAAATTAATTAATTTATTTTACTTCAGCTTAGTCCATGATTTATCAGGGGTCGCCACAGCAGAATGAACCACCAACCACTCTGGCATAGGTTTTATGCAATGGATGCCCTTCCAGCTGCATCCCAGCATTGGGAAACACACATACACTCTTTCATTCACAGACACACTCATACACTATGGCCATTTTAGTTTATTCAACTTATACAGCATGTCTGTGCACTGTAAGGGAAACCGGAGCACCTGGAGGAAACCCACACGAACATGCAAACTCCACACAGAATTGTCAACTCTAAATCAAACCAGCGACCTTCTTGCTGTGAGGTGACAGTGCTAACCACTGAGCCACCATGCTACCCCAAGTTTGGAAACATAGAGTCTCTAAATTCATTTATTCATTCAAAAAGACAGCATCATTTCTCCAGTCTTTAGTGTCATGTGATCCTTCAATAAAGACATTAATATGTTTTTAAAGAATCTTGAAAAGTAAAATGTTTCCACTAAGCATGAAGCAGAATTTTTCCCAACATTTATAATAATAATATCCATTAGGTCATGAGAGGGCTGTGGTCGAGGGTCTGACATAAGGGGAAAGTGTTCTGGGAAATTGGCAACTCAAGAGTCCATCAATTAACACATTATTTACATCTGTGTCTTTGCAGTGATTGGGGAGCAGAAACAGTATAAGACCAGGGCAAAAACACACCAGCTAAGAGAAAGATCAGCTCGTGAAATCATCCTCTGCACCAGCCAAGCTGGCACTGCATATGATGGGGCCATCATTCCTAAATCTCTTTGAGAAAGTGATGGAGGTTTGTGGTTGGCTGGGGGACCAGTGACCAGAAAGAGTGATTCCCCTACTGTCTCAGGAAGTCCAGATTGCTGCTCAGCATTTACCAGTCCAAAACCTCCCACTCTTCGTTTACTTGAAGTGTTCTGTTCTCCAGAAACCTGTTGTGTCTGTACAGTAGTTCAGGGATTGCTGCCACAGATGGCTTCTGCCCGGCAACAAGGTCGTCAAGAAGGTCACTGATATAGTGATATTGGATATTGTCCCTTCCACAAAAAATGGTGGAATGGGTTTAATGGCATAGACCAATGTTGCTAGAGGAGGTTGCAGAGATAGTGGAGGTCCACTTTTTTGGAATGTTTTAGGGTCAGCAAATCTGCACAAACCAGCACAGCCTTCTTTCTCTTTCCCCTCTCCTTGTCCCCATTTTCCAGATCAATACTGCAGGGACCCCAAGATATATGGAGGCTTCTTATACCTCAGTTTTCTTGCACTTTCATCCCTCTCTTTTTTAATCCAAGGGCCTGGTGGTTTAACGCCAGAGAGGTCTGGACGGGAGGATTGTTGACAGTGCGGGAGGGTGGATCACAGACCTGAGTTGTCCCGTAATGTAGATTAGGACATTGGTGTGCATTTCTTGCCAGTTGCTGCAATTGGTCGTGACAGGCTACATCAAATTCAAGTAAATCAGTGAACTATACACTAATGGCCATAAATATCAAATTTCATAGCAAAGGCATAGTGTAGATGTGGCAGTTAGATATTCAAACAACTGCTGATCCTGAGCTCTAATACGCCAGATACATTTTTGGGTGGGGTTTTGTGTGCAGATGTATCTTGAAACAAAAAGATGAATAGTAGGAATGTGTCCTCTCAGCTAGGGGAAGCCCTGCTGGGCTCGTCCCCAACTGCATCAGAGAAATCGAGAAATGAGTCTGCTTTCTCTATTGCAAGGTCTTGCTTGGAAGCCAGTGTAATAATGCATTTAAGCAGGTCCAAGTGATCAATGGGGCAAACCCTTCTGCCAGATTGACCACTAATCTACCACATTTTGTAATTATTAAAGGAAAGGTGTATCAAGTGACCCAAGATGCTCAGACAAAAGCAAGATACAACCCAGTTTTTAGTAAGCTGTCAGGAATTGCTTTTCCATGCCACTCATTCTAAAATTATATCCAGACACTTAGGTCAAGCAGCAACAATAAACCATTTATTGCCCTGATTTGTTTGGCTAATCAGGCAGATGGTGTGAGGCATGCCATGAATGCCAACCTGTGGCCTCCCTAAAAGCACCTTTGTGCCCTTTACCATTTCTAGAAATCCTCTTTGTGAGAATTGGCATGTTCCTTATCATGCAACTAGAAAAAACCACAACAGGGCATCCCTGGTGGACTATGTAACATGATACATGGAAGTTGTCACACCATGCAGCATTTCTACTAAAGGTGTAGTGAATTCACACTTCCACATCATCTCCCAGGTGGGAATGCAGAAAGAGTTGCCCACCACTGTTAATGTCCCATACACTACAGGAGCTACCTGAATTATTTGCCATTGCATCTTTTCGTATTACTTTCCATCACCCACAAACAAATGATCTAGTTCAGGGCAGGGCTTAATTTGTGCCGGAACGCGACGGGTCTGGAACCTCTGAAATCTGTTCCGGCACCTCATTTTACCGATACGCCCCCCTCCCCCATCCGCTGTTCACTTTCACTTTCTTACGCATCCCCCCAACCCTCTTCACTTTCGTCTGCAACACTTCATGGCAGGTGTGTTGAAGCAAGTTGGAGCTAAACTAAGCAAGACACTGACCCTCAGTGACCGAGTTTAAACACCCCTGATCTAGTTTAATGCTTAAATCATACCTTAAAAACAATGATTTTTAAGTTTGTTTACGAGGTTGCAAATAATTGGAACAGATGATTAGAGCCTCTATTGTTCACCATATAAGGGGGTTCCCCAAGCAGAGTTTTAGATGTCGTATGAGAGGATGAATTAGGACCAGAGGGGCTATGCAACACCAGCCCAACCTCGCTGGTCACTGGAAGAGATCATCTCACCCTAGGAGCTCACTGACATCCCAAAAAACCTGGGGTGGGAATTTACAGATTATCTTGTTATCTTCTTTATCTTTTTAATTCAGCAACATATTGAGACCAAACTCTGTGCTATAGTCTGAACCTGACTACTGCTTACCTGAAAAGAAATAGTTCAGGGTGAATTGAAAAGTTCCTAAGACGCACAGCTCAGTCTTTGGATCATCTCAAAGTAAATGCTGTGTTAAAATTCGATGCATGTCCAATGCCATAAATCGTTAAACTTCTTGACTGGGTATGCTCCTCTTATTTTAATTCAACATTGGATCTAACAACTTTTAATTTAGCCTAGAAAGCATTTATGGGTATGCTGAGATAGGCCATGCTAACAGCCTACCTGAAAGTGTGTGCAATTAAACGATTGGAGGTATTGTAAATGGGCTTCCACTTGGGTCATGGAGAGATGAGTCCCCAAATTAATAAGCTGCAATTACAACTTGTCTGCAACCCAAGATTAAAAAGGTGTTGAAGGAGTTCCTGAGAATGATGGGCTACTTTTTGTGCTTAGTACCTAATTATTTAGAGGAACCTTATACTTTCTAAAGCATAGGTGTCAAACTCAATTCCTGGAGGGCCGCAGCTCTGCACAGTTTTGCTCCAACCCTAATCAAACACAGCTGATCCTACTAATCAAGGTGTTCAAGACTACTAGAGATTAATAAGCAGGTGTGAGTTGGAGGTGGTTGGAGATAAGCAATGCTGCGGCCCTCCAGGAATTGAGTTTAAGACCATTGCTCTAAAGGCTGGTATACACCATGCTGATGCCAAACAACTAGCACCAATGAAACCCAACTGTGTTGTCGCCTCATGTCGGCTCACGTCTTCCGTCTGGACAAAAAAAAAATGCCCATCAACACACCAAATTGACGCCAGCCGCGTGATTCAAGAGTGTGCATTCTGCGGCTACGCAAGAGGACATGTCTTTCTGCACTGTGGGGGGCATGATCTGTTTTCTCATTCAGGAATGCAGGAAAACTTCTGATGTGTGCATGCAAATCGTAAACAAAGCAGTGTTTAGTAATTACCACATTAATTGTCAATGAAGTCCAATGGCCAACCATCATCTTGGTGTGTCCTAGCCCTATTAGTTAGAGCTGTGCCAATAAGCCTTTACCCACATAAAAAATACACTCTGAATAACAACTATTGCTCTCTCCTGATTTGTACTGTCTCTCAACCAGACGTGTCCAACAAGGATTTGGGTGCAGGCTTGTGTCAGGAGGTCAGGGGGGATCGACTGGTGCAGTACATTAGCTGTAAGCTTTTCGAAGAGGAAAGCTAAGTACAGCACTATTGTGAAAAAATACCTGGCTCATCACACTACTCTATTAACTCCAGAGTTCGCTCTCTGTTTAGATCATGCACCCCTCCAAATGGCTCCACCACATGAAGGACAGAACACAAGTGCACGGATCACCCATTGGTGTCTAACATTAAAGCCTTTCATTTTAAAGGTAATCCACAGGCTGTTGACTTCTTCTCAAGGAGGTATTGGGGGAATATGTCACGAAGGTGTGGGTGTGGTCAAGCACATGTCATGGTGCAGAGCATGTTGGGAGAATGATGGATCAAAAGTAGGTAAATTTATGCATTACTAACACCTGTGTCTTTGCAGTGATTGAGGCAGAGAGACAGTACTTAAGACCAGTGCAGAAATACATCAGCTTAAAGCTGATTTATACTTCTGTGTCAAGCCCACACGTATGGTCCAGCGCAGCCTTCGTACGGTCACCCTCGCCATGGCTGACGCCAATGCTGACACGCACCTCTCAAAAAATGTAACTACACATCGCAAAGACGCATATTGCAAGCTCTGTGATTGGTCAGCTGGGTATTGGTGATGAGTGTGGGTGGTGCTGAGAGTCACGAGCCTGATGGAGTGAGTGTTTACAAGTGTGGAGTCCCGTGGAGGAGCTCCAGATGAAAACTGTTGTTTTGCGTTTAGCGTATGATTAAAGCATGTCCGCCGGTTCTCGCCTCTAAATGAGCGAGTTTAAGCTACTTGTACATTAAGGTAGCGTTCAGAAAAAAACTAAATACACACAAAGAAACACGACACAGTGGTACATAAAAGCTTACTGCCAGCTAGCGTTTTGGAAGTGTTATTGCAGAGCAACACAAACAGCACGCAGAAGTATAAATGCAGTACTATGCTCAAGGTATGCACCGTGGGTCATGGCGATCACTTGACACAGAAGTATAAACCAGTCTTTAGAGCGAGACTGGTTTCTTGTGCTTCTGTGCCTCTGGTACAATAATGGTATTTAATCAAAATCCTACAGTATGTTGAAGACACAAAGGCTTATTTTTCATTGACTTTGAGATACTTTGAAAAATAAACTTAGAGTATGAGGACCTGCTGTTCACCCTGTGGTTTTCCTCACTACTCACTTTGACTTTGTTTGATCACCAATAATAATAGAGAAACAAATCAGAATATTTGAATGATTTGAGACTGAAGACTGAAGAGATTATTTAGAAATTCAGCTTAAATTACATGAATAAATTTAATTCATAACATATTCACAGCTATTTTTGATTGAAACAATAACAATATTACTGTTTAATTTTGATTAAATACATTTGCCTTTGGTGTCCATAAGAGACTTATTTAAAAAACATGACCAAATGTTGGTACTGTATATTGATATGAATAATGTTTTATTAAAGTTTGTTTATTCTAAGGGACTGTAAAAATACTTAAAAGTACTTTACACTTAAAAGTTTCATGATTTCACTTAAATAGTATATATATATATATATATATATATATATATATATATATTATATATATATATATATATATATATATATATATATATATATATATACAGCATAGTAAAAATAAATAGCATGTTTTTAAATGCAATTTAATAAAATTATCCTAATTGTAAAACTAAACATTATGTGACTACAAGCATGTAATTTGTAAAAACACTGTCGGTCTAGATCCACCAAAGCAAATGTGCCAAGAATAAACAACTCCTTCTAGACACTGAAAAAGAAAGTTAAAAAGGGGTATAAAATATAAATACCACAAAGAAACATACATAGAAATTCTGCATACTCTGTGGTATATATATATATATATATATATATATATATATATATATATATATATATATATATATATATATATATATGTAGAAACATACATATAAATACCTCATAGAAGCATACTTCCACATTGCACATGGCCAAATTTGTGACCATGCTTCTCACACACCTCCAGCCAAGAAACCGTTCGGTGCAAGGCCTCTGTGCCCATTTGCAGTCTAAAAAATGTAAACAACATTATCAGATAAATGGCCTCATTGAATCTAAACTCACAGAGACATTATTTTTCAGGTTTGACTCAAACAAACTGATTGCCTGTGAAGAACAACATCATCTTTCCATGGCACATTTCCCAAAGCCACTCCAGATTTCGATAGCCACTGTAATTCAACCGGGAAGGAAACCAAATGCTCACTGCACACACAGGCCAGAGCTGAATATGTCCCGAATGTTTCTGTGCTCTGTTCTTCCAGTGTCCAACTCTCTCTCTCTCTCTCTCTCTCTCTCTCTCTCTCTCTCTCTCTCTCTCTCTCTCTCTCTCTCTCTCTCTTCAGGAACGAATAATTACAGTCACAGCATGTGACTTAACAGCGCAGAGATCAAATTCCACCGTGTTATAATCACTCGCTGTTCGGCTATTACAGCAGCAGAAAAGAGACTGAAGCTAATTGGTGGGGGGTAGCAGGAAAGATTTGCTTTTGCTAGGTTACAGAGCGCGATCAGAATGGAAATCGATTTAGAGAAAGCAGGCGTGACGCACAGGTGGTTTGTCACTGTGAGAAATATCCTATAAGCGAAGCAGACTGAACATAATCATTTTGTGTTTTTCTGATAAGCTCTCTGAGCTTTGAGCTCTATTTTTGGAAAAGCGTTTCCGTGAGAGCAGTTTTGAAGATGGAAATAGTGAGCGCACAGTAGAGCGTATAAAGCTGAAGGAATGTGTGAGATCCGAGCATGACTTCGCACTGCATGGTTTGAGTGTGAGCCAAAACAGATGGAACAGACCCAATAAAAGTTTAGCCCAACACTGTCCCCATTCACCACATGCTCACACACCTTGCAAGTGCTAAGTTCACTAAAGCTCTAGCAAGCTGGCTGCCTACTGCTTATATATGCAATTGCCTTCTAGGGCAGCTTCAAAATGGTCATGGACCCTCAGAAGAGACTGATTTGGAATGCTCTTCCAAGGCAGCACCACACAAATAGCACTTAGCACAAGAGAGTATGTTACTAAGTTAAGGGCCGGGACACACCATGCCAACGGTCGGCCCTTGGGCAGTGTTGGGCTGTTGGTAAGCGTTGGTCCAGCTAGTTGGTTTAGTGTGTGCCTTTTATCAGGTTAACATCAGATCGAGTTGGCCTGATTCAGCATGTAGAACTGGTATCCTAAGAAGCAAAAAAAAAAAAAAGCCTAGCACACACAAATATTGGCTAATATTTTGATATTGAAAAAACTTTTTTTTTTATATTCAACATTTCTCACCCTGATCATGGATTTCCCTGGTGAAAAAAAAGTACACTAAATTGTATTGCAAATATATTTTTAATTCCAATAGTACATTGAAAGTATACTAACCAAAAAGTATATTTAATTTAAATATATTAAAAGTGTATTATTACCATACTTTTTTATATAACTTTTAACACACTTAAAAATAATTGTAATTTAGTATATTTTCTAAAAATATATTTCAGTAAAATGCACTTTAATTAAATGCTTAGTTTATTTTTTACAAGTGTATTTATTTAGCATTTGATGGTAATATATTTTAGTATTATTTTAACTATGCTTTGAAATGAACTTTGTAAGAATGTTCAAAGCACATTATTAAATAAACAGAAGTTGTTTACTTTGTTAAATTTTGTAGTAATTTTAGTGTTTGTTTTCATTCATGCATTTAAGTTCATTATACTTTTAGAAAGGAAATAAAATATGTCAAATGCATTGAAAGCCCATTTAAAACATTTGTAAATAACTCATTACTGTATAAGTGAGGCGACGCAGTGGCGCAGTAGGTAGTGCTGTCGCCTCACAGCAAGAAGGTCGCTGGTTTGAGCCTCGGCTGGGTCAGTAGGTGTTTCTGTGTGGAGTTTGCATGTTCTCCCTGCGTTCGTGTGGGTTTCCTCCGGGTGCTCTGGTTTCCCCCACAGTCCAAAGACATGCGGTACAGGTGAATTGGGTATGCTAAATTGTCCATAGTGTATGAGTGTGAATGAGTGTGTATGGATGTTTCCCAGAGATGGGTTGCGGCTGGAAGGGCATCCGCTGCGTAAAAACGTGCTGGATAAGTTAGCGGTTCATTCCGCTGTGGCGACTCCGGATTAATAAAGGGACTAAGCCGAAAAGAAAATGAATGTATAAGTGAGACGCTGTTGATGCTGACAATAAAACAAATTATTGTAAATACAATAGTGTGCAAACATACACTGTTAAAAAATCCCAGATATTCACAACGTTACTGTAATTTTTCACAGTAAATTACATTAGTATCCCTTTACAGGATTTAACTGTAAAAATTCACAGTATGTTGTATTCAAAATTTTATTGCGACATTGAGGATGGCAGCATGATTACAGCAAATTACTGTAAAAAAGGGCTATATGTTTTGCACGTTATAGGAATTCAAACTTTTCATTTTAGCATAAAAATTAAAACAGTAGTACAGGCACTATATATATATATATATATATATATATATATATATATATATATATATATATATATATATATATATATATATATATATATATATATATATAACATTTTACCCGAATGTTATTGCAGCCCCAAAAAAATTTGGCTACCAACATCTTCAAAATAACTTTAAATAAACAAATCATCCAGGTTTGAAACATGAATGTTAAATGTTCATTTTTTGGGTGCACCTTTATTTAAATCTATAAGATTATCATGTAAATATGACATTTTTAATAAACATAATTTTGTGCTTAGCCAAAACGTGATAAACTGTAACAAAAATAATTGATTCATGAAACCAAAGACTGTTAAACACACCTAGAGGTTAGAAATCTGCGCTAAATGACACAAAATCTTTATAAACAAACCAAAAAAACAATATCACTTTTGCACTGATTCGGTTCAGCACTCGCGTGACATTGAATCAGATTCAACTGCTTGTTCGGGAATTATCACACGTGTTCACAAGCTCATACTTATCAACATAGATCAGTGTAACAATGCGTGTGGCCGAGCAGTAATAGTAATGAAATAGTAATGATTAATAAATCATATTGTTGTATCACATTATTATACAAAAAGGAATCATTTTCAGGCGGATTCGAATCTTTACTATTCACTTAAGAGAGCCGATTCATAGAACCGAGCCGATTCGACTAGACCGGAAACAAGCACCGTCCGTCACCACAGGCAACGCCTCATTTGAACCATAACCGTCGATGTCTCCGTCAACAAATTCATCCACGGTAAGTGTTGAAAGATGATTGTTTTGTGTTTATTTCTGTACAGTGCACGTCTTTTAACAGAATAAACCAAGTAAGTTAGCTTTAGTTGTAACGTTAGGTTCTTATGCCATGTTGTTCGTTAACAGACGGGTTAATCGCCATTTTTAAAGAAGACATTTACAGATGGTGCTTGTAAGTTAGTGCTCGTGAATTTGTTTTAGTATAACGTTAGTTCCTGAAAAAAGGAAGGTGATTTTCTGTTAACTTTAACTGTTAACTGCTCTTTCTATTTCAGCACAATATTGAAGTGAAAGTACTTCACGTGACCATGAGGGATAAGTTAAGGTCATTATGAAAAAAAGAATGGTAATTTCTCTTAACTTTAATTAAATGAATGTTAACTGCATTCTTAATTTCAGCACAACATTGAAGTGACCATGCAGAATAAAGTTCAGGTAAGCTGGCCTTCACGTAGTCATTATCAGCCAATAAAATAGATAGATTATGGCAAATGCAAAGTAAATTAACCACATAACAGTGGTCAGTTGTGTTTGTTTTGTAACATAATAGTAGTTAATATACAGTAAATAATTATTTAGCATTTAAACATTTAGAGAGTCTTTTAAGATTATTCAGATTTTCATATTGGCAGTGATGCACTTGGGCTGGCTGACTGAAAATTAAAAGTCTGTGTGCATATTCCCCATTCAGTTGTATTTTTAAGCTAACATTTGTCAATGTCATTGTCTATTTCTTAGTGGTAATTTTAATGCATTACTAACATTTACTAATGTGAACTTATTGTATAGAGTCACTGTACATTTTATTTTTTGTGGTGTTTAGGTGTACGTGATTGCTATAGTGCATGGTGAGTGTATATCCTGAACACAAATATAACCCAAAGTCATGATCACCATCTAAACCAACAAATGTATATTGCCTATTCAAAGTGAAATTGATGGGGACAAGGAATGATTTGTGCACACATTTTAACTCATACAGAGTCAAATGTTGAGTCTTATTCTACTCTTATTATATTTATCAGTTTTTACAGCCTTGCGCCACAGCCATGGATGTTGAAAAAGTGTGATGCTACCAAACACCCCTCGCTTGATTGTTCAAGGTAATGTTGATGTCTTCCTCATTTTTATTAGATTTTTAAATGTCAAGTTGTTCACAGATTTTTTGTGAGCAGTTTCATGTACAAACTCTTTTTCTTCCTCTAATAGTTCCTACATTTAAAAAAAATATGGTGTTAAAAACAACCACAGCTAGGCTATTTGGCTACTCAGTGCTCACTAAATATTAGTTTTTATTACTAATATTACTAAAGATTTTTTTAAACTATAGTTTTTGTGTTTATTGGCAATTTTACTGGGCATTTTAATAGGCAGTGTATGGAATGTCAAATTTATTTTTACAAACAAATTTAATTATTCACAAACTCAGTCTCTCTTTTCCCAGCAATACAACATCAAACAAACAGTCTTATTCATTGGAGGGTCAAGTGGTCATGGGACCTCATCTGGATTTCACAACTGGATATGGTCTGAATTTGAAGTATGCTGAAGATACCTTTTGCACTCTGGAACTTAAGGTAAAGTCTACATTTAATTTTGTACCTGATGGTTTGTTTTGGGGGTTAAACAAGAAATGTATAGAAGCACAAGCAGCCATCTCTAATACAGTGTGTGTTGCAGACTCAATTTGTGTGTCTGTGCTGGAGACCAGAGAGGACGCTGTCTTTAAAAGGATGGAGCTCTTATGCTGAATTGATACCAAATGTGAACTTAAGTATTCAGGTGAGTGTGATAGATACAAGTCACTGCAAATACATCAAAAAATGGGGAATTTGTACCGGACAGCACAGATGAAGTGAAATGCAAAACACGTTTGTGAATGTGTGGTATTCACCTCAATCACCTTTTTTTTATGTTTTATATCGTGTTTAATTTAATTGTATAACATTCATGTTCCCAACCAACTGAATGAGTTCTCTTACTATCGTCAAGTAATGTTAATGTTATAACAACTCTTTATTTGTTACTCTATATACAGGTTTGTTTGTAATGTGAGGGTGAGTAAATAACAAAATGATAATTTTAAGGTGAATTACCCAATTAATTAGTTCAAATAATCTAAATATTCATTCAATCCAATCTGACAATTCTTTATCTTTTTTTAATTATTGTGTATTTGTAAATACAGACGTGTACAAATATCTGATATTTGTTTTATTCACACTTCGTTACAGACCTGTATTTATTTCTTTATTTCACTAGAGATGAATTTAAGAAAAACTGTACAAAAATACTTTTAAACAGTTTATTTTTGCTGCCTTTTTGTGTAATCTTGACCACTTATTGAGCTTTAGTTGCATAGTGATTGCTTTTTATGTTGTGTAAAACATTTTATAATAATTTAGCTTATTTCTCATTTGTTCCTGATTTCTCTGGCTGATTCTGATGTTACTGTCCCTAAAAAATAATGAGTTTCTCTTTTACCCAAGAATCTCCGGCAAGATGCACACTCGCAGAGAAATCTGCCATTGAATCCTCAAAGGACAAGTTGGACTCTCACAGGTAAGGTCAGCAAGCTCATATATTCTGTACATCATCACCTTTAAATTAATTTTGTTAAATTATTTATTTTGTATTTAATTTATCTACCTACATGTCAGGGAGTACTGAATAAAAATAGTATTAATGCTAAAATAATACAGTTAAATTGTTCAACATTATTATACAGTAATTGTGGTCTTTAATTTTACTTTTTTATTTAAAAAAGATAATTTTTCTCTTTTCACAGAGACTGTAGTAAATGCTATAAATGTGGCGTATGCTATTACTGACATACTGTGTGGTGTCAATGTCTAATGTATCCAGAGCAGATGCTGTGGTGATCATGGAAGAGTCGAGAGCGTAAGACTGATTCCTGAAAAACAGCAGTGACAGACGAGTCTCTGCATTGATTTCAATGGGCTATTCTGGACACCTGCCGTTGACCGACTCAAACCTGCACTTTCTCCATGACGGACACTCATCGTTCTCAAGCCTTCCAGAGTCTTTTAGACCACAGCTCTACCCTTTATGTTTGGCCAGAGGAGAATTGATCCCTGGCTGAGCCTGGTTTCTTTAACGTTTGTTCATTAATTTCATCAGCCGGTGGAGTTTTGGTTCTGTCCACGCTCTGGCTTGCTTGGTCAGAGCTGGTGGAGTTGCTCTTTAGTGGATCTTCCTTCAACAGTGACAGTTGTATTAAACTGAACTAAATCAGTTTTGATTAAACTTTTAATTATAACTACACCATCATTTTACCACTACTCTCATCCCTGCCTGACATGTTGGAATGTTACACAATTTTAAATATTATGGCTTTTTTCTTCATCTATGTAAACTATTTTTGGAAAATTATTCCCAAATATCACGGAAATCCAAAATTGATGAGGTTTAGGCCGATCTCAATTCTATTTTTACTACTTTCCCTTTGCCTACCCCCATTTATAAATAAATTATATAAAAGTTGAGTGTAAAGCACTGTGTGAGTGTTGACACTAATCTTCTGTATGAATAAACTGAAAAACAACAGTAATATTATACCAGATGTGCAGTTAAAAGCTATTTCACTCCCAGCAGACATTTCTGACAGACCCAGTCATTGGGTTATCTGAATTAAAAATTTGCTGAGTAATATTTTGCAGTGGTTATTAAGGGACTATTCTTAGTGACATTTTAGCTTTTCTTTTTCAAAATGTTTCTTGGAAGACAACACATTGATGTCGTTATGAATGTCATAAACCAGCTGCTTTGTAGTAAAAATTCTTATTAATCCACATTTATTTTACATTTGTGGGTCTCTTTGCTCGGTTTTTACATCCATGTTGCTGGTGTAGTCAGAGAAAACTCTCATACCTCTTCATTTGTAGTGTGGTCTTGAAAAATCTTCATTTGAAGGGTTATGTGGCCCTTCCCTTTACCCACTACATCACCAAGCTAATAAAGATAATTGGGACACCCGACCTCTTCATTTGAACGCATTAACCGAGGGGGGCTGAGGTGTAGAATTGGGATTGGGCCTTAATCAAAGGCTCCACTATAAGGATTTGGTGAAACATATTTGAGATTTGATGTTTGTTATGCACTTGTTTGTTGAAGCACAGTACATTTTGTACAGTACATGTGCAGACTTTGCACAGTCATGGACTTTCTGGATTATCATGGCATTTTAAAAGATCTGTTCTTAAATTGTAATGTTTTGTACTGAAGGACATTTTCTGCAGTATTTTGTAATATTTTTAATAGAATAAAAATATATTTTTGAATGATTCTGTAAAACATTTAAACCATTCTGCGGTTTTAATAAAAACAGTTTGAATTGTTTATTGTGTGTATTTGACTTTTATTGAAATTGCATTTAACATATATTTATTAAGAAAACTAATATATTTATGGTATATTGCGTGTGTATTTTAAATGCACTCGGAATAAATTTCTAATATACTTGTAATACAGAAAAAGTACACTTTAATGCCACTAAGCAAGCATGAAATTAGTTTACATACTATGCTTATTTAAAGTGTACTAAATATACTTAAAGTTGTTCCAATTTAGCACACAAAAATACACTAAATACACTTAAAGTTGTACTTAAGTGCAATTTTATTACAACTAAAATATACTTAGCACAAAATTAATATGTCCAAAATGTCACACTTTAAGTAAACTAATCATTAATACACTTAAAATATACTAACAATTAGTCCGGATCCAAGTATACTAAGCATATTTATTTTTCACTAGGGTTGGACTGCTCAACATGGGTAATGCATCACATAAAAAAGTGGACAATACCAACGTAACCAGCATAACCCCAACAGGGGTGGTAAATAGTGCATTCAACTTATACAATCTTTCCCACATTAGTTGAATGCACCATTAGCTGTCAAATTTTATAGAACGCCCAATTAATGTGAGAAAGATTGTATTTATAAGTTGAATGAACTATTAACCATGCCTGTAGAAAAAAATATGCTGGTTAGGTATATTTTGAAGCATGTTGCTGGTTTTTAGCTACTCTTTTAAATGTGCAGTATGTAAGTTTGACACCCAGTGGTTGAACTAGGTATTGCATTCCTGGATCAAAACAAATACAAGTGCAGGTTGCCAGATGACCAACAGGAGCGAGTCTTGAGCCTAAAGGCTAATTTAAACGGTGTTCTAAGAGCAACGGCACACGATAAAGGAGTTTTTGTCCTAATCAACACCAACACCAATTGATATATTAGAAACCTGGGTGGTGAAATATAATTGGCTAAGCATTGGGCTGGTTAAAAGAACCAAAACAAAGACAGCCGTTCTGGCACATAACAGACATTTTCAGAGCAGAATATCTGGCTGCAGCATTGTTTTTCAGATAAACAAGTAGATTCACTTGGCATGTTTCTTAAATATCTACAAACATATTATGGTATTTTTATGCTTTAGGAGAGTCAAAAAATTACATATAGCACCTTTAACAAGTTGGGTTTAAATCAATGGCAGTTCACATTCTATTTATCCTTGTTAGTATTCTTCTTTTTGAAAGAAGACAACGGTACAAAGCTGGATCTATCTTTTAGCTGCTAAGCCTAACAACTGGCCTAGCTAGCAAGCATGTTAAACAACATTATAGCATGCTAGAAACATGCTTGCAATGTGTTAAAAAAATGTTAACATTTTAAAACATTATGGCACACTAATTTGAGATGAGAGCGACACAGTGGTTTATCGGTTAGCACTGTCGCCACACAGCAAGAAGGTTGCTAGTTTGAGCCTGGCTGGGTCAGTTGGCATTTCTGTGTGAAGTTTGCATGTTCTCCCCATGTTCACCCACAGTCCAAAGACATGCGGTACAGGTGAATTGAATAAGTTAAATTGGCCATAGTGTATGTGAATGAGTGTGTATGGATGTTTCCCAGTGCTGGGTTGCGGCTGGAAAGGCATTCATTGCGTAAAATATATGCTGGATAAGTTGGTGGTTCATTCCGCTGTGGTGACCCCTGATTAATGAAGAGACTAAGCCAAAAAGAAAATAAATAAATGAATGAATATGAGATGAATAATCAAATGTCATATGCTAGCAGCATCCTAGAAAATAAAAGAATTCACATGCTATTCCACGTGCCAACAATGTTGCAACATGCTAATTTGGTAACAAAATTAAACATGTTAAAAACATATGCATATTTATGTTATCGCACTTGTTAAAACATGTTTGAATCATTCGAGCAGCATCAGCATTTTAATCATGCTAAATACATGAATATGAAATGTGTCAGATACGTGCTAATTAATGCTAGCAAAATTATAAACATGCTAAAAACATGTGAGCAACAAGATAAAATGCTAAGCATGTTAAAAATCATTAGCATCATGATAATTAATATTAGGAACATACTAAAGTATATTATTGATGTGTTAAAAAAGTTTTAAAAAATGGGGATAATACATTTATTAATGTTTTTTCTTTTTAATTAAAAACCACTTCACTCAAGGCCAAGACAATAAAGATTGGGACTGTCCCCAGAAAACAGGGACATCTGGTTCAATTCGATTCATCTTTAATTGTATAGCGCTTTTTACAATGCAGATTGTGTCAAACATAGATGGTCACCCTACAAACAAACTTTATTATCTGTTCATGTTCTTTTTACTGAACAACAAGTAACATTATCTTGCCTTGTGGATTTTCCACTGAAACCCAATAAAGATTCATTCCAATGCTTTCCTCATTTACCGTGTTCTTAAACACAACTTTGAGTGGAAAGTCATTATAGTTCTGCCTAAAAAGCCTAGCTGATTGCTACCTACTGCTACATAGACAAATTCCTTACAATAAAGTTAATGGAACTGATGGACACTCAAACAAGAATTGATTTCAGAAGAGTTAGAATTTAGCAAACTAAAAGAACACTGTAAAAAAAAGCACAAACAAACAAATGAATAATTCTTAAAAAATGCAAAGCTCACACAAATATTAGACGTGAACCATTATTTGTTTATATAATCACTATTGAATAATCAAGATATTCATTCATTTTCTTGTCGGCTTTGTCCCTTGCGGGGTCGCCACAGCGGAATGAACCGCCAACTTATCCAGCACGATTTTACGCAGCGGATGCCCTTCCAGCCGCAACCCATCTCTGGGAACTTCCACACACACATTCACACTCATACACTATGGACAATTTTAGCTTACCCAATTCACCTGTACTGCATGTCTTTGGACTGTGGGGGAAACCGGAGCACCCGGAGGAAACCCACGCGAACCCAGGGAGAACATGCAAACTCCACACAGAAACGCCAACTGACCCAGCCCAGCCGAGGTTCGAACCTGCGACCCAGCGACGTTCTTGCTGTGAGGCAACAGCACTACCTACTGCGCCACTGGGTTGCCCAATAATCAAGATATTAGCCATTATATTCAGATATTAGCTGTTTTTGATTCTACTAAAGCTTTCTCTGCGCATTTTGAACTTATTTTATTTATTGTATTATTTTATGTTATGCTGCCTCGTCACCAGTGTTGGGCAAAAACGCATTACTAGTAATGCGTTACTGTAAGGGCATTACTTTTGACAGTAACTAATACTGTAACGCAGTACTTTATGAAGTTCGTAACGTAAGTTCGGGAGGAGACTGATCAGTCAGGTGGGTCAGTCAATTATCACGTGTGTACATAAATAGCAGTCGTTGCACAGTTTCAGGAACTCATACTTGGACGCCTCGAGCCTCCTTGAAGGACGGAAGGTCCGAGCTCTCTTAGAGGTTTATTAGCTCAGACCCCTGCTTCAGGACAGCAATGCCAAAATCGTTTACCAAGAATGACGCAATTGATTGAGCAGGTTAACTTGTGAATTAAATATAATAACTCCGTCATTATTACTATATGATGTGTTTGTCCGTTACTTGGTAAGTTAATTAATTTTGGCTGCAGTCTAGCCCACATCTGCCTGTTTACAGCAGTAACGCATAGTGGGATGCCAACCAACCACTGTAAAAAAGACCCGTCATGTATGAGGCGCCAGACTGGACAAAAGTCAAGTGAAATCAGAGACCGAAAGCATGTGAGGTACACCAAGTGTAAAATCGCTAAATGTTTTCGTTTAGCTCTTTTTCTACAGTTGACGAGAGAAAACGCTTCCCTGCCATTGACTAGTTTTACGGCAATCTGTGTTTCAGGTGTATTACGGTAGGGGAAGCCCTGACGCATGTCCTGAGTGAGGTACATGATGTCAGATGCTCCTGGGAGTGAAATCTGAGAGAAAGTAAGATCGTGGATAAAAATAAGTTATGCAACCTTTCTTTGGCTTAATTCCTACCATTTTAGATCTGTTTTAGATCTTGTCTATCAAAATAAAGAAGCTTCATTTTTTAAATAAGCTTTATTTTTTATACTTTTTTTTTATATTTATATATTTTACCATTTTAATTGCAAAATTGCACATTTCTGAGAATTTCCACCACAAAATCAGTTATTTTATTGCAAAAAAAACCCTAAAAAAATCGTGAAAAACTAGGGGGTCTGTTGAATATACACAACATGAAGTGACGTTATAAGGGCATTCATGGGAGCATTAAAAATGTTCTTTGGAAAAGTAACTCATAAATGACTTTTAACAGTAATGCATTACTTTTTGGTGTAAGTAATCGATAAAGTAATTAAGTTACTTTTTGAATGAAATAACTAGTAACTAACTAGTTTTCAGTAACTAGCACATCACTGCTCCTCACAGACTTATTCTCTGAACATCTTGTTTTCCACACTGAGGTGGCTAGTGTGGAGAGTATCTGTAAATGTATGTGTGTGTTTAAGTATTGTTTGGCAGTGGTTTTTATACTGGAACAGTGTAAATAACACTCCCACGCCAGTCACTTTTATCCTCTGCCAGGCTCGTTTGGAGGAAACAAAGTCTTGAGCTCCCTAACTCACTCTCCGTGATGACAGAACCGACAGTCTCTATCACTTACGGCCTGACATCCAGCCAATCAAGACAGGAATGTGAACGGAGAAGGGAAGGGATTGGTTTGGGGTCACACATTAGCTATGGGACACTGGAGTCTGCAAATGCACTTGAGAATAAGCATGCCAGGGCAGTCTCCAGGATGTCCTTGAGTTCAAGTAGCTAGGGTGGTGAGCAAAAAATGCCACCTCAGCAAAATCTGCTAATTCTTCTACTGTACTTCACTTGTAGGGGCAAGCAGCATGATCATAAGAGAAATACAAACTGTGCTGGAATTAAAAAAAAAAAAAGTTGTAAATAACTTTAGCATGTTGTAGAATAAAAATATGTTTTACAATAAAATACTTCTAAATAAATTTAAGTTTTATTCAACCTTTTTTCTAGGTAAATGTCTGATACAGTACCTCATCACCATCTGACTGACACAGATACATTAAATGGTTAGTTTACCTAAAAATGAACCAAACCCTTACTAACCAAGGAATGTACTCATTATCTATTCTCAGAGCATCATATGTGTATAAATTTCTTCTTTCAGTAAAATCCAATTGGAGTATTTAAAAAAAAAAAAAAACGAATCTTCTGGCTCTTTTAAGCTCTACAATGGCAACATGAGGGCATTTTTCTTCAACTGTCCAAAACAAGTTCAATAAAGCAAATCCATTCACAAATAAATGTGCATCACATGGCTATGGGGTGAAAAATATGTATCCTTGTGTGACTTCTACTAGCTGTCTTGTTTATGAAAGACTGCCTTTCCAGAAAATGACGTTATGTATTAGTTCAATTTCTCCTATTATCATACTGGGGCACTAGGACCCATACGGACCACAAGATGAGCACCCGCCGATGGCCTCACTTGCACCTCTTCCAGCAGCAACCTAGTTTTCTCATGTGGTCTCCTATCCAGACAGTAACCAGGCAATGCACTGCTTAGCTTCAGTTGGCGACTATGTGAGAGCTGCAGATAGCTAGATTCCAGCTAAGAACTTACTGGAGTTGACTTCCAGCTATGCCACCATTTCTGAAGTCTAATTTTTCCTGCCAATCCCCACCTGTATCTAGGACCCTTTTTCCTCTGTTGATTTCAGCCTCCTAGCTCATTCGTCTCTGCTGGTCCCACTCAGCTACAAACTTCTTTGTCTTACTGGTCCTTATCAACCTTCAAGCTTATTCATCTTCGATAGTCTCCCCTAGCTGCCTGGCTCCATTGTCCTTGCTTGTCCCACTTAATTTCTACTGGTTCTTTTTTACCATAAAGATCATTTATCCCAATTTGCGCCTTCTGGTCTCCAGGCTCCTTTATTTCAGTCTCACCAAATCTCATGGCTCCTTCAGCATCACCTGATATCTTGGCATCTTCATCCTTGCTGCTTCATTGTCTCTGCTAGTCTTGCCCAGCCTCCTGGCTCCTTCATCTGCACTGGTCCCACCCAGTCACTGAGCTTCTTTGTTTTTGCTGGTTCCGTCTTCATCTCCACTGGCTCCGCCAAATCTCTTGGCTCCTTTGTTTCCATGTAGCCTCCTGCCTTGATCCTTCTGTTGGTTCAGTCCACCCTTCGGACTCCTTTGTTCTAGCTGGTACTATTCAGCTCCTTGGCTACTTTCCTTTCACTGGCTCCACCCTACTTGCTTGGACTCTGTGGCACTCAATTTGGTCTTGTTGCTCAGAACCCTTATTACATCTTTGCCTTTTAAGCCGATGACTACAGACCTGTCAACCCCCCAGCTCCACCTTTGCTCCACACTACTTTGGCTCTATTATGGTCCATCATCCCTTAGGCTTTAATCAGCTCCTTTGTCCAACTGGCTCTAAAGGCTGGGACACACCAAGTTAACAGTCAGTTATTGGGCAGTGTCGGACCATCAGTAAGCATTGATCTGGCTAGTTGGTTTGATGTGTTCCACACGTCAACTCTCGCCAGATCTAGTTGGCCTGATTCAGCATGTAGAATCAACTGAAAACAGCACTCTGATTGGTTATTGAGCAACAAATTAGAGTGTGATGACAAAAACTGAAGTGACATAACCAAGTAAACGATTCAAGTCGAAAGGGAACACAAAGAAGATGGCTGAAATCATCCATGGTGAGTGACAAGTACTATGAAAATAGCACTAAATGCTAATTTTTTTACAGTTTGTATGTGCATATCTAATTTTTGCTTTGTGTATTAATAAAAAAGACTACTGCCCCTTGTGGGCATGGAACACGTGTCTTCTCAGTATGCAGAACGCGCACTCTCAATTCTGCTGCCTGTTTTGTGTGTTCATGTGCAGCTTTTTGTTCCAGACGAGACCAGATGTGGCAGACCCAAGCTAACAACACAGTTGGTTTTTGTTATCGCTAGTTGTTTAGCATTGTCTTGGTGTGTCCCGGTACTTAGTTATTCATCTCTCTGGTTCTACCATGAACTTCCAGTCTTGTGTTTGGTTCAGCTCATTGTCTTCTATGGTCTTTGCTTTGCAAAGCTGTTGCATGTTTTTTTCTTGCTTGTTGGTTTGAATTATTTGTATTAGGTTAAAAATAAAAAGCTATGACCCTATCCTCGTCTTGGCCTATTGACCCTGGTATAAAAAGTCAGTTAACCCTTAAGTATATGGACTGTTAAACTAGCTGCGTTTTAGAATGACTGTGATTAAAATATTAGCTATATCATCTTATTCTACATCCTAAACCCAAAGTTTATTGATGCAAAATTCATAGTTAATGGTTTATGAATACAGAGAATTGTAATATAATTGTATAATAAAGTGTGACCAAATGTCACAATAGCAGTAAAAAGACAACTTTATTATATTTATTATGAAAATTATAAACTATTAAAAAAAAGATGGGGCGACGCGGTGGCGCAGTAGGTAGTGCTGTCACCTCACAGCAAGAAGGTCACTGGTTCGAGCCTCGGCTGGGTCAGTTGGCATTTCTGTGTGGAGTTTGCATGTTCTCCCTGTGTTCGCGTGGGTTTCCTCTGGGTGCTTCGGTTTCCCCCACAAGTCCAAAGACATGCAGTACAGGTGAATTAGGTAAGCTAAAAAATTGTCCGTGTGAATGAGAGTGTATTGGTGTGTCCCAGTGATGGGTTGCAGCTGGAAGGGCATCCGCTACGTAAAACGTGCTGGATAAGTTGGCGGTTCATTCCGTTGTGGTGACCCCAGATTAATAAAGAGACTAAACCAAAAAGAAAATGAATGAATAAATAATAAAAAAAGATTTAATCTAAGAATTCAATCTAAATTGCAATCAGCTCAGACAATTTTGGATAATATGACAGAAACTGTTGGAGATTTTTTACGGATATACTCTTATTCCAGGATCTTAATTTTTAAAGTCTTGATGGTCTTTTCTGCAACAGCTCTATAAATGGGAACCAGGTTGTTCTGCTGTTTAACTCACCAGCTTTTATTTGCTTTTATTTTATTTTTCCTTCTTGCCACTCCATAAAACACATTTTTCCAAGTCACCATCCGAGCCTGGTATTTTTGTTGCTGTTTTCTTGGACGGAGAGTGATTGTGTTTCACTTCAGAGGGCATTCACCCTTTCCCAGGGTTTCCCATTTATGGTTAAAGTCACGCCATGAGTGTGTATCACCCCTCTGTACTGTAAAACCAAAAATTCGAGTTTACGCGATGTGAATTTGGCCATTTGTGTGCTCCAGTGTCATTAGTGGTTCTTGTTATGGCTTTTTTCAGAAACCCCTAACCCAAAGTACTAAACTTTGCCTTGTAACATGCACTAAAATCCTTGTGCTACGGACATGAATGATATGTCAAAGCTTGCGGTTTGTTTAGAAAAGTTTTTTTGTAATCATACTTATGGAAGCCACAGATCTGAATTTCCGTCTCACGGTTCTGGCATTTTTTCTCACAGCTGTAAGGAATCAGACATTACTGTAAGATGCATAATTTGTTTAGAATGCTGAAAATTGCAACCAATTCACACCATCATAATTTTTAGATATTTTAGTTATTTAATGGCAGAATTTGCCTTCTACTGTATATGGACGAATACCTGCCAAAAATCCATAAAATGTACATCTAAATGTAAATAAAAGACATCATCTGACTTCATTTGGCTTCTAATGAAGATTAGTTTGTTACCATAATTGAGTGCCATTCATTAGAATATGACTTTAAAAGGTCTGTTAAAGTTTGGTCTTTGGCATAACACAAGCTTTTGCCTACTTGTTCTCAGAGAGCAGCTGCTCTTCAGGAACTAACTGGAACAATGCCTGTCAATAAATCAATAGCAGAGCTTCGTACATGCGAGATGTTGTGGGTTAGTGTGGGTTTCTTGGGAAACATCTGGAACTGAATTCCATGAAACACTCAAATGAGGTTTTGGCCATTCCAAGTCTGCAGGGAGCACATCCTTCAACCTTTTATCTTTGAGAAAGAAAGTAAAAGAGGGAGGCAAAGAAAGATACCAATAGAGGCAAAATGAAAGAGTGCAGAATAAAAAAAAGATCTGGTACAGGCATCTTGTGGTAAGAGTGGGCTTAAAACAAACCCTGTGCATCAAATGCTTTTTTATGAAGTGTGAAATGAAGCTAACATATGCAATTCATAATGCATGACTGTACATACACACTATAGTAGATTGTTAGCAACTGCACTATACAACAGCACTATAGAGGGGCATTTCATTTCAGATAATGTTGGCCATTATCAATTCAAGCCCTCTTCGGGATTATAAAAACTCTGATCTGTTTATATTGTGTTAATGAACAGCTGGCTGTACTGTACAAACGCATTTAAATCAAAGGCATTCTTATCGCACATCAGTAATAAAACCCATAACTGATAGTGATGTAGTAATCACCACATACTGTATCAATGGAGATTACTAATCGCACACAAGATGTGTGTGTTCTTGGTGGACGTGAATGCTGAAAGTTATAATGTCATTTTCCTTTACATAAACATCAGCAGAGTTGGGTGAAATGCATTCCAAAGTAAAGCGTTACTGTGTTCTAATTACATTTTTGAGGAACGCAGTAATGTAACGAATTACATTTTAAATTTGTGTAATTTGATTACAGTTACTAAAGTCAATGTAATTGCATTACTTACATTACAAATACAGCTTTTAAATCACATTTTCTGCTGCAACGTCAGTTAACAAGCATGCGCTTTTAAATTGCTGACAAAATGGTTGCTGACAAGAGGAAATTTCATTAAACGTAAAAACAGAAATATTGCTGTGAAATTCAGTCTGTGTCCAGTCTCTTAAGAACTTTCGACTGCTTTTAACTCGACCAGCAACTTGTTCAAGCACTTGAATTAGGGATGCTCAAAATAACCGATTAACCATTAACTGAAAGGGTGCATTTTTAACCGATTAACCAAGTATCAGTTAAATGACTCAAAAATATTGAGTTATATATTGTTAAAGTTTGGCTGCATAAGGGATGAACACGTTTTTGCGTTTGAATCGTTTGAATGGTTTACTTACGGCTGGGAGTGTTTTGCGCTCTGCTTATGCGCCCTGCGTGCATCGCATTTTTGCAGTTGCTCACTGTGTGCTCGCAGTTGAAATAAAAGTTAACCCAGAGCAGAAAAAGCATGTTACGTCAATCGTGTCTTTTTCATTCTTCAATCGATTGAAAGCAGAGGCAGGGTTTCCTTTGAGGTGACAGCAGTGTTTGTGTTGTCAAGACGACTATAGAGACTTTTGGCGATAGAGAAGAGACTAGTGGTTATCCAGAGCTGTATTACTTTACAAATCTTGAATATCACAATATTATTAAATATTACAACTATAAAAACATCGACATCAAGAGAGCACCGTGCTTCTTTTTTTCTTGTCAACAAAAAGGCAGTGTGATGCGCCTCGCATTTTTGGAACGTAAACACTGCAGGTGCGTGAAGATGTTCTGTTGTTCTGTATGCTGTTGTCCGCACGTTAAAATAAATCAGTATTTTAAAATGCAATATTTAATGTGTCACACAAAATAGACACGTCAATTCTTTTTTAAATTAAATAATAATTTAATATTAATCTGACCAATTAAAATTAACCAAAATGAGCATCCATAACTTGAATAGAAAGCTTTCTTCGACAATACTCCTCACCAAGGAGGATACCGGCACCCAGAAACATGGTGTCCCAAGCATATACAGGCTAAACTGAATCTGGATTGAAGGTATCTTCTGAATGTGAAAAGAGGCATAGCTGCTAATGGAGCTGTTCACATATCGCGTCTATTGGGATGGTATATTGTGCGCTTACATTTTCCAGGAGCCCCCAGTTAAACCACGAGTCATGTGAAAAGAACTGACCAGCTTGGAATGTACACATTTCGGTAGACTAATTACCTCAGACAAACACAGAACTCCCAAATACTGCAGTGCTTTTTCATAGTATGGATGTCAATGGTTACAGGTATCTAGTTTTCTTTTAAATGTCTTTTTTTGTGTTAAAAAAAGACAAACAGGGTTAAAACAAGTGGATGATGGGAGAATTTTTAGTTTTGAGCGAACTCTTTAAGTCTTTTGAATATGTCAAGCTCCTGTGATCAACCCATTGTAATGTTTACATTACATGTTTATTTTCTATTTTAATAGTAAAGTAATTAGTAATCTGATTACTTTTTACATGAAGTAATCAGTAATGTAATCAGATTACAACTTTCCAGTAGTAATCAGTTATTGGTAACCAACTACTTTTTTAAAGTAACTTACCCAACAGTGGACATCAGTAATGCAATTATTTACCTTAATCTGAATAAGACAATAATATGATTAAGGTGTTTATATGCGTTACTTTTAGAATGTTACAGTTTTACATGTCATCGGATGACATCACTACATCACCATGCTATCCAATGTTTCCTCCAGTGTTTCGTGTCATTTCCCCATGTGTTTCATTTAAATTTTTTTCGACTTTGAATGCAGTTTAACTTTATGATTCAGCAACATTTCATTAATGCTCTTCTGACAAACAAACAAGTGAGAGTATAAAGTAAGGACTGGGGGGAGATAATTGTTTTATTGGAATTTGGTACCGCACGTCAACCGGAAAGAAAACTTTTGCATTTCACAGACAGCATTTATAAAATTGTAAAATTGAGTATTGCCTTTATCATATTAAAATTGGAGTATTGGTGTCCATGTATTCGTATTCAATGTGAGAACGCAATGTGTGTTCAGAAAGACCTGTCTTGATAAGTGTGTACAGGTGTGTCTGGAACTGATTTGATCAAATCACCGTCATACCATACATATCCCTCAGAGGCAAGTTCTACACTAGATCCTGTCTGTGGTGTTGTTGTTGGTTCCTGAAAAAAGCGAGTTTAGGTCTTGTGGCATGCTCGATACATTAAGTCACCCAGGACCTACTGCTCTGCCATGAACTATAACAATAGTAGGATATCCATTGCATCAAAGGACACCGTATTAAAGAGCCTTCTATGCTTTCCATAAAAAATACAGGAACTAGAAATGAGAGCTTATGGGCTTCAGAAATGAGTCAGAGAATCAGAGCACATTTGATCCAGCCATCCATATATCCATTTAATTAGATTCGAGTTTGTTAGTCAGTAGTACTGTAAATTCCACAGATCCTCTGCATCAGAGGATCAGGTGTAGTGTAGGCTATGCTGAGTGCTAGTTAACACATCTTACATTACTTAAAGAAATAGTTCACCCAAAATCGAAAATTACCTCATCATTAATTCTCCCTCATGTGGTTTTAAATTCTTTCTTCTGTTGAACACACAAGATGATATTTTGAAGAATGCAGGTTGCTGGCACACATTGCCCAGATAGCATACAAAAGTGGGCCACTTTAGGCTGTAATGTGGCACTGGTGGTTTTCCTTCGGCCCAGACAGAATGAATGTGAGCCTGAAGTGGCCCACCTGTACAATGGCAAAAGGGGGCCACAGATTCCAATTCATATATTCGGCACAGAAAGCTCTGGCTAATGTGGATGTGAGCCTAAAGTGGCTCAGAGAAAATATGGCAAATGTGGCCCAGTTATTTTAAAACAAATGTGGGCCACTTTTGGCGAATATTTGGCACAGTGAGCTCTGGCTAATGTGGATTTGAGCCTATATTGGCCCAGAGAAGATATGGCAAACGTGGCCCAGTTATCCTAAAACAAATCTGGGCCACTTTTGGCAAATATTCGGCACAGTAAGCTCTGGCTAATGTGGCTTTGAGCCTAAAGTGGCCCAGAGATGATATGGCAAATGTGGCCCTGTTATTTTAAAACATATGTGGACCAATTTTGGCAAAAATTTGGCACAGTAAGCTCTGACTAATGTGGCTGTGAGCCTAAAGTGGCCCAGATGAGATATGGCAAATATGGGCGAGTATCTCTGGCTAAAGATGGTGTGAGCTCAAAGCAGCTGAGGTAAGATGTGGCATGTATGGTACTGTTATCTTAATACATATGATAGGTCACTTTTGGTAAAGATAAAGTACAGTGATCGTTTGATAAATATAGGGGTCAAACCATAACTCTTTGACATGGCAGATATGGGTATTGAATTTGTGGCCCAGATCTGGCAAACTGGAGTGGACCACCCAGGAGCCATCATTCCAATTATTATGTGGTCCGGATGTAAGTATTAAGTAGTGTCTGGAGTAGGCCAGATCTGGGCCAAAAATAATAGCAAACTGTGGCCCAAAATAGAGTCAGTTCTGGTTCATTTGATGGAATTCTGTCTGATATGTGGTATTGCTATGGCTTAATTGTGGCCCAGATCTGGCAAACAGGAGCAGACCGCCTAAGTGCCATCATTCCATGTGGCATAAGGGCCGGATGTAAGTGTCTGGTGTGGGCCGGATTTGAGCCACATAAATTTTGCTAGCTAGGTGACTTCCATAGTAGGAAAAAAAATATTTTATGGAAGCCAATGTGTCTGAGCAACATGCATTTTTCAAAATATCTTCTTTTATGTATTTAAACCCAGAGTAAATGTATCCCATGGCATCATCCTGATGTCACAGATGAAATAAAAAGGTGTAGAATCATACATGAATATTTTCTGGAAATGCAAAATAGCTAAATTATATATATGGAAAGCAGTACTCTTTGGTACAGATTTGAACCCTGTATCAATAAAGAGGCTTAGCATCATTTCTTATTTAGCAAAAATGCATTTGTTTAACTGGAACCAACCGATGCATCCAACATTCAAACCATTCAAACTACTTTTGAATGAAACTGTTCAGATTATAACAGTATATGTACTACTTAAAAATAAAGGTAAAGTTGAACCACCCTTAGCAGCAACAACTGCAATCAAGATCTTTGGTGACTTGCAATGTGTCTGTTACAGCACTGTGAAGAAATGTGGGAATCCTTGCAGAATTGTTGTATGTAAGCCACATTGGAGAGTTTTTGAGCATGAACCACCTTTTAAGGTCATGCCACAGCATCTCAATTGGATTTAGGTGTGGACTTTGACTAGGTCACTCCAAAGTCTTCATTAAGTTTTGCTTCAGCCAATCAGAATTGGAATTGCTAGTGTGCGTTGGATCATTGTCCTGCTGCAGAACCCAAGATCAGCGTCAGCTTGAGGTCACTAACAGATGGCCAGACATTCTCCTTCAGGAGATTTTGGTAAACAGCTGAATTCATGGTTTCATTTATCACAGCAAGTCTTCCAGGTCCTGAAGCAACAAAACAGCCTGAGACCATCACACTACCACCACCACATTTTACTGTTGGTATGGTGTTCTTTTGGGCAGCACAGTGGAGCAGTGGGTAAAGCTGTCGCCTCACAGCAAGAAGGTCGCGGTTTCGAGCCTCAGTTGGGTCATTTCTGTGTGGAGTTTGCATGTTCTCCCCGTGTTTGCGTGGGTTTTCTCCGGGTGCTCCGGTTTCCCCACAAATTTAAAGACATGCGCTATAGGTGAATTGGGTGAGCTAAATTGTCTGTAGTGTATGTGTGTGAATGAAAGTGTATGGGTGTTTCCCAGTGATGGGTTGCAGCTGGAAGGGCATCCGCTGTGTAAAACATATGCTTGATATGTTGGCGGTTCATTCCGATGTGGCGACCACTGATTAATAAAGAGACTAAGCCAAAAAGAAAATGAATGAATGAATTAATGAATGAATGGTGTTCTTTTTCAGAAATGTGGAGTTACTTTTACGCCACACATTAATGGGCCACACAGCTTCCAGAAAGTTCAACTTTTGTCTCATCAGTCCACAGAGTATTTTCCCAAAAGTATTGGGAATCTTTAAAGTGTTTTCAAGCAAAACTGAGATGAGCCTATATGTTCTTTTTGCTCAACAGTGATCACTGATTCTGTCATGCAAACCATTTTTTCCAGTCTCTTTCTTATGGTGGAGTCATGAAGACTCACCTTAACTGAGATCTAAAGATCTTCGGATGTTGTTATGGGGTCTTTTGTGATCTCTTCTATGAGTTGTCGCTGTGCTCTTGGCCTAATTTTGGTTGGCCATTTTTGCCATTTGTAGATAATGGTTCTCACTGTGGTTTGCTGCAATCCCAAAGCTTTAGAAATGGCTTGATAACCTTTTCCAGACTGGTCAATCTTAAATATTTTTATTCTCATTTGTTTTTTTTTTAAATTTCATTGATTCTCTGCAGGGCGACGCAGTGGCGCAGTAGGTAGTGCTGTCGCCTCACAGCAAGAAAGTCGCTGGGTTGCAGGTTTGAACCTCGGCTGGGTCAGTTGGCGTTTCTGTGTGGAGTTTGCATGTTCTCCATGCGTTCACGTGGGTTTCTTCCACAGTCCTAAGACATGCGATACAGGTGAATTGGGTAAGCTAAAATTGTCCGTAGTGTATGAGTGTGAATGAGTGTGTGGATGTTTCCCTGAGATGGGTTGCGGCTGGAAGGGCATCCGCTGTGTAAAATCGTGCTGGATAAGTTGGCAGTTCATTCCGCTGCGGCGACCCCGGATTAATAAAGGGACTAAGTCGACAAGAAAATGAATGAATGAATGAATGAATGAATGATTCTCTGCATGGTGTCCAGCTTTTGAGGATCATTTGGTCTACTTTACTTTTGTCAGACAGGTCTAATTTAATTTATTTCTTGATTGTGATTAGGTATGTCGGAAATCATGCCTATTTGTGGCAAGAGAATTTGAACTCAGATGTGATAAACCAGAAATATGCTTTAACGGGGGACACTTTTTCACACAGGGCTATCTAGTTTTGTAATCATTTCAAAACTCCATGGTCTTTACTTGTGTTATCTTTGATATTTGTAAATGTGTTTGATAATCTGAAAAATTAGAGAGTGACAAACCTTCAAAAAATAAGCTGTAGCTGTATACACCACTATATATAATTTCAAAATGCACTAAACTGTTGCATTGCACCTATTAAAAACTAATTTATAGCAACATAAATTCCTTTGTCACTATTCATGTTTAGACCTACCCATCTTCTCGTCTTGCCAAAATCTTGGCATTAGCTTCAAGAGTTTCAGCTTCATATAAATCCAGAAAAAAATGCTGACTCGTGCTAGCTACATGCCTGCATGACAAACTTGGCTCGGACATTGGATTTTTTCAATATTGGATCAGTACTTGCTAAATTCTTCATAATTAAGTGTAACCAGCAACTGCTATTTCTGAAATAAAAACAATTTGGCCGCAATAAAAGCAGCTGAATGCAAACACGCAAACGAATCGCTCTGGAAAGCTGGATCTAATGATTGAGTGTGGAGAAGGCCATATCATCTGGGGCCAATAAAAACTTGATTACTTTTTATTAGATTGACTTATTTTATTAAATAGCATTCCACAAGGCAAACGTCTTGCATGTGATTTATTAGATGTTACCGTTCATCAGAAAAATTAAGGGCGGAGAATTATCTACAGTCTGATTTAACACAGTGTGGAAATAAGCAGCTATAGAGTGCCCTGTGTATCAGTAACACATTTATGAGCAATTATCCCACAAAAAATATTTTATATTTGTATTTTTACATGATGA
The DNA here is from genome assembly GCA_903798195.1 of Danio kyathit. Classification (NCBI taxonomy): domain Eukaryota; kingdom Metazoa; phylum Chordata; class Actinopteri; order Cypriniformes; family Danionidae; genus Danio; species Danio kyathit. Next base: position 19,321,176 of record LR812538.1, read on the forward strand.
ATGAGCCAAAGTTTCAGCCAACTAATAATGTTATTCAAAGTAGTGCAGGACAGGTTCATACAGTTCAGTGGTCTGCATCATGTACCCTCACTGACCTTATTTTGCATTCTATTTAACATGCACATTTATCAGACTCACATTTATTAACTCTAGGCAAATGGTAACATGGTTAATGTAAAAAACCTACTAATCAAGCGACAAATATTCAAAAAATGTGCACTATTCTAAAAAAAAAAAAAAAAAGCAATGGTCCATTGGGTTGTACGTTAGGAAGGTGTCGAAAAACCTATAGTTCTATAGGCTGGAGGACAGGTTGGCCTTAACTGCAAAGATAAATAATTAGAAATATTTACATTTAATAATTCTGATACTACAGTAGGTGGCACGGTGGCTCGGTTAGCACTGCCCCCTCAGAAAAAAAGGTCGCTGGTTTGAGTCCTTTGGAAGGATACCCCCAATTTGTAAATTCAAAATACGAATTGGATTTGTATATTTACGAGTTGTGTTTTGAACTTACGAATTGGATAAGTTCAAAACACAATTGATAAACAGGCAAATCCAATTTGTAAAGTCAAAACACAATTTATAAATATACAAATCCAATTCGTAAATGCAAAACACAGTTTATAAATATGTAAATTCAATTTGTAAATCAAAAACAAATAAATCTGAAAATCCAATTCGTAAACTGAAAACAATTTGTGAATACACAAGTAAAAACCATAAATAATTTCTCAAATTAATTGAATGTGCACATTTATGCCTTAGGTTTTTGCATATTTATGAATTGGATTTGTGTATTTACAAACTGTATTTGCATATTTATGAATTGTGTTTTGAATTGCGAATTTAATTTGCTTGTGTATAAATTGTGTTTTGAATTACAAATTGGATTTGCATATATATGAATTGTGTTTTGAATTTACGAACTGTGCTTTGAATTTATGAATTTGATTTGTATATTTATGAATTGTGTTTTAAATTTATAAATTGGATTAGCATATTTACGAATTGTGTTTTGAATTTACGAATTGGGTTTTGAATTTACGAATCAGATTTGCATATTTATGAACTGTGTTTTGAATTTCCAAATCGGATTTGCATATTTATCTGTGTTTTTGACTTATGAATTGGATTTGCATATTAATGAACTGTGTTTTGAATTTACGAATTGGATTTTTTATATTTATGAAATATGTTTCGAATTTACGAATTGGATTTGCATATTTATGAACTGTGTTTTGAATTTACAAATTGGATTTGTAAAATTACAAGTTGTGATTTAAATTTATGAGTTGGATTTGTGTATTTACGAATTGTGTTTTGAACTTACAAAGAGTACATATATATATATAATCCAATTGGTAAGTTCAAAACACAACTCATAAATATACAGCCCAATTCGTGTTTTGAAATTACGAATTGGATTTGTGTATTTACCTATTTTATTTTGTAAATGGATTATTTTTGAGACTGATCTGGCTCCATAAAGTCCCGGCTGGGCCAGTTGGCATTTCTGTGTGGGGTTTGAGTGGGTTTCCTCCAGGTGCCACGGCTTCCCCTACAGTCCAAACATGCGGTATAGACGAATTACCAACCTACGTCACACATGATGTCACACGGGTCCCCGGTTGCAAAAAAAAGACCGGCTGCAATAGCAAACATGTGGTGTTGTGCGGTAGGATGCCAAATTCGAAAACTTAACTTTTACCGTACACCACACTGCTTTAATGCAAACTGCAGACATCTTTGTCTAAAAGGGAGCTGAATGAAGTGATGACCTAATTAGAAATGCTTGACTCTGCAGTTCCCCTTTGGGAGGGGAACTTCAATGCTATGTGGAAACTTCCACTATGGGGATTTCATTCAGAAAGCCAATCATCTGAAAGAGTATGTAAACAGGCCAATGAAATGCCAATGAGTTAGCAGCTTCAGCTTGCGCACCTGATGCTCGTTGCAATTAATTTGCTATAAGAGCACAGTGCAAGCAAAGCCAAAGCATCATTTTCACTTCAGAGACTTCAACAGCCTTCTGAGAGAGGCCATGAGGGTTCCTCCAGCTGAGTTTCAGACAGAGAGTGAACGAGAGCGATCTCCCGGTCCAGAGTGTGTGACACGCAGCGGCAAACGGTCGAGCTGTGTTTCTCCCTTGCCTGGCGTCCTTTGGGTCCGGTCCTCCAGAGCGGTATGTATTGTTGCGAATTTCCTAAAAGATCAACACGGTCGTGCAGCGCATCTTTTGACGTTGCTCCGACTGTGCGTTTCTGGATGCGGTGGTTTCCTGTCCTCGGATAATGGGCACGAGCACTGCGTTTCATGTCTGGGGGTCCAGCATGTTAATGCGGTGCTCGCGGGCAGCGGATGCCATCACTCGGTGGCATGTCTGTTGCGCAGTTAAGATCGCGGTTAGCTCTTGCAAAAGGGCCACCCACCCCAGTTGTCCCCCACTCCGCGGTGGGCACTCGGGCAGATCTGAGGGTTACAGTGAGAGTAAATCTGCCGCACTCTGGCTTGTGGACCTCTCGCTCCTCCACGCGCTCCATCCAAGCTTCGAGTGAGAGAAGCGCTCCATCCTCGGATGGCCGCCCTCTCACTTGATGACACCAAGGCTCAGATGTCCACCGCTGCATCAGGCTGTCATGATCTGATGAAGGACCCCCCCCCCTCCGCTCCCTCCCCTCGGGAGCGAGCGCGGTGGCGGCCGATCTTGAAACAGACATGATAACCGTGCTTTCCCCGGCTGCTTCGGTCGTGGGTTTGGAGATGGTTTATCCCCCAGCCCCGCGGAAGGACCGACAAGATGGGTGTATGTGGAGGTTTAAAAGGCAAGACCTTCTAGCCTCCCATCCCTTTCTTCCCGGAAGTGCACAGTGGGCTCACGCAGTCTTGAGGGCACCTTTCTCTGCCCGATCTGCGTGCGCTTCCGCCTCACCACCCTTGATGGTGGAGCAGCCAGGGAGTTCGAGTCGATTCCCCAGATTGAGAGTGCCATCACGGGCCTGCGTGGTGCCTCCTTCTGCTGGAGTCAGCCTCATCTCCAGTCCAAGGCGTGTTGGTCTTCTGCCTCCCGAGCCAGAGCCCACACAGCCGCGGGCCAGGCTGCTTCCACCCTGCACGCCAGGGTCCATGCGCGCGTGCTGGCCCAGCTGCACGAGGGTGGTTCCGACCCAGGCTTGTTACAAGCCCCGCACCGCACCCGACTGAGCTCCATGGATCTCAAGCCCGCTGCGTGTGCCCCGGGAAGGACGATGGCCACGCTAGTGGTCCAGGAGCGCCACCTCGGGCTAAACCTGGCAAAATATGCGCGGACAAAGTTATCTTTCTTGACTCCCCCATATACCAGTCTGGCCTGTTCGGCGAGCGACACCGTTGGTGGATTCACCCAGGAATTCACGGCGGTGCAGTCGGATACGATGGACCATCCATCGGCAGGGATGTAAGACCGCTCCCCCCCGCCGAACCATCCACATCTACTGCTTGTCGCTGAGAGCGCTCCTGAGACGGGCCATCCGGAGAAGAGGGAACCTGCTCTCTCCCCGGTGGGGGGGCCGGGAACCTCAGAGAGAGCATTTTTCCCTTCTCTGGATGTGACAGCCCGAATACTGCCAGTCTGGGACGCGATGAAAAGCCTTCCAGCTCGCAGGATCGACGCACTTCGCCAGTGGCTCACGAGGTCTGGGAGGACGGTCTGTTTTCTCTTACACCTCCAGCCCTCCTCTCCGGAGTCTGGGCGTAAGGTGAGTGAATCTCTCTCCTCCAGCTCTTCCGCGGGACCCCAGCGCTCCCCAGATCAGCACTCCCACTCCACGCTGCCCCACTGCTGGTACATCAGCGATCGTATCGATGCAGTCATTAGCGAGAGCTCTGCCTGCCTGGTTAGCGCGGGCCAGCCCTTCGCGGTGGCTCATAAGCACGATCAGACTCGGCTACGAGATTCAATTCGCGAACGGCCTCCCAAGTTCATGGAAGTGTTTCTCACCAGGGTCAGCCCTGTGCCCGCCCCTGTCTTGCGAGAGAAGATTGCCGTCCTCCTGGCGAAGGATGCGATCTAACGATCCCTCCAGCCGAGATGGAGAGCGGGTTTACAGCCTGTACTTCATCGTACCTAAAAGAGTGGTGGGCTATGGCCAATCCTAAATCTGCGCGTTTTGAACTGCTGTCTGCACAAGCTGCCGTTCAAAATGCTTATGCAGAAGCGCATCCTCCGGTGCATTCGTCCTCGGGATTGGTCTGCAGCAATAGACCTGAAGGACGTGTACTTCATGTCTCCATACTCCATGCCACCATCAGTTTCTGCGGTCTGCGTTAAGGTCGAGCCTGGCAGTACAAGTCCCCCCTTCGGGTTCTCTCTGTCTCCGCGGGTCTTCACCAAGCTCGCGGAGGGTGCCCTAGCGCCCCTTCGGCTCGCGGGCATCTGCATATTCAATTATCACTGGCAGATTTTAGCCCTCTCTCGGGAGCAATTGATTATGCACAGAGACAAGGTGTTCCAGCACCTCCACCTATTGGGGATTCAGGTCAACCGAGAAAAGAGCAAACTCGCCCCCGTGCAGAGGATCTCTTTTCTCGGGTTGGAGCTGGACTCGGTCACCATGACAGCGCGCCTCTCCAGAGAGCGCGCACCGCTAATGCTGAACTGTCTGAGAGAGTTAGACAGCAAAATAGTGGTTCCACTGAAATCTTTCAGAGGCTCCTGGGGCATATGGCATCCGCAGCCGCTGTCACGCCGCGCGGATTGCTCCATATGAGACCACTTCAGCACTGGCTTCACGATCGAGTCTCCAGATGCGTATGGCACGAGGGCACACACCGGGTGACTGTCACTACGCTGTGTCACTGCGCCCTCAGCCCCTGGAATGATCCCTCGTTGCTACAGGCCTGAGTGCCTCTAGGACAGGTGTCCAGAAATATTGTCATTTTGACAGATACTTCCAGCACGGGCTGGGGGGCCGTGTGTTGCGGGCATGCAGCCGCGGGCCTGTGGAAAGGAACCCAGGTGCATTGCCATATCAATCGCCTAGAGCTGTTGGCAGTGTTCCTCGCTCTCCTAGCATGGGGGTATCCGATCTCGTCGCATGTCTCAGCTTGCTCGCCGTCTGCTCCCCCGGAGTCATACGCGACGCAATCGCTGCATTCCATTTTTCCCCACCGAGCTCTACCGTGCAGCCCATTCGCTCTCACGGCAGTTTCGCCTGAGAAAATGGAGACTCCAGCCCCAACTGGCCAGCTGTTATGGGCTGCGCCTTTCTCTCTCTAACTCAGAAATTTGTGCGCTCTCGCTTGAGTTCCCCACTTGGCGAACCCTGCACTTGGAGTCCACTGGCTACACAGCTGGCCCCGGGGCATGCGTAATACACATTTCTCCAGTGAGCCTACTCGCACAGATACTGTGTAAAGTCAGTGAGGTCGAGGAACAGCTCTCGTATTGCGCCTCTCTGGCCCAATCGGACCTGCTTTCTATTCTCCTCGTTATGGCCCCTCCCTGGCACATCCCCTGGAAACAGGGGACAGGCACTGTTTGGCACCCGCGCCCAGATCTATGCCTCACGTACGGTTCATAGATGGAGCGCGGAGGACTTAGGTGACCTACCGATTAGGTGGTTAACACTGTCACTCAGGCTGAGCACCCTCTACGAGGCATGCCCACACCCTGAAGTGGAGTCTATTCGCTGTGTGGTTACCTTTTTCCCTGAGAAGGAAACCCCGAACATGCCAGATCAGAGTGATGCTATCCTCCTTCAGTTAACTGGAGCTAAGGCTGTCCCCTCCGCTCTGAGGGGTTGGCGTTACGATCATCCCCGCTCTAAGGATGCGGCAATGGCGGCGCACTGGGAAGTATCGTCTCATCATCCAGTTCCCAGAGGCGCGAGACTGGATATTAATTATTCCTGTTTCCCTCTCATACCCACTTGGAGATCTCTCTTAGGAGATGTCTGCTCGATCACTCGACTCAGTATCTTAGATTTCTGTCCAGGTAGACAGCTCTGCTGGTCAGGTACGCATCAGCCAAATGGGTGGGTCTCTGGAGGCATTTTCAGTCAGCGAAATGTTCCAGCGTGTTGGGCCGGCCCACTATCACGTTTACCTGAGACCCCCGCCCACCTAGGTGCTCTAGGTTCCTACAGCATTCTTTCAGCTACGAACCTGCAAGCGCTGCCCACGAAGGAGGCTGACCCAGCCCCTTTATTTGCTGCGTCCTTCGCGCTTTGCGTATTATACGGACCGTACTCAGCTCTTTTATCTGTTACAGTGATCGGCAGAAGGGAAGTGCCGTATCCAAACAGAGGTTGGAACATACCCACTGAACAGTGAATGCCATCTCCCTTGCTCATCTGAGCCAGGGCGAGCCGTGTCCCCCAGGAGTGAGAGCGCACTCCTCGAAGCGCGCATCCTTTTGGGCGTTAGCACGCGGCGCCTCTCTAACAGACACTGTAGAGCTGCGGGCTGGGCGACACCTATTGCGAGATTTATTAATCTTGAGGGGAGCCGATTTTCTCACGCGGTGAATGAGAAATTCGGTTAGGTGTTGTAAAACGCTTGCTGGCCATTCTCTCTAACACGGAGATACGTGCGCTTTTTCGCTCTGTCAGTCAAGTACCCCCGCTGGCGAACCCTGCAGCTATTCCTCCGAGGCCCCCAGCATCTGACTCAGCGGAGGAGTCAGGCGCTGGCCCGTTACGTTGTTGGTCTGCCCGCTGGTCAGCCCGCGTTCTGGGTATAGGTGCCCGCTATGTGCGATCCCCACTAGGCGATCCCATATGCTTATACTGCCACGGTGCAGTCCCCCCTCACAGGCGGACCAGTGTCTTCCCTCACCGCTAACCATCTTATATTTATATGCGTACTCCCCCTTCTCAGGGCTAGTCCATATGCTCTCTCGCCACCAGTCTCCCCACTTGGGTAGCAGGTGACCTCCGCAGCGTCCTCCCTATCGGGACTGCACGCATTCCCAACGTACTGTCGTATTAAATTCCTAGAAATTATTCTAGACACATTTGCGGCTTCCGAAAAATATATCTAAATCCGTAAATCTTCTGTAGAAGTGGGATAAGTAAGGGCCAGGGAACACGTTGGAAGACCGCGCCTCTGGTGACGCAGGTGCGCTCACGCTCTCTTTTGCCTGGCAAACCTCTCAGCGGGGGCGAAGGTAAGGTTCAATCATTATGGCGTTTTCCATACATTTTCCCATAGTGGAAGTTTCCACATAGCATTGAAGTTCCCCTCCCGAAGGGGAACGCTCCGGTTACTAAGGTAACCCTTGTTCCCTGAGGGGGGGAACGGAAATGCTATGTTCCTTCGCCATAATGATTGCCCCTTAGCTGTTGAGGTGAAAGTCTCTTCCGCTAAAAAAATTATGCTTTGGCTTTGCTTGCACTGTGCTCTTATAGCAAATTAATTGCAACGAGCATCAGGTGCGCAAGCTGAAGCTGCCAACTCATTGGCATTTCATTGGCCCGTTTACATACTCTTTCAGATGATTGGCTTTCTGAATGAAATCCCCATAGTGGAAGTTTCCACATAGCATTTCCGTTTACCCCCTCGGGGAACGAGGGTTACCTTAGTAACCGGAGCGTTCTCATGTTATATCAGGTAAGTTCACACTATGCTGAATCATATACATTACTCGATTTTGATTGCAGCCATGATTTCAGCAAAAACAGTTAAATATGGTGAATTAAACTGCGGACACTGAATGCTAAGAATGAAAGGTGAAAGTGTAAGTTATTAAGGTAAAGTTGGTTTTATATTCACACATTCATTCAGTGACAACTTGTGACACTACCTATATTGTTTACTATGGCACTTTGAATATTCGGTCTGAAATTAGCTGCAAGTTTGACTTGAAAACAACATTAACACTGTTTATTTAACTGTGAACAATGTTGTACTTTGATAGTCATTGGCTGCTAATATGATTTCGCTATTTAGAGTTTGCAAATAATACTTTTATGAAGTTATATTATTAAGGAGAATGTCCGAATGTGCGAATATAAAACCAACTTTACCTCTATGTGTAAGTTCACATACCCTGCCGCACAGGTGCAGTTCGTGGTCAGAACGCAGATGCTCTGCTTGTTGATAATTATACCCAGGCCTTGTATAATGTTAACTCCGTCTTTTTTCCTTGTCTTCGGCTAGGCAGAACCTCGGTTTTTAGCACTACATAGTTTTGAATCAGGTAAACATGGGACATTATTTATTGCACATGATCACACAGAACACAATTGTAGGCATCCAAAGACTTGTAGGCCTTTAACTTCTCTCTTGTAAAATCCCTTGGAGCTTCAATGAGATTGTATATTTCGGGCTGGATGCGTGGTCATTTCGTCTTATCCAGTATCCATTGGGAGGGTGCTATCACAAATGGTCCAGTCAGATGAACGCCGCTCACTTTAACGTTAATTTTGCCGAATCACTGTGCAAATCAATGGGTGACAAGCTGTTATAATAAGCTGAAAGCAGTATGTAAATAATATATATAATATGTCATGAATCTAACGTATTTCTAAGACAACAACAAACTCTGTACCGCATCGGATGTCCTTCCCTCACTGTAAATGCTAGCGCTCCCGGTATTTTCTGCCAACTCCCTGCGCGCGCATCCTGAATGTTTACAAACATGGTAATTGGTCTACTGTATAAGTGAAATGGATGAAGTAAATTGGCCATAGAGTGTTTGTGTGTGTGTGAATGTAAGAGTGTATTGGGGGTTTCCTAGTACTGGGTAGGTGCAGGAAGGGCATCTGCTGCATAAAACATATGCTGGAATAGTTGGTGGTTCATTCTTCTGTAGTGACCCCTGATAAGTCAGGGACTAAGATGAAGGAAAATGAATGAATGAATAAATATATCTAATAAATGAATATTGTGTATGTATAAAAAATCTGAAAATAAGCAAATTATCAACATTACAGAATAAAATAAAAATATTTGCCACATACACACATATTTGAGAGACAATTTGTGAACCCTAAAAATAGTCCACAGAACTTGTGCACTGTTATCCAAGTCTTCTTAACGTTCCAGCAAATATTCACACACTCTAATTGCACAGAAAAGATTAGCTTAGCTCATTTTGTGCACTACAGAAAAAAAAAGAAAGCCATGATGGTGAGTAAATAATAGCAGAAGTATAATTTGGGGTGAGCTATCCCTTTAAGACTGCTTACTCAGAGCTGCTAACATGGTCAAATGACTCTTTCAGTCCAATAAAGAAAAAAGAAAAAGGGTGAGAATCCCATTTAGAACCACCACATTATTCCTAAATGAACATGCTGTTCTTTAGCACAAGGACAATGGTTAAAATGGTTATATCCCTGCAAAAACTCCGCACCTAAACACTGCATATGAAAGCCATCAAGTTAATAGCATGTATGTGCGTCCGTGTGTCTATTAAAAATGGCAGGGTGTGTATCTGAGGGCAAGTATCTGCGCACGAGTGGAAGAGACGCAGCCTGTGGTGTGTGTAGAGTTAAGCGAGCGTGGGTGTGCACGTCTGGGTCTGGTTTGGGCTTTTCAGAAGCGATTTGTAATGATATGCTGCTCTGTCTGTACAACGTGTATTTGTGCCCCAGTGAGACATACAGAACATACTCTCATTAAGTTAAAAGGACGGCATCCAACCACAACGACTTTAGGGCAAACGCACACACATATGCCAGTGCACCGGCCAGCCCAAATTCAAATGGGATTGCCGGCACAGACACACAAACACACTTATTGCCAGTGCCATAAAAAGCAGAGAATTTGGACAAATAACATTTCCACCATCATATTAGGGTTACTTGAAAGAGACTGCAAAAGGCTGCTGAAAGAAAAGCAACATGGTGAGTTGGGAAAGCTGCTTTTTTTATGGGATTTTCTGTTTGGAGAGATTCTCAAATCACTTACATTATGGTCAAGCCCACAAACGGACTTCAATTCGTATCCTATTGACGTATTTGTTATGTATTTCAGTAGTGTGCAATCATTTGCTTTCCCAGATGCTGCTAGCATCGGCTTTTCTAGGTATTATTCATACTGCTGTGTATTGTATTGATAATGTGTATGTGCTTGTAAATGCATGTGTGATTTTCACACGTCATATGGTGTGACATAGGTCCTGCAGTCCACGGGTATCAGGAGATCATATCGACCAATCAGAGAGACTTGAATAAAACGGATGCAATCTGTCAGTCAGCCCACTGTGGCGAAAGTAATTGTGACACTCCTCCCCCGTAGCTGTGATGCTATAGGGGTTAAACAATTGTGCACACACATAAACACACACACACACACATGCAGGTCACCTTTCAGCATTATATATAAACTGTCCTTTCCTTTATGAGAATCATATAAGACTGGCATTTGACAAAACAATAAACCTACTTTATTATTTTATTATCAATATATTTATTACCTGCAGTTACTGTATGTATTACTTGCAAAATTGAATAAGATTGGCAAGAAAAGATGATTAAATATATAGTTGTCAAGTGTTCTCTTATTATTATTATTATTTTACATAGTTGTACTTACACACAATAACATGAACTGAGTAATTTCTGAAAAAACATATTTATATTTATATGGTAACACTTTATTTTGATGGTCCATTTGTGTATTAGTAGACTGTCTGCTTAAAATCTGTTGATATGCTCCTTCAACAGACATTTTACTGACTATAAGAAACTTTGCAAGTACCTGTCAACTTACACTAACCCTAACACTAACCCCAACCTAACAGTCTACTTATAATCTAGTAAGAAATAGTTAGCATGTTAATGCAATGTAACTTAAATTCAACAAACGGACCATCAAAATAAAGTGTGACCATTTATATTAAATAAAAATTGTTCACAGTACACATTTAACAATTTGTTCCCTAGAATTCAAGATAGAATTTAACAATTTGTACTATAATGCAATTCTCCAATCAAGCTACGCAAATAGCAAACGTTTACCTTGATAAAAGAATACAACGCATTAATTTTTTAAACCAAATAGAGATTTAGAGAGACAAATTGGCATTCTTAACGTTTTTTATGTAAATGTATAGCAGCTGTTTAAAGATGTACTCTACAATAAATGGAGTTACTGATTCCCCAATAAAAAGGAATCAGTTTTTAACTGCCTCAAACATCTCAGCAATTCCAGTCAAAGTGCTGCACAAATGCATGTACATTTGTAAAAATTTTGCATTAATCCAGTCTATGGTTTTGACTTGCCTGCCTGCAAACATTATAACACCTTTCACACATACAGACTTTTCCTGTAAATTAGTGGCTTGAGTGCCCATATGTCCTTTTTTTCTTGGACATGTCTTCTTTTTGAGACAATAATATGCGTCTGGTCAGGATTTCTAAGTTTCCTAAAATGTGATTTGGCTTTTACTTTCTATAATCATTGTTAACTGCATGCATCTTTGCATTACTTTTCCTTACTCTTTAAAGGTTCAAGAAACCCTCAATTACTTTTGTTGATATTTTAACAGATTTGTGTGTGTTGAGCATCGATTAAGACAATGTTAGCACCTGTTAGTTTATTTGTGGATAAACCTGGATAATTTTGAGTTTTTGACAGCTAATTTTATCTTCTGTAGCTGAGTTTTCTTATCCTATGAGAAGACGCTGCTTCTTAATTATTCATGAGAGCACATGCTTTTCGAAGACAGACCTGCCAAGCTGTAAGCCTGCGGTCGCGCATGTCATGCAGTATTTAGCCATTCATGAAGGGCCGTATGTGTTTGTTTCCATGATCCACGGAGTTTGTTGCATGGGTTTTCCTGTGATGCTGTCAGGGCCAATACAGCAAAGCTGTTTGTGTATAGCAAGCATTTTTGTTGGGAGAGCTAAACAGGAATTGGAGAATGGTGGACTTTGTCTTTTATCAGTTGAGTTTGTTACTATTCAGACCCATTGCCTATCCATGCTGCTGTGTTTGCCTATATTTAAAATCCTCCAGATTACCGGCAGGGTTAATGGTTAAAATATTTAGGGCAAAAGACCTGCTGCACTGCTAGCCACTGTGTCTGCATTCAGACCCAGGGATTCAGGAGGAGAGAAGTCCTCCTCATTTATAGTGTTTATATAAACATGTTTATCTTTATAATGATGTATAAATTGTGGTTATGTTTATATTCATTTATTAATTTTCCTTAGGCTTAGTCTCCAGGTTTCTTCTTACATGTGTATATATTATATAAAATTACAAATAACCTAATAGCATATGCAGCAGGGTACTAAATTACTTACTGTTTATTTCTTTGCATTGTAACTTTGTAAACTATAAAATCATAAGTCTTCTCATATTTAGTGTCTGATTTTTTTTTTTTTGTCTGATTTTGTGCACCAACTGACAATTGTTTGCTCCCTTTTTTTTTCCCTGCTCTCCAGGCCATGCCCACTCCTCCCTCTGCTCACAGTGCTCCACACCCATCATGGAGCATTTTTTTGAAAAAATTCTAAGGTAGACTTGAACTGAAAGAGGGGGGTTTCGTGACCTTTTATCCCTGATTTATATGTTTGCATGATTGTGTAGCACAATTTGTGTCTTATTTGACATGCTCACCTTTGTACTATTATTTGCAAAAACAGGAAACAACTCAAATCAACTATTATGATACAGTGGTAAAGAGCGCATTGCATAAATTCAATTATAAAAATGAATAAAAATTATATGAATAAAAATGATAAAATGAATAGGGGTTGTTAATAAATTTGGAAGACACTCATGATAATAATGTTTGCCAAACCCTTTTTTATCAGTACCAAGGCGAGAGAAAACAGCAGCTTTTACCTGTCAATGGGTCGCAGTGTGGCACATAAATCCTAAATAGAGTAACAGTAAATGTGAAATAGTGTTTTTTTTTTTTTGCTTTTTTTTCAACATATGTTTAATTTGACTTTTTGAAAATAAAACATAATTAAAAACTGACGCATTGAAAAGACACAGTGTCATGTAAAAATGTTAAACGTTTTTATTATTTGTTTGTTAATAATCTATTTTTAATGCAAAAGATGTTATTACTTTATGTATTAACGTTTCATAACAGTTTTGTTGTGAACGTGAAAAATGTTTACCTTATTACTGGTAATTTGCTGTGAAGAGATTATGTGCAAACAAGCCCTTTTTCAAAATTTGTTGTAGAAATTTTCGAGAATAAAATGTTGTAACATTTCCAGTAAATTGTTTAATTCTGCCATGTGTGAACAGCACATTTTTGTAATCAAATTGTAAAGTCGTTCCAACAATTTCACTGCAATTTTTAATGACTGCTTTGACTCTTAGGCCTTGAACATTAGTTGTAACTGTAGACTGAAAGAGTTTGTGTAGTCAACATGTCAAGATGTTGTTTTCTGCACTGCAAAAGTAAACTGTTTTGTATACACTTTTAACGGAGGAGGAATTGAGCTGGAGCTGATACACTAAAACTAACACACAGTTCAAATATCTATGTTTGAGTGTACCTATGAGAGTCCATGAGTGTGACTTGTGCTGTAAGCAGTCAAGCAATGACAACACACTGTGCAATCTGACCAATCAGAGTAGAGTAGACTATCAAAAAGGCGGGATTTAGAGACACCAGATGTTTGAACAAGCCATTTCAGGTTCTGTGAGAAACTATCCGATACTGCCATTGTATATTATAAAAAAAGTAAGTATTTTTGACCCTAGACGAATGTAAATCTATTGTACGAGACCTTCAAAACAAAATTAGCAACTTTTAAAATAGCATAATAGGGGTACTTTAACAACTGAACATCGATGTTTACATAATCAAGACAACATTGAATCAAATTAAAGTGGCAATGACTTCATGGATCTTGTTCCAAACGACCACTAGATCCCTGCATCCTTCCAAGTACTCAAGTGTTCCACCCTTCAAAGTGAGTAGGTCATAGTGATGCTAACTAGTTATTTGCTTAAAGTGTTTATGCAAGTGTGCTGCTTGTGTACACCAGAATAACAGAGAGAAAGTGTCAGAGGAAAAGTGTGTCGGGGGTGAGTGTGCGCTATTTTTGAATGTGTCATGCCTTTCATGAGTGGGCAAGTGAATGGCCTCGTGCTTTATCTGACCGCAATGCTGATGCAATTTCCCTCCACTAGCTGCAAAACCAGTCCGGCGGTTCATTGAGAACAAGTACACGTGTAAAGAACATCTCTGTTATGCAAATACGTGAATACACAACAATCGATAAGAACATATGTAGAGTACGGTGCAAAAAAAATTAGGCCACCATTGCATTTGCTGTTTTAGTAATGGTATAAAGGCTATAGAGTATATGTGACCCTGGACCACAAAATCTTAAGTTGCACATATTTGTAAGATTAGACAAAAATAAATGTATGAGTCAAATTTAATTAAATTCATCCTTATTTCTATAGTGCTTTTTTAAGATGTAGATTGTGTCAAAGCAGCTTAACATAAAAGTAAATTGAAACTGTGTCAGTGCAGTTTAGTTCAGTTCAGTGTGGTTTAATTTTCACTGCTAAAAGGCAAGGCAAGGCAAGGCAAGTTTATTTATATAGCACATTTCATACACAGTGGCAATTCAAAGTGCTTTACATAAACAGGAATAAAAAAAGACAAGTGTGAGAAAAATAAATAAAATAAAAACAGATAATAAAAAACAGATAAAAACAGATGTTAAAACAGGTTGTAAAAGATTTAAAAAGAAGAAGAAAACATAATAGTGTGATCTGTCGGACGTAGCACAGTGCTCATTCAGTAAAGGCACAGCTAAACAGATGTGTTTTCAGTCTGGATTTAAATGTGCCTAATGCTGGAGCACATCTGATCATTTCTGGAAGCTGATTCCAGCAGCGAGGGGCGTAGTGGCTGAATGCCGATTCACCCTGCTTTGACTGAACTCTTGGAATTTCTAGTTTATATGATCCTAGAGATCTGAGTGATCTGTTAGGTTTGTATTCAGTGAGCATATCTGTAATGTATTGAGGTCCTAGGCCATTTAGTGATTTATAGACAAGTAGTAATACTTTAAAATCTATTCTGAATGTAACTGGGAGCCAGTGTAGAGACCTGAGGACAGGTGTGATGTGCTCTGATTTCCTGGTTCTGGTCAGAATCCTGGCCGCAGCATTCTGGATGAGCTGCAACTGTCTGACTGTCTTTTTGGGAAGGCCCGTGAGGAGGCCGTTACAGTAATCCACCCTGCTGCTGATAAAAGCATGAACAAGTTTCTCTAAGTCTTCCCTGGAAACAAAGCATCTGATTCTTGCAATGTTTTTGAGATGATAGTATGCTGATTTACTAACTGCTTTGACATGACTATTGAAACTCAGATCTGACTCCAGAGTCACACCAAGATTCTTGACCTTATTTTTTGTTGTTTGACCTTTAGAGCCAAGGTACGCATTCACCTTGAGAACCTCATCTCTGTTCCCAAACGCAATGACTTCAGTTTTCTCTTTGTTTAACTGAAGAAAGTTTTGGCACATCCAACTGTTCATTTCATCAATGCATTGGCAGAGGGTGTCAATAGGGCTGTAGTCATTAGGCAATAAGGCTAAGTAGATCTGAGTGTCATCAGCATAGCTGTGGTAGGAAATTTGGTTCTTTCTCATTATTTGGCTCAGAGGAAGCATATAAAGGTTGAACAGGAGAGGTGCCAGAATCGAGCCTTGTGGGACTCCACATGTCATGGGTGTCCACCTTGACCTATGGTCACCTATACTGACATAGTAACCTCTCCCTTCAAGATAAGATCTGAACCATTTGAGGACCGTCCCAGACAGCCCAACCCAGTTTTCCAGCCTATCCAGAAGTATGCTGTGATCGACAGTGTCAAATGCAGCGCTGAGATCGAGCAAAACCAGCACTGTTAGTTTACCTGAATCTGTATTTAGGCGTATATCATTGATTATCTTTATAAGAGCGCTCTCTGTACTGTGATGTGCTCTGAAACCAGATTGAAAATTGTCTAAACACCCCTTGGAGTTTAAGAACGTGTTAACCTGGTTGAAAACAACTTTTTCAATGATTTTGCCAATGAAAGGGAGATTTGAGATCGGTCTGTAACTGCTCAATAGGGTGTTATCCAGGTTGCTCTTTTTCAAGAGGGGTTTAACAACTGCAGTTTTAAGTGAGTTTGGAAAGGTCCCTGAGAGAAGTGAAGCATTTACCACTTTTAGGAGATCCATTTCTAAACAGTTAAACACCGTTTTGAAGAATGATGTGGGGAGTGTGTCAAGACTGCAGGTTGATGTTTTCATAATTTGCACGATCTCCTCTAAGATTTTACTATTAAGTGCCATGAAATCAGACATAATGTCTGATTTCTTAAGTTGTGGTTGAGTTTGTCTGACGTCGGCACAACTTGGCTGATTGGATGAGCTGATTGCCTTTCTGATATTATTGATCTTATCGGTAAAGAAATGAGCGAACTCATTACATTTACTTTCCGAGATTAGTTCACTGGGAATCCTACTGGGGGGGTTTGTGAGTCTCTCTACCGTTGCAAAGAGTGTACGCGCATTTTTTAAATTGTTGTTTATAAGGGTTGAAAAGAAAGTCTGCCTAGCGGTTTTTAGTTCCACATTAAAAGCATGAAGACTGTCTTTATAGATATTATAGTGGACTACTAGTTTTGTCTTCCTCCACATACGCTCAGCTTTTCTGCACTGTCTTTTCATCATTTTAACTGCTGTTGTTTTTCTCCAAGGCCCGTTTTTCATCCCTGTTTTCTTTCTGACTTTAACAGGAGCAATGTCATCTATGACATTCTTAACTTTAGAGTTAAACAAATCAAGGAGAGAGTCAACAGAGTCTGCAGATATGCTTGGTGCTAGCGATATGGCTTTCATAAACTCCTCACTAGTGTTCTCATTTATGTATCTCTTTCTGACAGAGACAGAGCTGTCTTTAATGGCTGGAGTGATCAATATATCAAAGAAAATACAGAAATGATCAGATAGTGCAACATCCCTAACAGCAGTCGATGAAATTCGTAGACCTTTAGTTATAAGTAGATCAAGAGTGTGTCCACGATTATGTGTGGGTCCTTGAACATGCTGAGTCAGATCAAAAGTGTTAAAGACATTCATGAGTTCTTTTACAGCATTGATTTCTGGATTATCAATGTGAATATTAAAATCCCCAGCAATAGTAAAATAGTCAAACTCAGAGGTTACTATTGATAACAGCTCTGTAAAATCATCAATAAAAGTTGGAGAATATTTTGGAGGTCTGTAGATAATGATCAGTAAAATGCGTGGAGCACCCTTTAGTGCTATACTCAGATATTCAAAGGACAAATAGTCACCAAATGACACTTGTTTACACTCATAGACATCTTTAAATAGGGCAGCGATGCCTCCACCTCTTCTATTAACTCTGCAAACACTCAAATAATCAAAGTTTAAAGGAGCTGTTTCATTCAGAACTGCTGCGCTACAACTGTCATCTAGCCAAGTTTCATTTAACAGCATAAAATCAAGGCAATTTGTGTTGATAAAATCATTGACTAAAAGTGACTTATTGTTAAGTGATCGGATGTTTAAAAGTGCTAACTTAACAGTTTTAGCTGTTTTCCCTACCGTAGTCTCAGAATTACATTTAATAGACAGCAGATTTGAATGATTTACTGTACGGCCTGAAGAAGTCTTCGGTTTTCTGTCACATAATATAACACCTATCTGTGAAGAGAAAGCTAAAGCTAGAGGCACAGTGGGTTCCTGCTTGTTCTGTAAACATCTGATAAAGACACTGTTATCTAAGCAGGCACCCGGGACACATCAATGGCAGCTTTTAGGTTCACCAGCTGAAGATGAGGTGTTTTTTTGGGACCTGCCGCTGTCGCAAAGACCTGAGGCCTCTCCTAGGTGTAGGGCGAGGTGGGCTCAGAGATGGGTGTGAGGCTGGCTGACTTTTGGTTGCTAACTGGGGGCTTGCGGCAATGGAGTGTGAGAGTTTAGTTCCAGCAAACACCAGTTCCTCCATCTTTTTTGAAAAATTCAAGAGAGGCGAGCAGGGTGACAGTGAGAATGTGTCTGGTGACAGAGGCTGTGGGTCTGGGGTTTCTGGCTGTTGAGATATGTTGACCTGGCTGTTTTCCTGGAGATCATCCATGAGTGCTGATAGTTGGTGCTGTTCTGGTACGTCACAGTCTCTCTGTGTGCAGGGCTCAGACAGCAGTTTGTCCGTTATCAGTGGTTGTTGTGTCTGCGTGGTGTTATCGCTGTCCTTGTGGGATGCGTCAGCCACAAGTCCACTCAGGAAGGTCCTGTGATCATCCGGACACTTGCTAGGTGTGCGTGTGCCATTTGGGTTGAGTTCAGTGGCACACACAGCTAATGGATGATGGAGGGAGAAAAAGATGTTGTCCTTTAGCACTTTTCCACCAAGTTTGTTTGGATGAAGGCCGTCTGATGTAAACAGTTGTCTTTGGTTCCAGAAGAGATTGAAGTTGTCAATAAAATTCAGTCCTTTCCTGTTACATGTTTTCTGCAGCCACACATTTAGGCCAAGAAGCCGTGAAAACATATTTGTCCCTCTTGCAGGGAGTGGTCCACTGATGAATGACTGAATCTTCAAACTTTCAACTGTTTCCAAGAGCTCACAGAAATCTTTCTTGAGCAGTTCTGACTGCTCCTTCCGAATATCATTCTTCCCCACATGAATGATAATCCGTTTTGCATTCTCATGTTTCCTTAATATGTTCTCAAGCTCTTTGTTTATATCAGAAACTGTTGCATGAGGGAAGCAGTATGTCATTGTTGCTCTGCTCCTAAAATGTTTGATTATTGAATCTCCAACAATCAATGTTCTTATCTCTGCAGCGATCGGAGCAGAATGGCGCTGTCTAGTCGGCCTTGAGCCTCTGTTCCGTGTAGAATTAGCTGCTGAGTCATGCGATCTCTGTCTGACTGCATTTGGGGATACTTCACCTATATTACTGAGAACTTCATATCTGTTCTGAAGCTGTATTTGAGTCCGAGCTGTATTTGGGGTAGAGCACGCTAATGCAGTAGCGTATGATCTTTGTGATCTGACCCCGCGAGGACCCTTTGGTCTCGCACCTTGTTTTTGCCATTTGTTATCACGCTCATTTTCAACAGTTTTTCTCAAAACAGTAGCTGGAGTAGATTTATGGCACTCACCGAATGTCTGCTGTGAGGGTCCACAATAAAGCGGTGCTGCGTGATCTGGCAGTTCTGGTCGGATCGCAAGTAATTTTGTTTCAAGGACTGCAATCTTTTGTAGAAGTTTGTGGCAGTTTGTGCAGCAGGGAGATTCTAAATCAATACGCTCCAGAGCCATTTTCACAGCCGTGTTTTCCCGTCTCAGGAATGTAAGCGGCTGGTAGCGGGAGGATTGTTTAGACGATAATTCCTCTCTTGTTGGTAAAGTTGTATTCCAGAAAGTTTGTAGATTCGATGTTGATCTTCAAGCTGTGTTGTTTGAGCACTGTGCTGATAGGCTCAAGTTAAAATTAGAGTATAAAATATAAAAGCAAGAGTGCAAGGCGCAGAGCAGTAGGCAGAAACGTCCGAACAGTAGCAAAGCAGGAAGTCCAAACACTGATGAGCAAACCCATCAATGCGCAGCTAAAATTTTGAATGATCAATAATATTTTATGCCAAAAAATCATTAAAATAATAAGCAAAGATTATGTTCCTTTGAGACATTTTGTATTTTTCATCAAATATATGAAAACCTTGATATATTTGAACTATGAACTTAAACATTTAGACAATTTTAAAGGCGATTTTATGACTATTTCGTTGTTGTTTTTTAACTTTTAGATTCTAGCTTTTTAAAGAGTTGTATCTTGGGCAAATATCATCCTATCCTAACAAGCCATACATCCAATTAATTAAATTAAATTAATAAAAGCTTCTGTAGTTTAGTTTTCATAGTTAGCTTAGTTAAACAACTTGTAACTATTGGAGTCAATATTTTCAATGATTTTAACATTCAGTAGGCCAGATTAACATGTGAATAAAAACATATTCTTAAAAAGCACTCTAAAAGTTTAAAAGGGGCCTATTATGAAAAAAAAAATCACTTTTATAAGCGGTATGAACACATATATGTGTGGCAACTCTGTGTGAATATAGCCAGTCTCTAATGGTAACAAAATTATTAATACTATTTTTTATGATCACACTTCAAAAAACAGTGTTTGATTGACATTCTCCCTTTGTACAAGTATTCAGAGGGGGAAAGCCCCACCCATTAGTGATAATCTCTCTCTCATTAGATGTTGTGAAAAAGGAATATATTTTTTATTATTTTTGTCTCTTTTTCTTTTCATTAAACAATTGTATTTGTATTGCTTAAGGTGATATATTTACAAATGCCTGTATTAATGCCTGTGTGATGTGCCTTGCATACTAATGAAGCATTTTTGCAAAATTAATGAAGCTGAAAGAAATGCAAAGGCCTGATTGTATAAAATGAACATGAGCTCTGCAGCTAAACTTCCTGTGAGCAGAGATGGGTTGAAACTGTACACAGAATTTGTGCAGTTGAGAAGTTTTATGCTTTTAATGTTGTGCAGAGAATTTGTAGAAAAAGAGGACGTATGTATGGGTGCGGCCAACGGAGGACTGAAGAATTAATGACAAGTGACGAACTTCACTAATTTCCGAATTCTGTTCATCTACTTATTAATTTGTATCCAATAAATTAGTAACATTTTTGACATTGCAGAAAACCCTCTCCTGAACTTTTTTATTGAACATGCATGGAATTGATTAAATATTCCAACAATTTAGATTCCAATATAGCATAGACAGCCTTGAGTGAGAAGAAGAAGTTTTGTGCTGTATCTTTCAGAGATAAAGTCAGCATCTTAGAGGCAGTTTTAGGATGCACAAATAAACACTGTAGTCTTTATAAGCTGCTGCCTTCTGAGATTTATAGGCCCAATCCCAACTCTTTTAGCCCTAATTTAATATTATTATGGATTATAGATGAAATTTAACAGAGTTTATTTTGGGCCATTTCGGAGATGCACCAGGTAACAGTCCCATTCGACAGCGACACTGTTTCTAGCTTTTTTAAAAAGCATAACCGTAAAACACTAACAGCATTATAAATGTATTAAAACGTATGCTTGTTCGTTGTAAAAATTCTTAATAATGTAAAAAAAACTTAAATTTGTGCATCTCCTGATAAGCGTGTGCAGCCATGTTGCTGTTGTAGCTGTATTCTGGGAAATTTTTGTACCCCTTGGTTTTGAGTGTGGTCCTGGAAAATCTCCATTTCAAGGGCTATCTAGCCCTTCTCCTTAGCCCTACACCTTCAAACTAAAGAGAATTGGGACACCAAAACGAGGTGTAGGGGTAAGGGGACAGGTTAAGGGGAAGAATTGGTATGCACATACAACATACGTTTTCACAATCCATTAGTGGAAGGCATTCGTTCCCTGTAAACTATTCGAAGCTGAAGTCACGTCACCGGACAGCCAATGAAATGCAAAGACGTCAGGCCAGAGATTAAATACTCAAATGAGGATTTTCATCACCTACTTCATAAGAGGATTTGCTTACACACACACACACACACACACACACACACACACACACACACACATTTCTATAGCAGCCGTTATTTAATGTCATGTGAGCATATGCTTGTGCAAGGTCGTGAAAGTTCATGTTTGTAGATCATTTGCTGAATTGGGCAATGAAAGCTTTACTACTCACCCTTGACATTTGAACTCTGGATGCATTTTCCCTTTGACCTCAGTCTCGTGCCGTCGCACCCTCATAAGCCTAACCTTGACTTTTACTAATGCTGACTCCACTGTGGATATCTGGTTTGCAGACAGTAGAGCAGCCGCATGGCTGTATAAAACAGACAAATGTCACACAGACCGAGTGTCATGGGACAAAACTTTTATAGCATCTCATATTACCGTCACTGTATCCAGACACTTCTCATCGTGATTTATAACTTATGAGGTTTCATTTTGTAAAATGATTCTTAAACTTGAATAGTTATAGTATATACTAACAAAATAAACTAATAGCTTAATAATCCCAATCACAATTCATGCATCTTATTGCAAGTTTACTATTGAAATATGTCAGATAAAAAAATGCAATAAGACCTAAACTGCAACTCATTCATTATTTCACTAAGAATTTACTTTAATTGCAATAGGCAAACTAATAGTTTATTGTTCAAGGATTTTTTTTCTCTCATTTCCTTTCATTTTGCTACCAAGTCTTCATTATTTTTTGCCACTTTACATTGTGTACTGTAAAAAAAACTATACAATAATCTTGAACTGCACAGTACTAATCATATATGCTTTAAAAAGTTAAAGAAAGTTTTGTTTTCACGTTGTAAACTCTTTGTTTATTAATTCATCTAACTTTGCCAACTGGTTGACTTTTTGTAAATTATTCTTTTTATTTATTATATGTGTCTTTGGTATTAGATATATACAGTATACTTGTGACATAGATGTGTAGTTCGGGTGAATGGCTGGTGGAGTGTATACATAGCTGGAGTGCCTGTGGCATGGAGCAGACAAGGGCCTGGGGCATAGAGCTGAGGAAGCCCTGGAGCGTGGAGCTGAGGGGGACTGAAGCATAAAGCTGAGACTTTGGTTCAGGAGGCATCAGCAGACAAGGGCCTGGGGCATAGAGCTGAGGAAGCCCTGGAGCGTGGAGCTGAGGGGGACTGAAGCATAAAGCTGAGACTTTGGTTCAGGAGGCATCAGCAGGTAAGACAGCCCCAGTGTGTCACCAGGCTTTGGGTCAGGAGGTACCTGTGAGTCAGTCAACCCTGGTGTATCAGGAGGCACTGGGTCAGGAGTCACAGATGGGTCAGACAACCCTGGTGTATTAGGAGGCACTGGGTCATCAGGCACCAGAGGGTCAGACAACCACAGTGGGTCAGGAGGCACCTGCAGGTCAGACAACCCTGGTGTCGGTGGGTCAGACAACCTTGGTGTATTAGGAGGCACTGGGTCAACAGGCACCAGAGAATCAGACAACCCCAGTGGGTAAAGAGGCACCTGCGGGTCAGACAACCCTGGTGTATCAGGAGGCACTGGGTCAGGAGGCACTAGTGGGCCAGACAACTCCAGTGGGTCAGGGGGCACCTGCGGGTCAAACAAACCTGGTGTATTAGGAGGCACTTGGTCGGGAGGCACTGGAGTGTTAGACAACCCCAGTGGGTCAGGAGGTACCTGCGGGTCAGACAACGCTGGTGTATCAGGAGGCACTGGGTCAGGAAGCACTGGTGGGTCCAACAACCCCAGTGGGTCAGGGGCCACCTGCGAGTCACACAACCCTGGTGTATTAGGAGGCACTGGGTCAGAAGGCACCAGAGGGTCAGACAACCCCAGTGGGTCAGGAGGCACCTGCGGATCAGACAACCCTGGTGTATCAGGAGGCACTAAGTAAGGAGGCACTAGTGGGTCAGACAACTCCATTGATTCAGGAGGCACCTGCGGGTCAGACAATTCTGGTGTATCAGGAGGCACTGGCTCAGGAGGCACGAGTGGGTCAGACAACCCCAGCGAGTCAGTCAACCCTGGCGTATTAGGAGGCACTTGGTCAGCAGGCACCAGAGGGTCAGATAACCCCATTGGTTCATGAGGCACGTGTGAGTCAGACAACTCTGGTGTATCAGGAGGGACTGGCCCAGGAGGCACTGGTGGGTCAGACAACACCAGTGGATAAGGAAGCATCTGCAGGTCCAACAACCTTGGTCTATCAGGAGGCACTTGATCAGGAGGCACTGGAGCGCCAGCCAACCCCAGTGGGTCAGGAGGCACCTGCAGGTCAGACAACCCTGGTGCATCAGGAGGCACTTGGTAAGGAAGAACCGGAGGGTCAAACAACCTCAGTGGGTCAGGGGGCTCAAGGTCAGGAGACATTGACAGATCAGGCAGCTCTGTCAGGTCAGATGGCTCTTGCAGCAGTAGGTCTGGTAGCAGCTGTGGCAACTCTTGTAGCTCAGGCGGCAGTTTTATTGTAGTAATAACCTAATTACTATACAGTTAGGGTTTGGTACGTAAGTATATGTCGTTATTTAATAGTTCTCAGTATTTAAAATGACCTAAATTAGATTGTATTAATGTGTACAAAAAAAATACATTTTGAAATGTTTTGTTTCAATTTAAGTTGTATAACCCTAGATTAAGCTACATACAATAACTGAAATGAAAAAAAAACTCTGATGTTTATTGAAATTTTATGTAGTTTGAAATTATGTATTTCTCCGGTTATTGTGTAAATTGGTGCAAAAAAAATAAAAATAAAATAAATAAGTAATGAGCTGCCAGTATTTTTCTGCTAGTTTCTTTATTTTATTTCCTAAAGCATTTGAAAAATAGTTTCCAAGTTTCTTACAGTCTTGTATGTCAACTAAGAGAAATTATATCCTCCATTTCTTCCTTGCCATTGTTTTGAAGATTTTCTTACATGTCCTGTATGTATAAATGTCGAATTCACAGCTGATGTAATGACAAATTTACTGCATCCTAAAAACCCTTAAAATGATTCATAGTATTCAAGAATGTGCTAAAGAAAGAGAAAAGAATAATGGAGACGTATAGGCTATAATGATGGAGTGCAGAATCGAGAGAGGAGACAGAGATTTAGAGAGCTGAAGCACATCCTGATGGTAAATTGAGCCCTGGAAGCAAAGATTAACAGCTGGATGCTTGGAAGTCTCCTTACATTCACAGAAACACTGCATGGGGCACAAGAAAAGAGTGTCTGTGGTTAGAAAAATAACAACTAAAGGCATTTCCCACAATATTTAGTTTCTTTAGTTTTTTGTTTTTATGATGTTTTAAGACTATTTTAATCTCAGAATGGGGGGGGGGGATGATCCCTGATTATTTAAATTATAGCATAATAAATTATATAAATAAATCATAATAAATTATAGCATGGTCATTTAAGCATAAACATATTATGCATTCAATTATGCAGCATTCAATTGTTATATTTTATTATTATTCCATAAACCACCAATGTATGGATGTTTATTTGGATTTACAAGAATATGGGTATGATGACCTAAGTATTACACCGTTAAGATGTTTTATGAGGATATGCCTTGTGCCCTCATAATTCAAAACTGTTAAAAATTCATACTTAACGGGGTCTTTTGACATTCTAATTTTAGTACGGGTAGAGTAAGGTCATATAATAAGAAATTTTTACATTACAAAATACATCATGGAGAGTCCTCGCAAACCACATATACAAGTATGTGTGTGGGTTTATTAAATTTGTTTTTGCTTGTGTATGCTCTCGAAAGCCAGCAATGCTTGTTTTTCTGGCACTCTCATCATACAAACACAAAATCAGAATCAGTCAGGAGGAAGTGAAGCGGTGAGCATTTCGAACATTTCAGGAATCTAAATACTGTGCCAGTTATACACACACACACACACACACACACACACACACACACACACACACACACACACACACACACACACACACACACACACACACACACACACACACACACACACACACACACACACACACACACACACACACACACACACAGGGTTAGAGGAAGAGGTTCTGAGAAAAGCTGCTTCAGGGCCTGTGCCCTTCATAAACACAATAAATTCTGGGAAACTGTGACACCCAGAGCAGTAGTGAGAGTTTGTTTGAGCTGAGGATTTGATCAGATTTTCTATTCTGTATGTCATGCCTTTCATTCCCCTGTGAATACGAAATGTGCTTACTTACATTAAATATGTACTGTACACTAATTAAACTGTCATTAAAAATACAATGTAATTATGTCTCCAAAAGTATTACATTGTTAGCTCTTATGCATATTCTTAAGGTGGGCTAAAGTTTTCTCTCTTATAGTAAAAGTCAAAATTATTAGCTAGTTAATATTTTTATTTATTTAGGTTAGGTTAGGTTCGGTTAATTAGGCAAGTTATTGTAGAATGATGGTTTGTTCTGTAGACTATAGGGAAAAAAAATATAGCTTAAAGAGGCTAACAATCTTGACCTTAAAATGGTTTTTAAAAAATTAAAAACTGCTTTTATTTTAGCCGAAATCAAACAAATAACACTTTCTCCAGAAGAAAAAAATATTATTAGACATACTGTGAAAATGCCCTTGTTCTGTTAAACATCATTTGGTAAATATTTAAAAACAAAAAAAAAATTTAAAGGGGGCTAATAATTCTGACTTCAACTGTGTATAGAGGTGTAAACCTACACTGTTCTCGCAGATCGGTTCGGTTACGATTATATTGCCATCGATTCAGTTCAATTTGATAGCTTGGTATCACGGTGCATTGACGATGCTTGCCATAAACAATTTGATATTTTACTTAGCAACACAATAATTCTTATATTAAAATTTATAATTTAATATTATATTTATATATTATTTGTAATACAATTTTATCGTCCTGTAATACAAGCAGTCAGATATATGTACTTTTAATTTTACCGGCTCAAAGAAAACACTCTTTTTAATGTATCAAACAAAACTAAACTACATGAACAAAACAACATGAGCATTTATAGCAAATAATCAAATGTAAATATTATACCGCTTGCTTTTAGAGCTTGTCGAGCAAGTTGTTAAATGCCTATGACTAGTCACACACTCAACAGAAAGGGCTGCGATTGGTTCTAACGCGCTGGCGCTGTTTACCAATGAGTGACACTGATAAAGGGATACGGTGATCACAGCTGATCCATCATAGATGGAGAAAACCCGCTCAGCCGAGAGGAGAGGAAACGTCATGTCAGCAAGTCAAAGGGGCTACAGTGAGAGAGAGAGAGAGAGAGAGAGAGAGAGAGAGAAAGAGAGAAAGAGAGAGAGAAATTGAGTTTACTTTCATTTTTCTCCATAGCAGTGAAATAGGGACTTCTGCTATAATTTCAGTGTCAGTGAATGACTGTCCAGCAAACTTTGAAAAAAATTGTGCAGAGTTTCTGCGTTTTAATTACTCCCTTCCTTCGGCATAGTATTCTAATGAGATATTGGGAATATGAGATAAACGACATCAGTACGTAATAAACGGTTAGGATCTATTACTGAACCGATACCGAATTGTCCATGCATCACTGTGCACTAAAAAAAAAAAAAATTGACACCCCTAATATATATATATATATATATATATATATATATATATATATATATATATATATATATATATATATATATATCAACAAAATAAGAAAAAACTTGGACTTCTTAATTCTGTTTTAAAGTTTTCACCCCCTGGCTCTTAATGCCTTGTTTCCTTTTGGGGTGTCAGTGAGAGTTTGAACCTTTTTTTAATCGTGAGTGCCCTCCGGTTTACCCTACAGTCCAAAGACATGCGGTATAGATGAAGTGGATAAATTGGCCATAGTGTGTGAACGGGACAGTGTGGGGGTGTTTCCCGGCAAGCACCAGAGGCAAGCAGTCAGCGGTAAAGCCTCGTAGCGTTTGTTTTACACACAAAATACAGCCACTGTGTAACCCGGGGTTCATATTTCTTGGTTCTCAAGAAAGTAACCCTGGATACATCTTCCCAATGAGCCTGTGTTGGATTTTGAACTTTCAACTTTCAGGAGGAACAAACTACGGAATATCACAGATATTCTTGTGACACTTTACTTCAGATTTCAACATCTTGAAATAAAGCATGAAATAAAAAATAGATTTGATTTAGTCAAATAAGAGTTACTTGTAGCACAGTATCTCACACTTGAATGACACGAGTGCTAACCCATGCTTACAAGTGTGAAACATTCCTTTGACCGGGTTAAAACGGGAGTGGAGAAGGACACGTCTGTTCAGTGCAGTGTGAAAAGCCCTTCTGTGTGTCACACACACACACACACACACACACACACACACACACACACACACACACACACACACACACACACACACACACACACACACACACACACACACACACACACACACACACACACACACACACACACACACACACACACACACACACACAGATTACAGCCAGTCACTCAACACTTTCCATCTGTACATCACAATATAGGAAAATCTCTTCCACTGTCATTGTGTTTGGGTGCACATCTAAACTCTGTGCATTTGTATTGCAAAACACTGCAAGGTTAAATAACAGCAGATCAATAACAGTGCTTATTACTATTAAAGGGATAGTTCACCCAAAAAAAAAAAAAAAAATGTACTCAATATTTATTTTGTTTCCAATATACCAGTAAAAATTCTGCTAGTGGAAAAAAATTGTTTATTGTAATAATAACAATAAAGCCTACAATGGATCTGGGCAATGATTTATTACAGTAGCATGTGTACATTAGCATTTTGTGTTTATAAGCTTGTTAACCAACATATTTACTGATATGTTTACTTTAAATTTATGCTGAGTGTTAAAAAAAATTATTTTTGTGTCCAGGCGTGATTCAATATTGCAAAATGTGGAAGAAATCATACTTTTTTTTATAGTATTTAATGCACTGATTGGCTAGGTCAATTAGCAGTGCATTATAAATATACTTTATGCTTATTAAAATCCAGAATGGCTGGGTATTTAACAGAAATAATAATTAATATATAATAATAAATATTGCTACAAGCATTTGTTTATTGTCCATCCATCCATTTTCTTGTCGGCTTTGTCCCTGCGGGGTCGCCACAGCGGAATGAACCGCCAACTTATCCAGCACGATTTTACGCAGCGGATGCCCTTCCAGCCGCAACCCATCTCTGGGAACTTTCACACACACATTCACACTCATACACTATGGACAATTTAGCTTACCCAATTCACCTGTACTGCATGTCTTTGGACTGTGGGGGAAACCGGAGCACCCGGAGGAAACCCACGCGAACCCAGGGAGAACATGCAAACTCCACACAGAGACGCCAACTGACCCAGCCCAGCCGAGGTTCGAACCTGCGACCCAGCGACGTTCTTGCTGTGAGGCAACAGCACTACCTACTGCGCCACTGGGTTGCCCATTTGTTTATTGTGTTTGATCTATTTATTTTTTGTCCTCTTTGCTCTGCATCAGTGATATCTTACGTCTTTTCTTCAGTGATCTATATGTAGACTTTATGTGCTAGGGTGCCCTCTAGTGTCTAGTATGAATGACACAGAAATAACATGTGATTGTGATCACAGCACTATTTTAGAGGTTTTTAAAGAGGTGGTCCACTACGATATCATATTTTAAACTTTAGTTCATATGTAATGTAGCTGTGTAAACATAAACAACATCTCTGAATGTGATACACTCAAAGTTCAATGCAAAGGGAGACATTAGCTTTTACAGAATTAGCTTGGCAAAGCCTATGCAGCCAACGATGTTTGGAGACTGCAAAAAAATACATCCAGGTTAATGAAATCATAAACCCTTCAGGTTATGCACAATAACAGGGAGTGGCCAGAGGCACTGTAATGTTATAGCAGAGAAAGCTAAAATGCTGTCCAAACACTGCTATTTCCACAGAGTGTTCTGTTTCTGTATTTGGGGCTCCAAAGGACATGACACAAAGATAGAAGTGCTTACAATTTAATTTTAATTATGTTCCAGAGAATTATAAATAAAATATATATAGCTAGCATGTGACAAAGGACAGCTTCCAGAATCTCTCCCAGTTCAGTGCTGGATTCGGCTAAAAACTACTCAAAGAAGGAGCAGTTCCAACCACAATAGAAGAAGCTGTGGATTGTGAGCCACAACCTGTAAGTGTTTTTGTTTGTTAAAATTGATCTATTAGAACAATAGTATCTATCGTTAACAGTATGTTGTAGCAAGGACGTAAACAAGGATGTAAACAACAGGAAATGCT
This sequence comes from Danio kyathit, assembly GCA_903798195.1. NCBI lineage: Eukaryota > Metazoa > Chordata > Actinopteri > Cypriniformes > Danionidae > Danio > Danio kyathit. Next base: position 19,350,934 of record LR812538.1, read on the forward strand.
GTTTGGCACCGTTAACAGTTTAGCTACAAATTCATATTTATCCATCAAACTGCTGTAAACACACACAATCTTCAGCAGCACTGCAGTGTCTCTCAGTGCGGCCGCTTTCCCTCCGTTCTACATCTCAAAACACAAACCTCAAAATAACAAAGATATGTGAATGTTTCATATTACTTACACATGCTTATTCTGAATATATATGAAAGACACTTGTCTGATTTTATTTTAGAGAGCAGGCGTGAGGTTCAGCTGTTTCCTCTTCATTTTCTGTCTGATTCAGGTTCAAACTGATACGGCTAACAGCTACTCTGACTGACAGTGTATTTACACAGCGCAAAAGCGCGTGCTATTAGAGGCATGATGCTTTTCGGTGGCGTAGAGCCAATCCGCGAATCACAGCACATTATGTTAGCTGACCAATCAGAGCCTTCTGAGGAACTAGGAAATATGACAGTTGTTTTCATGTTAGCTGAGTAGCTGTATATAATCAAAGTACGATATATGAAAAAATAACGTGATTTTCTACAAATGAAGCATGCTTTAACTCTGCACCTGAGGACACCACAGTCCGGCAAAGTTTATTTATTATTTACGACTTGTTTCAGCGCATCTACTTGTGTATTTAATATGATCCTGAAATGCTTGATTACCTAAAGAAGGTTAGAAACCAGTAAACACTGGCATCCATAATAGGAAAAAAAACTATTAAAGTCAATAGATAGCAGTTTCCAACATTTTCCACAATATCTTACTTTCCGTTAAACAGAAAGAGAAACTCAAACAGTTTTGTGACAAGTGAATGGTGAGTAAATGAGAATTTTTATTCTTGGGTCATAATCTTTTGAATGACCAGTTTGCTCTCATTCTCCTACATGGTGAATGTGTGAAGCTTCTGACCTGTCAATTATGCTCATCTTTCACCTCATGCCCGCTTATGTCTTTTCCTCCCCCCTTGGCAAATGATGAGACATCAGCTGATTTGGTGGAAGGGATTTGGTGTTCCATGAAGTCTATTTAAAAGTGCCAATGCATTGCTTTCTCTCTTTCTCCCCCTGCTCACCATCTTCGACTTTCTAATTTGTACTCTCTCTATATTCTAATGGAGATTTGTTTTTTCGATCTAGAACCATTTTTTTGTTGTTTACATCAATTTTCATCTGTTTTCATCTCTCCACCCTGCTTGCCTATGGAAAAACCTCACCTGCTATTTAAGTCTCAGTCGAAGCTATAAACATACAGAAAGTATTCATAGAGCAAATCTCAGTTTAGCATCGAGCATATACTTTCAACCTACCCCAAATCACACACACAGCACATATAATGCGTTCTATGTAATTTCTCACTACATGCCTTTCCTTACCATCTTCCCCTGCACAGCCGAGCTCTAAAGTATTAATCTGGAAGAACTGCAAGACATGCCAACCCTGACTGTGGATGTCGTACAAATTTGCAAACACTGATGCATTAAGCAAGACTGATTATCTGTGATGCAACTCCTTAAACGCACACTTCAGATTTGATATCACCATTTTGGCCTCGTTTTAGCATATTTTGGGGGTGTCTTGGAATGTCTATCTGGGTTTCTAAACATTAGAAAGCATAGTTTTACAATGTGGTTCAATATGGCTTTTATTTTGACAAACCATGTGTGACTGATGATTACAAAACCGTCCAAATACCAGAGAGCATTGCCTCTCTTCATTCCTGTATGCTGAAAGGGAAGTAACTGTGTGTGTGTGTGTGTGTGTGTGTGTGTGTGTGTGTGTGTGTGTGTGTGTGTGTGTGTGTGTGTGTGTGTGCCTTGTATACATCACATTGCAAGGACCAAATGTCCCCACAAGTATACTAATACCAGTAAATTTTGACCTTGTGAGAATATTTATTTGGTCCCTATGAGGAAAACAGATCGTAGATCAAACAGAATGTGGTCTTTTGAGAATGTAAAAATACAGACTGTTTCCTAAAGAGGACAGAATATACAGTTTGTATAGTATAAATATAATTGGAGAGAAACTTTGTGTATGTGTGTGTGTTTTTTATCTGTCATTTATTTCTCATATATTGTATATTTTATTACTGTGATTATGTAAATATATTCTGTATTTTATAAATGGTTAAAATGCTTTGGTTGTGTGAGATATTGGATTTCAAATATGGGCGGATAAGGGTCTTGTAACAAAAAAATCAATTATTCGTTGCATGGGAAATAAATTAAATCATTCGCACAACTGCAAGAATATTTTAACTAAAATATTTTATCTAAAGATATGTACAGTCTTTTGCAAAAAAAATTGGGCACCCCTCTGTGGCTGCAAAATAATGTGCTCTTTTTTTATATAAGAAGATCACAGTAAAATGCTATTCGGTTTCTAGTGAAAGCTAGATAATGTCATGTTTTTCAGACAGAAATCAGTAGTTTAGCAGTATTGAGATATTTTGTGTGAAATTAAATTGAAACTGAAAAATAGGCTATGCAAATCTTTGGGCACCCTCTCTTTGTGTAGATTTCAAAACCTGTATTCACTTACTCAGTGAACCTTAACAATCCCAACACATGTGCAACCAATCATGAAAAAGGATATTTAAGATGTGCTTCTCCTTATTGTAAACCTGAAAGTAGCAACATGGGAACCTCAAAAGAATTTCCTAATAACCTAAAAACTAGAACAATTCATCAACATGAATTAGAAGAAGGATACAAAAAGTCTCTATCTCCACAGTCAAAAATATAGTAAGAAAATGGAAGGCAACAGGAACAGTTCTTGTAAAGGAAAGATGTGCTAAACCAGGGCTATTCAATTGGCGGCCTGCGGACCAAACCTGGCCCCTGAGGCAATTTGTTCAGGCCCTCTAAATAGTGTGACCAAGACATCAAAAATAAACTTAGTTCAGTTGAAAACGGTCGCTATAGTTATGAAGTGACGTGCGTCTGTTCAATACAGCACAAGCTGCAGTTAAAGGCTGCGCAGAGAGTGAGTCACCTGACATTAAGCGAGTGATGCGTGCAGCCAAAAACATTTGGATATGTTTGTAGAAAAGGCCTTTTGTACAATGCACTGATATCATTAATAGGGATGCAATGATTAGCCGTTTTCACTATTAACCCCGCTTTTATTCGTTAAAGGCTTCTCAATGCCGCATTTCTGTTGCACGAAAAAAAAAAAGCTGCTGCAACTAAACAAAGTTATGCCAATACTCACGCACATTGCATTAACTATAGCAGCAAGCCGTTAACATATTGTGTCTTTTCCGCACCCAAGTACATAATTTCCAATGGAGAAGTGCGCATCTTGGAAGCGGTGCGCACATGGCTCGCAAGCGGACCGACGCACTCGCACCCTGTAGGTGCACACAGTAGATATTATCTCATGCTGTAGTGGTGAGAGTTGTGCGTGGCTTTTAGTGCAATGTAAACAAACGATACGTTAGACAAATTATTACAAATGATTAAAATGATTATGTATGAACGCAGATAATAACAACAGTTCATTTAAATTCTTAGCTAATATTAGGGGTGTCAAAATTAATTGTTTCTTCGGTGCACCGCGATGCAGACGCGGACAATTCGGTATCGGTTCAGTAATAATCATAACCGGTTATTACAGTATGTACTGACGTCATTTATCTCACATGCGCTATGTCGCCGTAGCTTACTATGGCGAGGGAGGCGAGCCGCGAGCGTGAGTACTTACAACGCTCTAACTACGTAAAAACTCTGAAACTGTGCACAATTTCACTGCGTGTGTGTTTGCTGAACTCTGTTTCACTGACACTTACAGCAAAAGCCCCTATTTCACGGCGATTAAGAGAATGAAAGTAAACTCCATTTCTCTCTCTCTCACTGTGGCCCATGACTGCATCTGTGAAGAGCGCCAGCGTGTAAAAGCCAATCGCAGCCCTTTCTGTTGAGCGCGTGACCAATCAAGGGGTGTAAGAAAGAACTTGGTAGACAAGGCAGAAAGCGAGCGGTATATTTATATTTGTTTTTTTGCTATAGACCATTTCAATGTGGTCATGTCATTGGCCCATGAACATTTCCTGCTTGACGTTAAACTATTTCCTAACTGTAACAAGAGGCAATTCAATCATGACTTGATTTTAAATTAGCCGTCATAACACTATTTATCAATATCTGGACCTTTTTGGATTCTCAGAAGCAAAGGAAATTAAAAATGTAAAATACGTTAGGACCATTGTTTTTGTTTACATCCCTCAAAATGGTCTATAAATACTTGTGTTGTTTAAAGGTACAGTTTATATATCTGACTGTTTGTATTAAAGGACAAAATTGGTTTACAAATAGTATATAAATATATTTATACATTTTAATAAAAGAATTGTTGTGCTGTGAAGAAAATATAAAACGGTGTATGGAAAGAATCGTCAATGCACCGTGATGCACCGAGATATCGAACTGAACCGAATCGATGGCATGATAATCGTAACCGAACCGAACGGTGAGACCAGTGTAGGTTCACACCTCTAGCTAATATAGCTTAAATTAACATTAGACAAATATGATTTTTTATTTATTCTTATTTTTATTTATTTATTAATTGTTCTATAATTTATTTTCATTGTAAAATTATCACTCATGTTTAAATCAAAAACATATTCATTTATTTTTAAGTCCAAAGAGAGAAATGGACTATTGTTTGTTTTTTATTAATATTTTGTGCTGTGTTTGGTTACTGAGCAGCAATAAACAACACTTTAAAATATAAGCAGTTTTCTTGCTATTTTCTAAACTAGTAGTGTTTTGAATTTAATAAATGCATAATAATGGTGATAACTGTGAAACCATGATTATTCTTCAGACTATAATCGTACAACCAAAATCTATAATTGTTGCATCCCTAATTGTTACGCAGTTTAAAATATAACATATGAACGTGTCTGAATTTAGAAGAGCCTACTTAAGCAATTCACTGCTTTTGTGCCTCGAAATACAACATTTGGATATGCTTGTAAAAAAAAAAGCCACATTATACAATGCAGTGATTTTATGTAGTTTCAAAATACAACATATTAATGTTTTAATGTAGAAAAAGTCAACGTGGGTGTGAGCACGAATACAGCATATGGGCTCTCATATGCTGTTGTGTCATCACTTATATTGCAAGTCAAATCTCTCCGGCCCCTCGTTTGGATTGCTTTTCTTGAACTGGCCCAATGACAAACTAATTGAATAGCCCTGTGCTAGACCAAGAAAAATATCTGAAGGGCCAAGGTGAAGAATAGTTAGAATGGTCATCTTGCTGCTAATAATGTCATTGTAGATCGTGTCACAATCCAGCACACTCTTCACAAAGAAGAAGTCTTTACTGCATTCTGCAAACAAGAAGAGTCGTTTGAGGTATGCAAAGGCTCATCTGGACATCATGGAATCATGTTGGAAAAATATACTGTGCACAGATGCTACAACCATAGGCACTTTGCATGATGGAAAAAGAACAACTCATTGCAGGAGAAGAACCTGCTAATACTGTAAAATATAGTGGAGGATCCATTATGATGTGTGGCAAGCACAGGTACTGTCAGAGTTAAAGGTCGCATGGATTCCACCCAGTATCAGCAGATTCTGAAGAACAATGTTCAGGAATCAGTCAAGAGGCTGAAGATATGTTTGATAGGCTGAAGATAGAGTTAGATGTTTCAGCAGGACAGTAACCCAAAGCAAAGATCCAGATCTACCAAGGAATTACTGCTCAGACATGATACAATGTTCTAGAATGGCCATCCCAGTCCCCAGACTTCATCATAGAAAATTGATGGATTGATTTGAAAAGGGCCGTTCACACTCAACACCCATCAAACCTGACTGAACTAGAGAAATTGTGCAAGGAAGAATGGTCCAAAATGCCTTCAGCAAGACTTCAGGGACTTATCCTTGACTATAAGATGTGTCTACAGGCTGTTATTTCAGCAAAGGGTGGCTGTACAAAAGATTGATGTCATTATTCTGTTGGGGTGCCCACATTTTTGCACCTGTCTGTTTTTGTTATGACTTAAATCGCATCACATCTGTTGATTAAATAAATGTTATGTCAGAACTGAAATGTTGCTTTTTCCCTAAGGTATAAAATCTATCCAAATGAATTTGCTGATTTAAAAAGGCCAGCAAACTTGCAATTATGAAAATTATCAGGGGTGGCCAAACTTTTGCATAAAACTGTATACTTTCTTCCAGATAAGACTTTACAAGATTACATTTCAGATTACATTACAAACCATAAAGGAAAAGCTTTAGTCATGCAGGAACCAAATAAAATAATAATAATAATAATAATAATAATAATAAATTTTATTCATAGTGCGCTTTTCTCAGACCCAAAGCGCTACAAGGCAAACAAAGCAGAACAATAAAAACAGTAAAAAGACCACAATAAAATATGAAGGATTTAATACAACTGGATGATTAAATTAACAAAAATAATTAATCTAAGTTAAAAGCAATGGTAAAAAGGTGAGTCTTGAGAAGTTTATTAAAACAGAGAAGCGGCATTCCTGATGCTGATGGGTAGGCCATTCCAATATTCCAATATGAAATACTTTATAAATATTGCAGAAAAAAAAACATTCCAGCTAAAAGACACGTTTCACATTTATACAAAAGATAAGTAACTAATACTGTACAAAATACAGATAATGTTAAAGGAAAATGGGAACTAGAACTAAATCCCATAATTGAGGATGAGGTCTGGGTTGAGTTATGTGAAGGATGTTAAAAGGAATTAAAAGTCATTTGTGGAAAGAATTTCATTGGAAAGTAAAAATGAGGTACTTTAATACTCCTTTTGTAATTTCTACAGATGTAAAAGGACCATCTGTTGCTTTGTGTTGGAGAAAATGTAGTAAACTTGGAGATTGGATAGGAACTGCCCTAAACTATTCAAGGATTTTGGAAAAATGTTAAAAAAGAAATAGATAAGATAATATATATAGAAAAACCCAGTGGTGTAAAGTAACAAATTACAAATACTCAAATTACTGTAATTGAGTAGTTTTTCTAAAAACACTTTACTAAGTAGTTTTAAAAAATGTCTACTTTTACTTTCACTTGAGTACATTTTTATTGCAGTATTGGTACTTTTACTCTACTACATTCCTATAACCTGCAGTCACTACTTTATTTTTTCTTGTTTATTGGAATTAGAATATGTCCAACCTAAAATCAACCAAATATCAACGTCTAATGATGTTACAGCTTGACAATGTGTGGACGTTACCACTATGACGTCTATCAGATGTTGAATTTTGGTTGCCATACCTGATGAATAAATGTCAGTATTTGACATGAATATGAAGTTAGTTTAAGATGTTAGCTCGACGTTGGATTTTGGTGACTTTCTATCACAACGTAAAATCAACCAAATTTCAACATCATTTGACGTCACTATTGGACATCAAAATTGTCTTTAGACGCTGGCTAGACAATGAATTTTGGTCACCTGACGTCACAACCTAAATCTAACCTAATATTAACGTCTTATGACATTGTGTGCCTGCTGAGCAAGAAGTAAATGCATTACAGAATGTTACATTTACACATATCCACAAATTACATGTAAATACATCAGCTTTTTACAGTGTAATACTCACTATTCACTACTCTTGAGTACAATTCAAAGGTCTACTTTTTACTCATACTTTGAGTAATATTTAAAACAGATATTTTTACTCTGCTAAAAGTAATGGTACTTTTACTTGAGTATGATTTTTCAGAACTATTTCCACCACTTGATCCAGTTGTGTGCTTACTGGGAGTCCAAAGAAATGTTTCATGAAGAAACAAGATTTGTACCAAGGATATTTTTACTGGTTGCAACGAAAAAATGATACCAGTACATTGAATGGAAGAAGGTTCTCCAAAGGTGGCTCAGTGGATTCAGAGACTATGTAATGGAAAAAAATGACTGCATGTGAAGACTGATATTTTTCTGAAGAGGTGGAAAAGTATTTAGATATGTACATTTAGAGGTTACTTAACCTATCACCAATGTAATCTGAGGTAACTACAATATAACTTGATGTACAAATGTATCCCCTGAAAAGTATTTAGGATGACAGTACTTTTTTTGATGGTATAATTTTATTTTTAAAAAATGTATTATCCTACATTTAAAAAAAAAAAAAACTTAAAGATTAAAAAAAACATGCTTTGGCAATACAGTAAAAAAACTAACGGCAGCTTGAGTTGAATGGAGAGAGAGAGAGGTATGTGTGAGAGAAAGTGGTGTGTGTGTACTTGTGTATTTCTGATACATGAACCTCAGACTCTGTTGCTGTTACATTTTGTACAGATCTGAAAAGCATTGATGCCACCAGCACAATTCCTTGTGTTCAATTTTTCTTTCATAAAAGCCCCTCTGGAGGTTTAGATCACTTGTTGATCTGGAACTGTTTCCTCTTTCAGCGCCAACTCCATCCATAGGAGAGCTTCTCGCTGTGAGATAGAAAAGTAGGCCAGTGTAAAAGAGGATATCTGGCATGGCCATAAAAAGATGGACAGGAAGAGGCAGAGAGCGTGCCAGGAACATCTAATTAGAGGAAGACGTAGAAAAAGCCGGAGGAAGAGAGAGGGAGTAAGTCATGTATAGCATGACGCTGGAGCAAGGGTGTAGATTTGCTTTTGATATTGGTGGGGACCTAATTTAACCCCCCTCCTCTATATTTTAAAATGTAAACTTAAAGAAATGTCGTTTAATAAAGACTTACACTCAAAAAAATGATTTTGCTGTTTGTTCAAACTACTTATTTAAAATGAGTTGAAACAACACAATTCATAAGGTTTTTTTAGGCACAAATTAATAGTTTTTTGTCTTCAGTCCACTTAAATTAGTAAAAACAATTAAGTTAACTTAATCGATTTGTGTTGGGACAGCATGAAGGAATTGTGTGGAACCCTGCATTTTTTACAGTGTGCGTTTACTTTAGGTTTATTTGTGCATAATCACTTTCTGCCCCATCGGAACACAATTTTGCAAGTATATGTCCATTTATGCATGCACCTTAAGCTAAAAGATGACTTTGCATTCTGTTCCTTCTCTGAGCTTGTAAGCAAATGTTCTATTTTGCAGTTAAAAAAAAAAAAAAATAAATAAATCACATACAATTATAATAAAAACAACATTAAATCAAGCATGTTTCATGCTGCAAAAGTAAATTTTCAGGATTTTACTTTGACAAGGAATGAATCCAGACTTGAAAGAGGGAGGCATATGACGCAACAACTATTTTATCTTGATTGTTGTTTTTTTATAATCGCCATGGAGACCAAAATCAAAACAATTTTTGAAATAATTGCACATCTATGGTTACTTTTATGGTGGACTTGTAGTGAACTTGACTTCAAGTGACTTACACTTTTCTTGAAATGTATCTGCTTATGTCCATGAGTCTTTCACCATAGTAAGCTTAACTGGAAAATTTCGACAAAGTATTATTTTTTTGGAGTTGATTAAATTATATTAAAGTATATTGATGGGGACTCTATACTGCTCAGTGAGCGCCATCTTTCAGATGAAACATTAAACCGAGGTCTCAACTCTCTGTGGTTGTTAAAAATCCCAGGATGTCCTTTGAAAAAGAGTAGTAGTTTAACCCTGGCATCTTGGCCAAATTTGCCAACTGGCCTCTGTCCATCATGGCCTCCTAACCATTCCCTTATCATAATTGGCTTCAGTACTCTGTCCACCCTCCACCAATCAGCTGGTGTGTGGTTTGCGGTCTGGCACAATATGGCCACCATCCAGGTGGATGCTGCACACTGGTGGTGGATGAGGAGATTCCCCCCATTGTGTAAAGCGATTTGAGTGTCTTGAAAAGCACTATATAAATGTAAGGAATTATCATTATTTTATAATGTTCTATTTTGCAGTTAAAAAAACAAAACAATAAATAAATAATTAAATCAAATACAATTATACAGTAATAAAAACAACATTAAATCAATCATGTCTCATGCTGCAAGTAAATATTCATGATTTTACTTTGACAAAAAAATTAATTCAGCCTTGAAAGAGGGAGGCATATGACGCAACAACCATTTTATCTCGATTGTTGTTTTTTCATGATCATCGCGAGGCCAAAATCAAAACTATTTTTTTAATAATTGCACATTCATGGTTATTTTTATGGTGGACTTGTAGCGAACTTGACTTCAAATGACTTACACTTTTCTTTGAAATGTAGCTGCTTATGTCCATGAGTCTTTCACCCACAGTAAGCCTGACTGGAAAATTTCGACAAAGCATTATTTTTTTGGAGACGAATAAATTATTGGTGGGGACATTTTAATAATCGGTGGATATTGGTGGGGACACGTCCCTTCCGTCCATGCTAATTCTACACTCTTGCACTGGAGCCATTTGAGTTAGTTCAGTATATTTACTTAATTATTGGTCAATGAATGTTGAAAGTTATTGCTTTGATTTTTGGAAATATTAAGAGTTTGATTGTAAATGGATGACTTTTATTTTGGTATTACATTATATGGCTAAATAATGTGTCTGTGTTCATGTTAGAATGTAAAGTTACCGTGGCACTATATAGGTATTATAATTGGTAGTGTCTTTTATATCCTTTATTTTTCTGATAGTGTTTGTGTGTGTGTGTGTGCCCCCTGGTATTCAACACATTGTAGGGATCATTGTGGGGATGTCCTCATAAGTATAGTAAAACAAGTAAATTTTTACTTCATAGGGACATGTTTTGGTCTCCATAAGGAAAAATCTAGAATCAAGAATGAAGTATTTAGAAAATGTAAAACTGCAGAACGTTTTCTGTTTGGGTTTTGTTTAGCCGGCAGCTAGCTCTCTGTAACTCTCACATGGTAGCCCACTGAAGCTAAGCAGGGCTGCACCCAGTCAGTACCATATGGAAGACCACATGGGAAAGCTAGGTTGCTGCCTGAAATGGTGTTAATGAGACCAGCAGGGGGCACTTAACCTGCGGTCTGTATGGGTCCTAACGCCCCAGCGTATTGATTGGCACTCTATACTGCTCAGTGAGTGCCGTCTTTCAGATGAGACGTTAAACCAAGGTCCTGACTTTCTGTAGTCATTAAAAATCCCAGGATGTTGTTCGAAAAAGAGCAGGGGTTTAACCCAGGCATCCTGGACAAATTTGACCACTGGCCTCTGTCCATCATGACCTCCTAACCATCCCCATATCATAATTAGCTTCATCACTTTGTCTCCTCTCCACCAATCAGCTGGTGTGTGGTGTGCAGTCTGGCGCAAAATGGCTGCTGTCGCGTCATCCAGGTGAATGCTGCACACTGGTGGTGGATGAGGAGATTCCCCCCAAAAAAGCGCTTTGAGTGTCCAGAAAAATGCTATATAAATGTAAGGTATTATTATTATAATTATGGTGGCGCGGTGGCACATTGAGTAGCCTCACAGCAAGAAGGTCGCTGGTTCGAGCCTCAGCTGGGTCAGTTGGCATTTTTGAATGAGAGTGTATGGGTGTTTCCCAGTAATGGGTTGCAGCTGGAAAGGCATCTGCATATGCTGGATAAGTTGGAGGTTCATTCTGCTGTGGCGACCCCTGATTAATAAAGGGACTAAGCCAAAAAGAAAAATGAATAAATGAATGAATTATTATTATTAGGGCTAGGGCAGAGGACAGAATATACAGTCTGTACAGTATAAAACTTCATACATATATTGGGAGTCCCCATAAAACATGAAAACCCAACATTTGTATGTTAGGTATGTGTGTTTGTGTGTTTCTCCTGGTATTCATCACATTGTGGGGATCAAATGTCCCCACAGGTGTAGTAATGCCAGTAAATGTTGACTTTGTGGAGAAATTGTTTTGGTCATAAACCACACAGTATTTTGAAAAGTACTGAAGTAAAACTATGAAAATCATTACAAATGTGAAGTCCCCATAAAACATGAATACCCACAATTTGTCTGTTTGGTATGTGTGTGTGTGTGTGTCTGTGATGAGGTAATGGCCAGAGAGGGAGAGAGAGAGAGAGAGCTCTTATCAGCTGGAGAAGGGGGACCAGGTGCATTTCCTGAACTCTAGGCTCTGGTGCCACAAAAGCTCCTTTGTCCAAATCTGTTCCCTGACTCTGCACTAAAGCGGTGATTCAGCCCGGCTCCTTCCCCTCTCCAAACCTGCTCCTTCTCTTTCTCTTTTCCTGCTCCAGAGAGACCAATTAGAGACAATGCAAGTAGGTTAGACTGCCCATTAACTGAGGGCATTGTTAAGCACAATGCCAAGAGGATTGTACGCTAACAATAAAACCCATAAGCCGGTACTAGAGTGTCACTGACATTGTTGGGCTAAACCAAGAGTGCCATTTTGTTCCTATGGAGCGTGCGCGTATGTGTGTGTGCGTGTACGTGTGTGTGCGCTGGGTCACAGGCTGCACAGAGGAGTTTCTTGTCACTTAAATAGCATCTCTGTGCTCCACTTTTCTATCCTATCTCTTTATCCCTTTCTGTTCCTGGACATCTCCATCTCTCAGCCACTGACCCCCGAACACAGAGAGTCAGTCTCTCTACAACCCTGATAATGATGGGAAAAGGATGATGTAATGCCCCCAGCCGAGGGCTTTCCAGTGAGATGAGGTCGCTTTTAAAAGGCAAGCTCTCGTGGGCCTGTTTGGGGGTCTCGACCTCTGACCTCTGGGGTCACGGGTTCGCACTCTATTGAGGGCAGTCGGCTTTGCTTGTGCATTTACAGCACATTTACAGCAACGCACAAACATACATGGCTTGCTCCAGTCATCTGTGTGTAATGAATGTTGTGTCTGACTGCTGGAGTTTTTACACTGTGAAGAGTAAAGGGGGGTTGCAGGGAATCAATAGATGAACTAGTCTGAGAACCTTTCTGTGGACAGTTCTTAAAAAAGAAAGTTTTTTTTTCTTATTGTGCAGAAAGAAATAATGTTCTATAGAGATTTTCTATGGATGTTCAAGGTTCTTTACGGAACTTTTGCTTCTTTATGGAATCCTTAGGGTGGTTTCACACCTGTGGATCGATTATTTTGGAAGACCACATGGGAAAGCTAGGTTGCTGCCAGAAATGGTGTTAGTGAGACCAGCAGGGGGCACTTAACCTGGGGTCCGTATGGGTCCTAACGCCCCAGTGTATTGATTGGCACTCTATACTGCTCAGTGAGTGCCGTCTTTCAGATGAGACGTTAAACCAAGGTCCTGACTTTCTGTGGTCATTAAAAATCCCAGGATGTTCGAAAAAGAGCAGGGGTTTAACCCAGGGATCCTGGACAAATTTGATATGTACAAGCCTTAGGGTGGTTTCACACCTGTGGATCGATTATTTTGTTCCAAAACAGGGATTAAAATTGCTACAATGTTGCACTTTGTTCTTGGTGCGATCGCTTTAACACTGCAAAGTTTCTAAACGGACCAAAAGAGCTAAAACAAGCCACTTGCGAGTAAACTCTCCTCACATTGGTCAGAGTTTCATGGTTTAATTTGCAGAGCCTCTCTCAGCCGTCATGCGATCTTATTTTAATTTATGGCGATGAGAAATAAGACAATATAAGCGAAAAGCTGCGCTTTGAATGGTGACAGTCACCCACAGACTTTCTCATACATATCAGTTGGCTTATGCATTATAGGCTTTACATTATAGAAAGAAATAACAGATAAACCAAGACTGCTGTTTGATCAATTATCCTAATAAATAAACAGCTCTCGTTAATAGTTAACATGCTTTCACTTTTGTGTTTGACATGAAACGTACATTTACCGGTAGGAATGACATCCCGCCCTACTCATAATTCTCTCTTCATATGCCTATTACATGTCCTTAATACACTGTGATATATCCTGGTTCGGATCGTATTGCTTTTTTCACTACAATCGATCCGCTCCAGAGTTAGTTTCAATCGAGTAGAGATCACCTCATTCAGGTAATCTCGGACCGATTGTTTTGGCGCGGATCCGAGTGCGATTGCTTGATTCACATATGCCAAACAAACCATGCTAACTTGGGAAATGCGTCAAGCTCCAAAACAAAAAATCTAGGTGTGAAAGCACCCTTTGGCCCCGTTTACACTAATACGTTTTAGTTTTAAAAAGCATAATTTTTGCTACAGTTACGCCATCCGCATCCACATTATGCCAGAGTTTTCGAGCCCCGAAAACGGAGCGTTTTGGAAACGCTGGAGAGGCTGATTGGGGCTTTACCTCAATATTAAGTAGCCTTCACACAATTCAGTCTTACATCCTCTCCTTGTAAGTTCAGACTTCGCAAGTTGATATGGAAAACAAACTGCCGAGTGTGTACTTTTTAAAGTCATTCACATCACCCTGGTTATGCTGTTTTACTATCTTAACAATAAAATGAAAACATGATGTACGGAACTGCCTATTTTCATTGTGATATTAGCAACTTAACAGACATCAAAAATGTTGAGGCGTCGTGTAGCTGCATAATATGAGCGTCATGCATGGGGCATATTTATAACAAAACGGACACTATAACATTACTGCCTCCTTTCATTTTCATTGAAAATATGAAACATACCCTCTCTTTCATTGAATATCAGTTTTAATAATTAATAATGACCATTATAAAAGTATAACGCACAATAAGTTTATACAATAGAGAAAATAAAGGCAAGCAATCAGTCAGATGTGCAGAATCGGTGTCCGCGGTTACATTAATTAAGATATTAACCTAACTTATTTTTGCGCTCAGCCAAAACACGTTACCTGAGAACAAGTAATAGATTCAAAAGACCAAAGTCTGGGAATATGTCGTTAGATATAGACAACAAGCTGAATTAAATATCACGTTTAACAAATATAGTCAGACGTGCATAGCTCTCATATGGGTATGTGCTCAAAGCACGCTGCAGCGCATGCCAGAGAGTGTGTGTGTGGTCATGTCATGTGCGTTTTCACCGTTTTAATGTAGACGGAGAGCTGTTCAGAAATGCTGGGTGAAACGCTAGTGTGGACGCGGATCGTTTTCATTCTAAAATGCCGTTTTAAAACTAAATTGTACTAGTGTAAACGGGGCCTTAGAGTCTGCAAAATTCTGAGGTTAATGTAGCTACAGTATATACTAGGGCTGCACAATTAATAGAAAAAAGATCTTAGCTTTTCTATGACTCAGCCAATTACTGAATCACAGTTACTGATAGTAGACCAAGATGGCGACGCGTACACAACGCGAGGCTCAGCGTCTCTCCAGTTTCTGCAGTTTTGCAGTGTTTTTCCTGCTCATTTCGGGTCTGTTCGTGCAGAACAGTAATGCCTTTACATCGTACACCCGACAGGAGATTTTGGATATTGGTTTGTGCATTTCGGACAGTTTTATCAGCAATCTACGACTCATTCCGGACATCGCCAGAACACCCGAGGCCGAGCGCCCTGCCCGGCCGGGCAGAAGTGCTCGAAGGCGGCGGCGCGATCGTAAACAAAGACGGGGGAAGCGTGGCGGGCTAAGAGCTAAGCTAAAGCTAACACCACACAGGCTGTCTTTACCCAGCATCTTCCTCACCAATGTACGGTCCCTGGTGAACAAAATGGATGAGATTCGACTGCGCATCAACCACAGCAAAAGATTATGGAACTGTAATCCCTGCTGAAAAAAACAGCATATGCTGGTAAGGTATGTTTTGATGCTGGTATGCTGGTCTTGCTGGTTTTGGTGGTCTTGATGCTGATCTTACTGGATTTAATGCTGGTCTTGCTGGTCTCAATGCTGGTCCTGCTGGTCTCAATGCTGGTCAGGACCAGCACTCAGGCCAGCAAGACCAGCATTGAGACCAGCACTGAAACCAGCAAGACCAGCACTGAAACCAGCAAAACCAGCATAGAGACCAGCAAAACCAGCATTGAAACCAGCAAGACCAGCACTAAAACCAGCAAGGCCAGCATACCAGCATCAAAACATACCTTACCAGCATATGCTGTTTTTTTCAGCAGGGATGTCATGATTTTCACAGAAACATGGCTAAACAGCGGGATACCAGACAACGCTGTATCTTTAACTGAGCATCACACATTCCGAGCAGACAGAACGGCGGATGACTCCGGTAAGACCCGAGGCGGAGGATTATGCATTTATATTAACAAAGCTTGGTGCACAAACTCTGTCATCGTTGGGAGACATTGCTCTGTTAACATGGAATTTCTGATGGTCAAATGCAGACACTTTATCTGCCACGCGAGTTCACCTCAACTATCATTACTGCCGCCTATATTCCTCCCGATGCTGATGCCAAGTTGGCAATGAAAGAACTTCATGCAGCCATCAGCAAACAACAGACTGCTCACCTGGGGGCTGCTTTTATTGTTGCGGGGGATTTTAATCACTCAAACTTAAAGACAGTGCTCCCCAAATTCCATCAAAACATTTTCTGTCACACACGGGGAAACAAAACGTTGGACCATGTATACACAAACATGGCTGAAGCCTACGCTGTGACCCCCCTCCCCCACCTGGGTCAATCAGATCATCTTTCTTTGTTCCTCAGCCCCAAATACTCACCCCTCATCAACCGTGTGAAGCCATCAGTGAGGACCATCAAAGTGTGGCCAGTGGGGGTAGACTCCACACTCCACGACAGGTTTCAACACACTGACTGGAGTATGTTTGCTTCCCAGGCCACATGTGGCTCTAGCACAGACATCGACAGCTACACTTTCTCTGTTCTGGAATACATCAACACCACCATTGACAGTGTTACAACCCAGAAACAGATCACCACATACCCAAATCAAAAGCCATGGATGAACAAGGAGGTGCGCCTCCTGCTGAAGGCATGCAACACTGCCTTCAGATCAGGGGATGCACAGGCCTACAGCACTTCCAGGGCAAATTTGAAGAGGGGCATCAAAAAGGCCAAGCACTGTTACTAGCTAAAGCTAGAGGAGCACTTTTCCAACTCTGATCCTCGGCGCATGTGGCAGGGCATTCAGGCCATCAGCAACTACAAACCCAGCCATTCCACACCCACAGCCACAAATGTCTCCTTCCTGAACGAGCTAAATTACTTTTATGCCCGCTTTGAAAGAGACAATAAAGAACCCTACAACAGGATCACTTCCTCAACCGACCACTCACCTATCACACTCACCTCCTCAGAAGTCTACACCGCACTGAGTCGGATCAATGTGCGTAAGGCTGCTGGACCAGACGGTATTCCTGGGCGCATCCTCAAAGCATGTGCAGAACAGCTCGCTGGGGTATTCACAGACATTTTCAACCTGTCCCTTAACCTAGCAGCTGTGCCAACATGCTTTAAAACCACCTCTATTGTGCCAGTGCCGAAACACTCCAGCCCAACATGCCTGAATGACTACCGCCCTGTAGCACTCACACCCATCATCATGAAGTGCTTCGAGCGGTTGGTCCTGGCACATCTGAAAGACTCTCTGCCATCCACACTGGACCCACATCAGTTTGCCTACCATGGCAACAGGAGCACAGAAGATGCAGTCTCCATAGCACTGCACTCTGTACTCACACACCTGGACAATAAAAACACTTATGCACAAATGCTGTTTGTTGACTTCAGCTCAGCATTCAACACTGTCATACCCTCTAAGTTAATGTTCAAACTTAGAGACCTGGATATCGACACGTCTCTCTGCAACTGGGTTATGGACTTTCTGACTAACAGACCTGTGTCACAGTCTGGTATGGAAGCTGCTCTGTTGCGGAGCGTAAGGCACTGCAGCGGGTGGTGAAAACTGCCCAACGCATCACAGGGACCACACTGCCAGCCATAGAGGACATTCAGAGGAAACACTGTCTGCGCCGAGCACGCAGTATTCTTAAAGATTCCTCTCACCCTGCTCACAGACTGTTTGCTCTCCTGCCTTCTGGCAGGCGCTTCAGGCTCCCCCGGACAAATACCAGTAGACTAAGGAACAGCTTCTTCCCCAGAGCTGTCTCCCTTTTGAACTCTGCCCTCCACTGACTCTTTGCCCCCCTGATACACCCCCACTCTCCTCATAACTCAGACCCTTCATAATCACTGCACTATTTAACATTTGCACATTTAAAAATTGCACATATTCATTGCACTGATTCATTTATTTGAACTGTACATACCCATGTACATTTGTAATTATGTACACACCCACTGTACATATACATTTGTAATGATGTTTATATATCTGCACATTTCTGATTATTAATAGCAACCTGTACATCTATCCATCTATTGTAAATCTCTGTTCATAGCTAACACAACCTGTATATAATGTTTATAGTACATCCATTTGTAAATATCACCATAGTTTTTCTATAACTGCACTTTATAACTTATACCTGTATCCTGCACTTGCTGCTATTGCACTCCTGGTTAGACCTAAACTGCATTTTGTTTCCTTGTACTTGTACATGTGTAATGACAATAAAGTTGAATCTAATCTAATCTAATTACATTTTCAAGGTCAAGAGAGAAGCATAAAGGTGGACGCACAAGTTTTCACAGGAACATGGACAGCAACCATTTTGATCAGCAACATGGACACCTCCAAATGGCGTTAAAAGTGTCACATACTGTATTTATAAGGTATAAATCACCCAAAATGTAATTTCTGTCTTCATGTAATGATGTCTTCATGTAATTATGCCGCAAAATCACACGTGAGCTGACGAACTGTTTACTACCAAGAGGACGTGCACGTGCCCGCCAATAATGTCTATTTTAGTGAACAGAACCTACACAGGCTGTGAATAACAGCTAATAAAGTTGTAAATAACGTTCAGTTTGTTGCACAGAGTGATCGTTTGGGAGCCGCACACGAAGTAAGATTTGCATGTATGTTTTTTTTCCTCAAAGTGACTGCAGCCATAGATATATACATTAGATATCACATATGGACCCTGAGCTTGTGTCAATAGCGCGCCATATTTGTACAGTGCTCCAAGGACAAATGTTTTTCAACCGTACTAGTCAAGACTAAAGTCAATGTGAAGATGCTGGACTTTAGCGCTGTGTACGGGTGTAGTCTCGAGCAAACAAAGAAAACACAGCACAAAGGCAGAACATTTCATAGGTAAGATTTCATTTTTTATGTTTTTGTGTTACGACTGTTTTTTGTGTTACAGTCACTTACTGCACTAACCACAGGGCAAAGTAGCACCAACTCGCACTAAATACTAGGCTTATGCTAGTTTTGTTAAATAAAAACAGCAATGTAAATAAAATATGACAACAAGATGCTGCGATGCTAGAAACTTGTATCATTGTCGGCTATGTAAGTGAATGGCTCCCTCCATTAGAATGAGAAGTTAAAGCGGGAGAGGGGATGTGTTTCATCATGGATTAGATCAAATTTAACAGGGGAGGGAGGATAATACATTTCCATTCACACAAACACACGCTCTTTGTCAGCAATGCCTGTGCGATCACTTATCCATTGGTGTAGAAAAGTGATGTAAAATTATAATTTTCGTAATTTAAAAAATTATTTGCATACTGACCATCGGGAAAACTCCCGATCATAGATATATGTATATATGTGTATATATCTCTGGCTCTGGATTGCCACAGTCCTCCACTGCACCTTGGTCCCACATTCATTTCAACGGAGTGCTACCCTATACTAAAATGGCGGCTCTATCGACGCATTCCTTCCAATAGACAACAACAGCGTAGGCGACATTTAATGTAAGTATCTATGGACTGAAGCCATGACATGAGTGCACTCGCCAGTAAAAGTGAAACCAGCACCCACATCATTTAAATGAACATATGTCATTTTAGAGTAATGATTTCGGCAAGCATTTGATATGTTTTTTTTTCATAGCAAACACAGTTTTGTGCATGAAAATAAATGTTTAACAGTGTCAGTATAACTACTCTAGCCTATATAATGTTTAATATAATGCAAGAGGGAATTTGATAATGACAAATGTCTAATAATGTTGTCAATAACAAATGACAAGCATATTTCCCAAACAAAATTCAACTTTTGAATTATGAATAGTTGTATTCACTTTACTGTGCATTAACAACCAGAACATTTTTAAAGTCTGTTCAAATCCACCATTCAAAGTCTTTACAAAATGTAGCATTTTAACCAACAGTAGAGCTACACATATGCCTAAAGAATAACAATAATAATAGCCTACTCATATTTACCTTTATTTTACTTCTACATAATCATGACAAAATTGTGATTTGATTTTAAACAAAAAAATTGTGATTCTCATTTTAGCCAGAATCGTGCAGCCCTAGTATATACATAAATAAATGTACAAAGTAAAACTAATTTTAAATATTACAGTAGATGTTCCATTAGTTAATGTAGTATATTTATTAATATGAAATAAGAATGAACAATACTATATTTTTTAATCATAGTTCATAATTAAAATCTCCTTTTGTGTTTGTTAATATTAGATGCACTGAGTTAACATGAACTAACAATGAATGACCTTATTTTCATTAACTTAAGTTAATAATGAATAAATACTGTAACAAATGTGTTGTTCATCATTTGTTCTTTCAATACAGTAACTAACAATAAATAATGGCGCTTTAAGTGTGACCAGATTGTTTTATTCATACCATTCACATTTTAATGTCTGCTTAAACTGTATAATGCATTTAGACCTGGAAGAAATCCATCCGTCTGTCCATTCATCCACACAATTTTCAATAATTTTATAGTAAGTGAACAAACCTTTGCAAATGTTTTAATACTATCAAAATATGCATCCATTTAAAAGAAATCTACTATTATATATTTTTATAATCATATAATTGATAGTTTACCTTCATTTAAAAAAAATGTTTTCATGACTGAATCATTATAAATCTTTTTCATCTTAAAATGAATGTTTATATGAGTTATTCCGGCTTCATAAATTTAAACTGTTCTTGAGCAATTACGAGTAAAGCTGAAGCAAATGTAGTCAAATTCCATTCATTCCAATGGAGTTATATACGTTCTTTGGGTCCAAATGAGCCCTTGATGCACTAGATTTTGAATCAAAGACTATAGAATACACAAGACATGTAACTTGTATAGTTTTGAATGGGAAAAAGTGTAATGGCATGCCCGTAGCCAGGGAGATCCACACAGCCAAAAGGTCCTGAATTTGTCCTTTTAATTATTTATGTAATTTTAAAAATATATATTTCAGAATATTCGGGACGTCCTGTATATATGGCATTATTTGTCCCATGACCTCCCATTCCCTATTTTTGCCATTACATTTTTTAAATCCATCAGCCATCCTCAGCCATCAGCTGGCACTTTACAGCAAAAGGTGCTAATCCCATCAAGTCTGTGTTTTCATGTCTTCATTCATTTTATTCTGATATGATATTAATTCGATCACTCAGATAACTTCAGAAGGTGGATGGATCTAATTATTTGTTTTTAGAGAAAATGTATTTAAATAAAATAAATTATGACCTGGAACAAATCTGACCAGCGCCTGTTTAGAGAAACACCTAGGTGCGCTTTTACAGCCAAACACACGTAAAGTGCAAATTATATTAAAATGCAAATGAAGCCTCACCTTTCAGGAGCTTATCAACAATAGCTGATGTTTCTCCTGGAGATGGGCTTGGACCAGATGTGTGTTCTTACGACAGTTTCTGCAGTTGTTACGCACACTCTGGGATCAGCAAATGCACTAGAATCTCAGCAAATATCACACACATGAGAAATATATCCGCATAAAGCTTGAAATTTCCTCGTTTAAATGAACCAAATACACTTGAAGACAAATGTTCTCTGGATTTTGTATGAAACAAAAATAAGGTACATACATGCATATAACAAGACAGCAACTATACGAAGACCCACAAACTTGTAAACAAAGATGTTGCTGTCATTTTGTAAGAAGATTTGCCATCAAGACCAAGTTAGGAATTACTTTAGAAGACAGGCGCGATTGGACAGCATTATTCAGAGGATGATATTGTGTAACACGTAAACAATAACAGCCATAAAAGAGATTGGCGTCGTGATCTTGTTCCCTTCGAGTTTGAGTTTCCATCAAGTTCCCTTCAAGCTGAGCAGTCTCAGACACATGCACTCAATAGAGGTAGGGATGTCACTGTGAGGGGTAGTGGCCAGTTAAGTGTGCGCATTAAAAGCATTGCATGCCGTCTCAGCATGTGTGTACCCGGTCGGCAGCCAGACCCCTCACCATGGCAATGATAACCAAAAATGTTTCCTTTATGCCAAATTTACACAATTAGGTAAAGGTCGACTATTAATAGTGCAAAATAAATTCTGTGCAGGATATGTCAGTGTATGGTTTTGACTTTTTCAGTCATGCTGCCCTGTGAAAATGTGGCCTTAAGGTATTTAAACAAACTCTGTATCTCATGCACATCTCTCTCTTTCTCTCTCTCCCTGATCTCTTCATCTCTTTCACTGGCTGATTCACTGGTTTCTATGCTCTGGAAGAATTTGGGTCAGATCTCACAGCTGCTCTGGATCCAGGGCCCATATCGGGCCAGCAACTTAGATGTTCATCAGCTTTAAATCAGTCAGGACAAAATAATGATTACACGGTCATTTAGCTTTAAATTCATTGCCAAGTTATCCTCACACCAATCCAGTGATGCAATTGCAGATCTCTATTCTCTATTCTAGACAAACCAACATGTGATGTAGCGTAAATCATAGCTAGTATCTGTTCAAATATATGCAGAGCTCTGCCTGACCACAACAATAAATGTATAATCTACCCAGTGCAGAATTATGTTACAGTTTGTATAGAAAAATCAACACTTTATTTAAAAATCAACACTTCTATGCAACACAGGCTCAATGTAAATATGTAACCATTTCTGGAGAACGTGAATTATGTAGCCAGAGTTACATCTGGCTGCATTTTGTCTTTAAAATGAATGCTACAGGGCAGCTATGAACAGCTGACCGGCTTTTCCGCTGTTACCAGTTTGCCCAGTGGCTCGCCGCGTACGTCGGTGGACTTGGGAGGTGGAGCAGAATTGACCTCGTGAAGTTTATACAGAAGTAACTGAAACTGCAATTCATCGAAATTCCGCTAGTCCTGGCTCCGTAATAGAGCACATTTCTATATACCCCAATCTTAAAATGGCCAACTTTACAGCAGAAAAAAAAAGTGTTTACAGCCTGGTACAAGAAAACGATTTTGGTGTATATAGCTAATATTACACTTCATGACAACTGTAAGGGGTGTGAATTTCCCAGGTGAGTAAAATTCTATACTTATACCATCTCGATAAGTGTATTTGTTTTATTTAAGATCATTTATCTTTTTCTTTAGGGCTGTAATGCACTCCAGAATCTTACAGATTGATTAGCTGGAGGCTATAGAACAGTCATCTGGCACATTGTCATACAGTTTAATGTCTGGATTTCATCAATAGCCTTGCATTTACTAACACTTGAAGTGTTTGGAAGTAGTTTGCATTTTCCTCCTGTAGAAAAACGTCATAAGAACAATGCTTAGTGACTCAATGTATTACAACAGTGTTTTTTAAAAGACTAAACACTTTATTGATATATACCACCAAGCACATGTGGTCAGAACACAAACGAGTCGCAGGTAATGAAGTATTAAGCATTTCTCCCAAAGAAAAGCCTGTCTAAGCAAAATGCTAGCAGGCGTCTGTAGCTCCCCTCACGCTCCGGCTCTTTGCTCTTTTTTGGTAACCCCCAGTTGCTGCGATGACGCATGAACAAAATGATGATGGTTGGCCACAACTACTTGTAGCTTCATTTGATCTCTTTGGAAACCTATGGGTGACATCACGGATACCACGTCCATATCTTTTACGGTCTATGAGTTGACCACGATGAGGGGGTTAGTGTCCGGCACAAACGGCTCCAGAAAGCAGATAAAACAAAAACAAAGGGCAAAAAAATTAAATAAACAAGTAAATAACATGGTGAGAACGTGGTAAGATCTGAAAACGTGGTAAAAATCAGGCAGCCACGAGGTCTTTTCTTTTTCTGGATTGCTTTTCAAAACGCTGTCGGTTGGATTAGAAAAGGTGGTGTGTGGGTCAATCAGTGCTTTTGAAAACACTATCAGTTGGGTTTAGGGAAGGGGGTGGGTCAGTCAGTCGACAGTGGCCTTTTGAAATCTCAAAAAGCATACAAGGCAGCCTCTGGTGGACTTTTGAAAACTAAAACTGCAAAAAAAAAACGTACCTCCTGGGACTTATTTTGCACTCTCCAAAAATATTTCGGATGAAACGTTACACAGAGGTCCTGACTTTCTGTGGTCATTAAAAATCCCATGGCACTTCTCGTAAAGAGTAGGGGTGTAACTCTGGTGTCCTGACCAAATTCCATCCATCGCCCCTAACCGGCCTCCCAATCATACCCATCCACTGAATTGGCTCGATCACTGTCTCTCCACTCCCACTATAGTTGGTATATGGTGAGCGCACTGGCGCCGTTGTCCTGTGGCTGCCATCACATCATCCAAGTGGATGCTGCACACTGGTGGTGGTGTGGAGAGACACCCCCCCCAACCCCCTCATGATTGTGATGGCCATACACAATAAATGCGCTATATAAATACACATTACATTACATAACATATATAGGGGTATGTATCTACAATGAGCCTGGGTTGCTTCTATGGTCACCTTAGACCCTAAAAAAACACCCAACCAGTGTTGAGTTACTTAAAAAAAGTAATTAATTACTAAATACATCAATACAACTTTTAATTACTTTTCTAATTGCTTTGTCTGAAAAGTAACTTAAGGTAAATTAAAGTAATTCAATTTTGACCAAATACTAAAAGTTTACATAAATCTCAATGCATAAACAATAGAAAATAAAGTCTTAATTTCTTTTAATTTAATCACTTAAAATGTAAACTATACATGTATCAAAATACAAAACGTTTCAAAGTAATGACACCAAGTTTCATTCATATCGTATACTGGCATTAAATTAAAATGTTATTATTTCTTAAGCATGTGCAGTTGTCAAACAAATAAAACTTTTAGTTGAAAAATTGAGTTAATATGCAAAATTTTGCAAAAAAATGAATACAATTAGCAAAGAGTCTGAATATTTAGCATACTTAATATTTCAGTTCTTCTTTTTTAATAAATCTGCAAAAATGGCAACAATTTTGTGTTTTTCTGTCAATATGGGGTGCTGTGTGTACATTAATGAGGGGAAAAAATTTACTTAAATGATTTGAGCAAATGGCCGCAATATTCATTCATTAATTTTCTTTTCGGCTTAGTCCCTTTATTAATCCGGGGTGGCCACAGCGGAATGAACCACCAACTTATCCAGCACATGTTTTACGCAGCGGATGCCCTTCCAGCCTCAACCCATCTCTGGGAAACATCCATACACACTCATTCACACTCATACTTAGCCTACCCAATTCACCTGTACCGCATGTCTTTGGACTGTGGGGGAAACCGGAGCAGTAGGTGAGGCGACAGCAATACCTACTGCGCCACTGCGTCGCCTGGCCGCAATATAACAGAGACTAAAAAGCTTTTTTGGAAGCTGAAAGTTATTTGAAAGTAATTAGCAACTAATAACTTTTCTGATTTTAATTGTATTGCAATAATGTCCATCTTTTGTAAAGCTGCTTTGAAACAATAATTATTGTGAAAAGCACTGGAAATACTGTATATGAAAAAAGTATGAGCCGTGTATTATATCCGAATTTATATAATTCAAAAAAACAGTAGGCGAGAAGTACCCTGGATGACCTACTAATTCTGGCAAGATTGAAGTCACGCCAATCATATCAGTTATCATATTGTGGAATCTTCCATACTTATTCAAACATATTCATAACTAGTGTTGTTCCAATGAGGGGGGTTAACACTGGACATAAAATTGTCTTAATTCTAAATTAAGTTTTTTAATTTTTCAGACCTCAGAACATAGTACAACATTTTAACAGATAAAATCAGTTCATAACCTTTTCATTCACCAAAAAACTCAAATTTACTCACTATTTACTCACTCTCAAGTAGTTGCAAACCCTAAATAGTTTTTTATGTTGAAAAAAATTTGGATATTTTGAAGAAAGCTGAAAACCTGTAACCATTGACTACCCTAGTAGAAAAATCCAATACTCTAGAAGTAAATGGTTACCGGTTTCCAGCTTTTTTCTAATTTCTTTTGCGGTCAACGTGTAAAAAATAGAGGTTTGGAACCACTTGATGGTGAGTAAATGATGACAGAATTTTCAGTTTTGGGTGAACTGTCCCTTTAAGAAAGTCTAAAAATACCAGCATTAGCAGACATCCAAACACACACACACACACACACACACACACACACACACACACACACACACACACACACACACACACACACACACACACACACACACAGAGAGACCCTTATTAAGTGCATTGTAGAGATGCTGATGTCATGAAATGACTCTGCTGGCCTCTTTTTGGCTGAAGTGAGTGTGATCACCCTACCCGCCTCCACATCTACAGCTTCATTAATTCTCTGTGAACGTGTATGTGTGGATCTCAAACATCAGTCAATCGTAGGACAATGAAGTGAGCAAGCAGATCACAAAAGTGCACTGAGGATGTGCTTTGCGTCACGTAGGCTAACTGAAAGAGAACATGAGAGCGAACAGCAGTCCTGCTTTTGAATGAGCACTGGAGAAATCACTGAGCTCATTGTCACGAGAGAAAGAGGGAGAGAGAGAAGGGAATGTTCTGAAAATCGGGCACGTGCGGGTGCAGACGGTTCACTTCAAAGGCGACGCCTCGGGACATCTTAACACCCAAAGGCCCGGGTCAACATGAGGGCCAAAAATGCAGACTCATGCTCTTCTGATGTGAACATATGCTTTGGCAGTTCCTGGAGTGCAAAGCAGAAAGATGTTGAAAATTAAGAAAAGATTTAGCTAGGATCGGAATCTGAATCTAATAAGCTTGTTTCTCTTTTGACAAATATTTAAAAGTAATTATATGAGCTTTATTATTTCCGAGGATTAATGTGAATGAAATCATAGAGTCCAGTCAGCAGAGCTGCTCTGAGAGAGAGCCATATATCATCACAGAAATAGAAGTGTGTTCCAACCAAAATCCTTCCCATCAAATAAAAGTTTGGCTTATTTTAAAGAAACTGTAACAATATATATATATATATATATATATATATATATATATATATATATATATATATATATATATATATATATATATATATATATATATTTCCCAAATGATGTTTAACAGAACAAGGAAATTTTCACAGTATGTCTGATAATATTTTTTCTTCTGGAGAAAGTCTTATTTGTTTTATTTTGGCTAGAATAAAAGCAGTTTTTAATTTTTTAAAACCCATTTTAAGGTCAAAATTATTAGCCCCTTTAAGCTATATATTTTTTCAATAGTATACAGAACAAACCATCATTATACAATAACTTGCCTAATTACCCTAACCTTCCTAGTTAACCTAATTAACCTAGTTAAGCCTTTAAATGTCACTTTAAGCTGTATAGAAGTGTCTTGAAAAATATCTAGTAAAATATTATTTACTGTCATCATGGCAAAGACAAAATAAATCAGTTATTAGTTATTAAAACTATTATGTTTAGAAATGTGTTAAAAAAAAATTCTCTCCGTTAAACAGAAATTGGGGAAAAAAATAAACAGGGGGGCTAATAAATCAGGGGGTTGAATAATTCTGATTGCAACCATATATAATATGTGAAAAACAGTATGTGAGCCAAGTAGTGTCTAAATCATAGCATTTGAAAAAAGAGTACATGAGAAGCACATGGATGTCCTACTATTTCCAGCAAGTTTTTAACTGACACTATCCCTCAAGGCCATGTGAGTTATGAATTTGAGTGAAGTAATGCAACTGACGCGCCATGCTTTTTTTTTACAATACTGTTCATGATTACTTAAAGGGGACATATCATCAAAATGTGACTTTTTTATGTTTAAGAGCTATAATCAGGTCACTGGTGGATATCTAGAATACATGAACAAGGACAATGTAATAACGTTTGAATTTGGTAAGCCTTTACTGTGGCAAATGTTTTCACTCCTCTAGTGAAGGAAGGGGATCTTATTATACATTACCACCCCTTAATTCAATTCAATTCAATTCATCTTTATTTGTATAGCGCTTATACAATGTAGATTGTGTCAAAGCAGCTTCACATGGAAGATTATAGTGAATTGAAACAGTGTCAGTTCAGTTTTAAGAGATTAAGTTCAGTTCAGTTCAGTGTGGGTTAATAATCACTACTGAGAGTCCAAACACTGAAGAGCAAATCCATCGATGCGCAGCTCTACAGATCCCGAACCATGCAAGCCAGTGGCGACAGCGGCGAGGAAAAAAACTTCACCAATTGGCGAAAGCGAAGATTTAAAAAACCTCGAGAGAAACCAGGCTCAGTTAGGCACGACCATTACCCCTATGGCCAAACGTCTTGTGCAGAGCTGCAGTCTAGGCGCAGCACGGTGGACCTCGGCGAAGACTCGTCTGTCCTTGGAGCATCACAGGAATCAGTCTCATGCTCTCTCTCCACGATGACCACCACAGCAGGATACGGCCTGGTCCAGAAAACCTTGGGATCATCTCGTCGCTGGTCTTGGATCGCATCAGTGGTGCTGCATAGTCTGAGGGCCTCAAGATGAGTACCCCCAGGTGGAAATACAGAATAAGGAGAATAATTAGCGTAGCTGCTGTTCATAGTGTATAAAAACAAGAAGCAGAATGCTGCGTGGGGCACATCATGCATCATACCGCTATGTAATGCATTGAGTGTATGCTTTGCTAAAAAGATAGGTCTTTAATCTAGTTTTGAAGAGTGAGAGTGTGTCTGAGCCTCGGACATTATCAGGAAGGCTATTCCAGAGTTTAGGGGCCATAAATGAGAAGGCTCGACCTCCTTTACTCGACTTTGATATTCTAGGTACTACCAGAAGAGTTTTGAGATCGTAAAGAGCGGGTTGGATTGTAGCGAGACAGGAGGTTGGTTAGATAAGCAGGAGCTAGATTATTTAAAGCTTTATAGGTAAGGAGTAATATTTTAAATTCAATACGAAACTTAACAGGCAGCCAGTGTAGGGAGGATAAAATTGGGGTGATATGATCATATTTTCTAGATCTGGTAAGAACTCTGGCAGCTGCATTTTGTACTAGCTGAAGTTTGTTAATAGAGGATGCTGGGCAGCCAGCAAACAAAGCATTACAGTAGTCCAACCTAGAAGTCATGAAAGCATGAAAGCATGAATCTGCCTGTATATACAGTTGAAGTCAGAGTTACTAGCCCCCTTTGATTTTTTTTATTCTTTTTAAAATATTTTCCAAATGATGTTTAACAGAGCAATGAAATTTTCACAGTATGTCTGAAAATATTTTTTTCTTCTGGAAAAAGTCTTATTTGTTTAATTTCGGCTAGAATAAAAAAAGTTTTAAATTTTTTAAACACAATTTTAAGGACAAAATATTAGCCCCTTAAAGCTATATTTTTTTCTCGATAGTCTACAGAACAAACAACTGTTATACAATAACTTGCCTAATTACCCTAACCAGCCTAGTTAACCTATTTACCTATTTAATTAACCTAGTCTTTTTTAAATTAAGCCTTTAAATGTCACTTTAAGCTGTATAAAAGTGTCTTGAAAAATATCTAGTAAAATATTACTTACTGTCATCATGGCAAAGATAAAATAAATCCGTTATTAGAAATGAGTTCTTAAAACTATTATGTTTAGAAATGTGTTGAAAAAATCTTCTCTCCGTTAAACAGAAATTGGGGGAAAAAAACTAATAATTCAGGGTGGCTAATAATTCTGACTTCAACTGTATGTTTCGCATTGTCTGCTATGAGCATAAAAGGAGAAACTCATGGTGTGGCCACCATCCTCCCCTGACCTTAACCTTATTGAGAACCTTTGAAACATTCTCAAGCAAATGATCTATGAGGATGTGAGGCATTTAGCATCAAAACAACAGAATGGGACATTATTCTGACATCCTGCAAACAAATTCAAACAGAAACTATCCAAAAACTCACAAGATTAAAGGAGGAAAGAATTGTAAAGGTGATATCACAGAAGGGGCCCTATGCTAACATAGAGCTTGCCATCCATGTCTGGCTGTGGTTTGAACATGTAACACTTCAATTATAGCAATTCAGCTATGTGAAATTAGATTTTGTTGTTTCTGGATTGCACATACTATACCCACAAATGACATCATTATTTTCAAAGTTAAAGTCAGAATTATTAGCCCCCCTGAATTATTAGCCCCCCTGTTTATTTTTTTCCCCGATTTCTGTTTAACGGTAATAGTTTTTATAACTCTTTTCTAATAACTGATTTATTTTATCTTTGCTGTGATGACAGTAAATAGTAAACAGTAGATATTTTTCAAGATGCTTTTATACAGCTTTAAGTGACATTTAAAGGCCTAACCAGGTTAATTAGGTTAACTAATCCGGTTAGGGTAATTAGGCAAGTCATTGTATAATGATGGTTTGTTCTGTAGACTATCGAAAAACTATATAGCTTAAAGGGGCTAATAATATTGACCTTAAAATGTTTTTCAAAAAATTAAAAACTGCTTTTATTCTAGCTGAAATAAAACAAATAAGACTTTCTCCAGAAGAAAAAATATTATCAGACATACTGTTAAAATTCCCTTGCTCTGTTAAACATCACTTGGGAAATATTTTAAAAAAGAGGGAAAAAAAAACAAAGAGGGGCTAATAATTTGGACTTCAACTGTATATATACACAATAGTGTTATTATTGTATATTATATAACACACTTATGTTGCCATATATGAGATATTGTGTTGAAATTTAGGGGAATACCTATAAATCTAACTTACGATCCTTATGTACAATGCAAAAAAAGTAATTAGAATGATAGAAAATGTGGGGTATTTGGAGCATACAAATCCTTTATTTTTTAATTGAAGATACTTAAGTTCAATGATTTGGTTAAATTTAAAACAGCACAATTTATGTTTAAAGCTAGAAATAAATTACTTCCGAAATGCATACAAAAGTTCTTTCAAGATAGACAAGGGGGATATAATCTAAGAGAAGTTGAAAACAAGGACAACTTAAAAAAATTGGTGTATGCCTGTATGTGGTATGAAATTATGGAACAGTCCGAAAGAGATTCTCAAACACTGTCAGGATATTAGTCAATTTAAAAAGTTGTATAAATATATATTATTAAAGGAATAGAGGTGATTGAAAAAGAACAAAATGAGAAAGGTTTGATGAAATTTCAATTAATGTCTGTTTGCAATACTATGTATTTTTTTGGGTCTATGTTCATTCATTCATCCATTCATTTTCTTGTCGGCTTTGTCCCTTGCGGGGTCGCCACAGTGGAATGAACCACCAACTTATCCAGCACGATTTTACGCAGCGGATGCCCTTCCAGCCGCAACCCATCTCTGGGAATTTCCACACACACACATTCACACTCATACACTACGGACAATTTAGCTTACCCAATTCACCTGTACTGCATGTCTTTGGACTGTGGGGGAAACCGGAGCACCCGGAGGAAACCCACGCGAATGCAGGGAGAACATGCAAACTCCACACTCCACACAGAAACGCCAACTGATGAACCCAGCCGAGGTTCGAACCTGCGACCCAGCGACATTCTTGCTGTGAGGCAACAGCACTACACTGCGTTGCCCCTGGGTCTATGTTATATAACGTAAATGTACAAATGGAATCAAAAATATAATATGTCAAAGATGCCTGTCACATCCCCGGCTCGTTCATGCTGCTTTAATCACCATTCTCCCTCTTCATCCACCTCTCACCACTCCCATAGAGTACTGATTCCTCACATCTGCACCAGCAATCATCACACACTATAAACTCGCCTCATTTATTTACTCACCGGCTGGAATCGAAGTTGGATGGTTGACCTCACCTTCGCTCCCTCTCGCCGTCTCCCGTGGATGTCTCGCTTCACCTGTGGATGCATATGCAACAAATAAGGGAAGTGACTAAGCTATTCTGGTGACTGACTTAAGGCCTGATGTTTACCTTGTGAACTGTTTGTGAGATCGCTCTCACTCTTCAACACAACTTACCTGCTTCATCTCTCTGCATTACTTTAATAAATACCCTGAAAAGATGACCATCCTTGTCTTCCTTGTGTGACCGTGACAATGCCAAATGGATTAAATATGTTTTATGTAAAAAAAAAGAGATAAGTAAAAGAAGAAATAAGTTGAAGTAATAAACTAATGATCTGTGTGACAATGGGGTGGGGAAAATAATAAGCTTGTGCTTCATCCCGCTTCCTTTGGATCATGTTAAAATGTATTTGTTTAAAGAATTGTTTTGTGGTGCTGATTCTCATCCCAAGTCCGAGGCCATGGTGCTCCACCGGAAAAAGGTGGTTTGCCATCTCCAGGTTGGAGGAGAGTCCTTACCCCAGGTGGAGGAGTTCAAGTATCTCAGGGTTTTGTTCACGAGTGAGGGAAGGATGGAACGTGAGATTGACAGGCGGATTGGTGCAGCGGCAGCAGTAGTGAAGAAGGAGCTAAGCCGAAAGGCAAAGCTTTCGATTTACCAGTCAATCTACGTTCCTACTCTCACCTATGGTCATGAGCTTTGGGTCATGACCGAAAGGACAAGATCTCGGATACAAGCGGCTGAAATGTGTTTCCTTCGAAGGGTGGCAGGGCGCACTCTTATAGATAGGGTGAGGAGCTCTGTCACTCGAGAGGAGCTCGGAGTAGAGCCGCTGCTCCTCCACATCGAGAGAAGTCAGTTGAGGTGGCTGGGGCATCTATTTCGGATGCCACCTGGACGCCTTCCTAGGGAGGTGTTCCAGGCATGTCCCACCGGGAGGAGGCCACGGGGAAGACCCAGGACACGCTGGAGGGACTATGTCTCTCGGCTGGCCTGGGAACGCCTCCGGATCCCCCTGGAGGAGCTGGAGGAAGTGTCTGGGGAGAGGGAAGTCTGGGGTTCTCTCCTAAAACTGCTACCCCCGCGACTCGGCCCCGGAGAAGCGGCAGAAAATGAATGAATGAATGAATGAATGAATTGTTTTGTGTATGATTTTTCGGTTTTAAATAAATAAATAAATCAAATACTTTACTTTTCTATTGTAATGTCTATAAGACGATGTATTATATGAGAAACCTATGGCTTCGTGTACCAAACAAGTGGTTCTAAATGATAAAATTTAATTGAACCATAAATGAGACTTAAATCTTTTTTACGTTTTATTCATTAAGTTTTCATTTGTTATACTCTCAAAATCATTCTGCAGAAATCCAAATTGTTGTTTGTTTGTTTTTCTGTTCTGACATCGCAAAATAAAAGTCCACAGATTCTATCTGGCCCTGTCCAAATTAATTACATTAACAAATGAAGTACATATTTATATCTTGGCTGTCTCATATTTCACATAGAGAAATCTGCTTACCCTGCTTTAATCGCTTCAAACATCTTCTCCTCAGTCCAAAACCATATTCAACTTTACCAGAATCTCTCATCCAACATGCCATCAAGCATGTTCATATTTCATATGGTATCGTTCACACACATTTATGACTTTTCTGCAATCTGCGGCCAGTCTGAGAGGAGCTTCAAGAATGTGGCCCTGTCATACACTGCATGAGGGGGCTGTGTAGTGCAAAAGCATAAAACACCATTTCCAGGAAAGACGCTCATTTGGTTCATTTAGAAACCGCTGCAATCTGCGAGCCAGACAAAAACACTCGCCAGTTTAATAGCAAAACATCAACGGTCCAGTGTTGGTGTTGCGGAGGCGCAGCTCGTGCTCTTGGCCGCCATCTGTAATTATCACCCGTGCGTTCATATCGCATGCCTTGGTTAATCAGCAACGCCTACGACACGTTTACATGTTCCAGCGCTGAATTAAACATGTCAAGAGCGTTTAAGAAAGACACGTGTCATGTATTATCCATCCACAGTCATTAAGAAAATATTTGTTTGCACGATAAACTGATGATCGCCTCAAGAACCTTTTCTGGAACAAGTTTGAGCACTATTTATTCCCTGCTAAATATTTGAGTTGAGATGTCATTTTTAGAGTTTTTTTCAAATCCAGTTTGATTCTTCTCGTTTAAATCACCATTAGACAAGATACTAGGTCTATTTAATACATAAAAGACGCTAGTATTCAGTTTAAAGAGCAATTTAAAGGCTTAACTAGTTAAGTTAGCTAGACAAATCGTTTAACAATAATGGTTTCTTCTGTAGCCAAGCAAAAAAAATACAATTTCTAAAGGCATAAGTATGGCTAACAATAATGACTTCTTCTTCTTTCTTTTTTAAAATAATAACTGATTTTATTTCAGCCAAACTAAAAGAAATAAGAATTACTTTTTAAGTATATGAACATTTTCTTGCTCTGTCAATCATTTCTTGGGAAAGATTTCAAAAGTATTAGATACTTCACAGGAGGGTTAATAATTTTGACTTCAACTGTTTAAATTTCTTACATCAAAACAATGTGCGTTTTACACTTTTACAG
This sequence comes from Danio kyathit, assembly GCA_903798195.1. Taxonomy (NCBI): domain Eukaryota; kingdom Metazoa; phylum Chordata; class Actinopteri; order Cypriniformes; family Danionidae; genus Danio; species Danio kyathit. The sequence continues at coordinate 19,385,376 of LR812538.1, forward strand.
TTCTCAAACAGGCAGCACGGTGGCGCAGTGGGTAGCATGTTCGCCTCACAGCAAGAAGGTCGCTAGTTCGAGCCTCGGCTGAGTCAGTTGGCGTTTCTGTGTGGAGTTTGCATGTTCTCCCCGTGTTCGCGTGGGTTTCCTCTGAGTGCTCCGGTTCCCCCACAAGTCCAAAAACATGTGGTATAGGTGAATTGGGTAAGCTAAAAATTGTCCGTAGTGCATGAGTGTGTATGGATGTTTCCCAGTGATAGGTTGCAGCTGGAAGGGCATCCGCTGCGTAAAACATATGCTGGATAAGTTCATTCCGCTGTGGCGACCCCAGAATAATAAAGGGACTAAGCCGAAAACAAAACGAATGAATGAATGAGTTCTCAAACAAAACCAATTAAATTTATTAGCATCAATTTACTAGCATCAATTTAAGTAGCATAGAATAGAATTTGTCATGCTTATCAGTATCTGTTATATTCATATTCATCAGTTGAATTCTGAGGCTCAATATATAGTATTTTGCAAATGTTTTATGACAGCAATATATGTTTTAATATTTTTTGAGACCTTTTGGTACCTTCATTTCATACCAGCCCCCTTAATGACCTGAACATGAAATGTGTATCATATCTGGGGGAAATACATATTCAACATGTTACCATTTTTCTCAGAAAACAAATGTCTAAAGGCGCTTGAAATTTTCACCAGATGTTGATAACAACCAAAGAAATACATATATGAAAAGAAAACAAATCTAATTAGTTTACAAATGAAGTTATGTGAAATAAAAAGAAATGACACAGGGAAAAGTATCGAACATATGAAGAAAAGGAGGTGAGGTGTAGCTAAAATCACTCAGAAGTTATTCAGCAACCCTCTGCCCTTCATCATTGTAAATTAATATTAGCTGCTTCAGTCCAACATCTACATTATCAGGATGATGAAACCAGAGTGAAAATTTCAGCAAGACAATGATCCAAAACACAGCCAAGGAAACTCTCAAATGCTTTCAGAGAAAGAAAATCAAGCTGTAGAATGGCCCAGCCAACCACCTGACTTGAATCCAATAGAAAATACTAAATATCGATCAGTTTGGATAAACAAAACACACAGAATCATCAAGATTTTTACAGTCTGTTGAAGTCTGTGAAAATAAAAATCACACCTGAGCAATGCATTTGATTTCATTCTTAACATAAGGGTTGTCTTTAAGCTGCCATCAGCTTTTCAGCTGCTGTCTGGGCTTTCACTGACTTTTTACACCTCCCTTTCCTCATGGGTTCAATTCCTTTTCCCGGTGTCATTTTATTACACATGAATTTATTTGTAAACTAATTAGATTTGTTTTCTTTTCATATATATGGATTTCTTTGGTTGTTTTCAACATCTGGTGAAATTTTCAAGTCAACAGCACCTTTAGAAATATGTTTTCTGAGAAAAATGGTGACGTGTTCAATACTTATTTGCCTCACTGTATATATAAAAACTCAAAGCCCAGACACATTTATGTGTTCTGGCTAGCATGGAATGAAACGTATCAAGAGAATTTAAGTTGGACACGTAACATATCATCCATTGACAGGAATAATAATATTAGTTTGCACGATAAATGATGATCCCCATTATCATTCTGGCAAAGACAAAATGGCACCTCAGCGTCCACTCAAGAATCTTTATCTAGAACAAATTTGAGATCCACTATTTTATATTTGAGCCTAAATGTTTTATTTTTTAGAGCGAGAGAGAGAGAAAGAGGTTGTATATTGAGATTAAGCCTTTTTTATCCAGTGTGTTAAATTTCTTCTCTTTCTCTTTCAGTTCACCTTTTGACAGCAGGCTTTGTGTCGAGACTGTGGGAAAGTTTCCTTTCCTGATGAGGTCATCCTTCAGCCCCCTCACCAGTGCAGATCTGTTTCACTAACACACAAACACACACACAAAACACACATACACACAGAGGAGGAAGGAGGAGGCAGACAACAAGGTCTTGGCTTTTTGCTTGTTTGCAGATGCACACATATGATTGTGATGAAGCTCACGTGTGATGCTGCTAGAAATATTGAATAATGGATCTGTTTAACACTGGAACCCCTATATTATAAAAATGTACACATTACTGATTTTTTAAATGTACATAACTGATGTTTAATCAAATATCCAAGTGTTCCAGTAATTGACATTACAACCAAAAATGATTTACAATCCTCTGTTGTAAAAAAAAATACTGTAGTTTATATGAAAACATTATTAAAGTCCTTATGAAATCAGAATTTACGAATGTTTATTTTGCAAGTGAACATTGTTAGTCTTAATGTGAGCAATTAATCCTCTCCAGTGGCAGTCATCTCTGATGATGTCAGTTTGATGACTTGGGCAAAATATGTTAAACCACGACCCTACAACCGCTACTTTGCTGGGAGCGAAAGATGAAAGGAGGAGGACAAACATAAAACTCCTCCTACTCAATAATCAGTTGGAAACACCAATCCAATTTTGCATATTGTCAGAAAAAGTCTTAGGGTTCTATTTTAACGATCTAGGTTTAAAGTCTAAAGACCAGCAAAAGCATTGAGGGCATGTCCGAATCCACTTTTGCTATTTTAAGGCGCATGGTCTAATAGGGTTGTGCTTATTCTCTTAATGAGTTATGGGTGTGTTTTGAGCATAACATGCATTAAACCAATCAGAGTCTCATCTTCCATTCCCTTTAAGAGTCAGTTGCGTCACACCATGGTGCATTTACTATTTACATGGCGGACTTTGGAAGTGAAAAACTGAACGCTTCACTAGCGAGAAAACAGTTAAACAGACCATCTGCAGCAAAGAAAACAAGCCTCCTCCATTCTGCCTCTTTACTTTCTCTTTACTTTACTTTTACTCTTTACTTTACTGCTTTACTTTTGTGGATAAGGAAACAATGTTGTAGACCAGGGGTGTCCAAACTCGGTCCTGGAGGGCCGGTGTCCTGCTGAGTTTAGCTCCAACTTGCTGCAACACACCTGCAGGAAGTTTCTAGTATATCTAGAAAAGTCACGGTCACACTGGACTTTACTCCCCATAGACTTCCATTCATACGCACGCGAATGCGTCAGACCGGAAACGCAGGATCATGCGTCGAGTTTCGAGTTTTGACCTGCGAAATCGCATTACTTGTCTGCGTGAGACCACTCCAGGTTCAAAACATGACCTCTCTGAACAGAAATTTAAAACATGGAGCAATCGCTCGCTTTTTTTAATGCCTAATCATCTTGTTTAATACCGCCCCTTTTCGCAGCGCCGTACGACAGAATTTCGCAAGCTCAAACTCTAGTGTGACTTCGCCTTAAGAGCTTGATTAGCTTGTTCAGGTGTGTTTGATTAGGGTTGGAGCTAATCTCTCCAGGACACCGGCCCTCCAGGACCAAGTTTGGACACCCCTGTTGTAGATACTCCACTGAAGACATCCATCAGCCTAAATATTTCATTTCGTTTGTTAAGCGCAAAGATTTGTTTCAAAACTATTTCTAAATTCAGTCCAAATTTCCAGAAAACGAATAAATGAACAATAATAACGAAGTGTCCTATTTGTCCTATTCTTATGCGCTATATGGTGATGCATACGTCTCCAAAACCCAACAGGTGAAAAAATCTAAACTTGTTTTTATAAAAGCAAATATAAATATGCATATAATAAATACTAATAATAATAATAACAACATTATACAAATTCTAATTGCCATGAACAAACTGAAAAAAAAGCTCCCCGAGAACAAAAAAATAACATTAAATAACATTTTAATCCTTAAATTTTTTTCATATGTAAATATATTTGTGTATTGCTGTACATCCTGTGTGTATAAAGCAATGTGTACGCATTTAGACCTGCACAGGCGCATAACTAACACACTCTGTGCTAGACTTTATACTACCTTTTAGATGATCAATGGTGCGGTCTATTTCAGTTCGTCAAAATAGCAACGCACAAACAATGCACCTTAATACACCTCCTTTTCAGACCGGCCACACCCATGAGTGCACAAAGTGGTGCAAATGGATTTGCTATTTAAACAACGTGGCAGAAAATGTAAAAATTAGGTTCAAAAATAGCAACAAATAGCACCAAAAGCGTTTTGCGCCTTATTGTGCCAGGTGTATGATAGGGCCCTTAGATAATCAACAAAGCAATTAACATTTAACAAAAGTATTTTTGAACTGACTTAAATAAGAAACGTGCATGTACTCTGATCATCTTAAAGCATTTGCAATAATCATTCCTTTAAAAAACGATTCAGTTTTATTTATTTTATTTTACATATTTCACCCAAATACATTAAAACATTTGTTTAATTATCATGTAATGTTTTAAATATTAAATATTGAAAAACATCACAAATTATTCGTAAAGATTTTGCAGTTGCTTTATGACTAACTTGAACTACAGAAAGAAAGAAAGAAAGAAAGAAAGAAAGAAAGAAAGAAAGAAAGAAAGAAAGAAAGAAAGAAAGAAATCTGATATTTTAAGAAGATATCAGGGGTCATTCAGAGGTCACTTCCCATTTATGTTTATTAAAGGTCCTGTGAAGTGCTTTGAAATGTCCATTTTTATTTGATGTTTGACGTAATCTCAACCAAAACACAAAGAGAGAGGGTGGGACATAGAGTAGCTCCTCCCTTTTTTTTTAAAAAAAACTGCCAAAAATGTTTTGTTTTATCACAGCTCTGCCAGTGAGAGTGCTTGAGCTCAAGAGCATCAAATGAAAAGCAAATGAGAAGCGTCTTAAAGGAGGCGGGGCATGTTAGATAATAGAGAGCATTAGATTTAGTTTGCGGCAGGTTCAGTTAAGTTTTTAGTGAGCAGCAGTTCTGTGGGCGCAAATGCCTTACTGATGCCAGAGGTCAGAGAAGAATGGCCAGACTGGTTCGAGCTGATAGGAAGGCAACAGTAACTCAAATAACCACTTGTTACAATCGAGGTATGCAGAAGAGCATCTCTGAACGCACAACCTGTCCAACCTTGAGGCAGGCGGGCTACAGCAGCAGAAGATCATACCAGGTGATGCCACTCCTGTCAGCTAAGAACAGGAAACCGAGGCTACAATTCGCACAGGCTCACCAAAATTGGACAATAGAATATTGAAAAAATGTTGCCTGGTCTGATGAGTCTCGATTTCTGCTGTGACATTCAGATGGTAGGGTCAGAATTCGGCATCAACAACATTAAAGCATGGATCCATCCTGCCTTGTATCAACAGTTCAGGCTGCTGGTGGTGATGTAATAGTGTGGAGGATATTTTCTTGGCACACTTTGGGCCCATTAGTACCAATTGAGCATTGTGTCAACACCACAGCCTACTTGAGTAATTTTACTGACCATGTCCATCCCTTTTTGACCACAGTGTACCAATCTTCTGAAGACTACTTCCAGCAGGATAACGCGCCATGTCATAAAGCGCGAATCATCTCAAACTGGTTTCTTGAACATGACAATGAGTTCACTGTACTCAAATGGCCTCCACAGTCACCAGTTCTCAATCCAATAGAGCACCTTTGGGATGTGGTGGAACGGGAGATTCGCATCGTGGATGTGCAGCCGACAAATCTGCAGCAACTGTCAATATGGACCAAACTCTTTGAAGAATAATTCCAGTGCCTTGTTGAATCTATGCCACGAAGGAATAAAGCAGTTCTGAAGCCAAAAGGGGGTCCAACTCGGCACTAATAGACTGTTCCTAATAAAGTGGCCGGTGAGTATAATAATATTATTTATAAGTTTTAGTCATTTGATGGAACTTTTAAATATTTTTGTTATAGCTATACTGAAATTGAATTTGACGTCAAGGTGTCATAAAATGAAAATTGAAACATTCCTTTACAGCTATCTACTGTAAAATAAAACATATTTAATTATATTGCCATTAAAGTTTATTTTATTGCAATAAAACCCAACATGTTTTTATAATTTAAATGTAGTTAACTTTAGTAACCCTGCACCCAAGCACGTCCTGCACGTATCCCTGTCTATCACATTTCATTCAAATACAAATTTTCAGTGACCTCTTCCACCCCCCCAACCCACGAATAATTAAGCTCAGGGTCAAAGTCTGCACCCATAGCAAAAACAGCACCCGAGGGCCACACTTATGACTCCACCACCTCTCACAATGTGCCTTTATGGTAAATGCTCAAGCTCCCGGAGTAATGCGGGAACTCAACGGCGAGCGAAAACATGCAAAACTAAACATACACAAAAATACACAGAGCTCACACAGTGGTGACCGTGAGTCTGACGAAGAGGAATGGCTGACACACACAGCGCTCCAGACGTACACACACACAGGTCTTTTGTGTTTTATATGTGTAACACACTCACAGCGCTTAATCAAACTCTCCCGACTGTGACTCTTTTCCAATGCGTGTGTTTATGCAAACATGTGGAGACCTGCGGGGTGTTGAGATGAATTGTGTGTGTGTCTGGAGCCTTGCATGACTGGCATTCCTCTCAATCAGAAGGCAGCCCATGGCGAGAAGGTTAAAGAAACAGAAAAGTAAGAAAATACACTCACCGAGCTTGTCTTTGGGCCAGAAGGTGGCGCTGGTCCAACTAAACAACTCAACTTCGCTGACTCAGAAGATTTGTTCTGTTTCCCACTTTCTTTGTGTCTCGTTCCTTCTTGTTTCATTTCCACCTCCACCCTCTCGCTCGGAGCCTGCATAAAGGGGCAGTTTGTTTAATCAGTAATCACATCTGAACAAGTGAGACACTATCTTTTTTTTTCTTTTTTTTTATCCGTCCAAACCTCTGAATAAGCAAACCATTATACTGCCCTCTCTTTCTCACCAGAGAGTATGGTGAGCTCATGCCACCTGCAGTCTACCAAATTATGCTGAATCAATTCATTTGCGATGATTTTAATGCTCTCCGTGTTAAATGGCGTATTCAATGTTCATACCAGCTAGACATGGGCTGGTATAAGATTGTGACGGTATGATAATCTTGGATAAAAAAAATCACGGCTTCACGGTATCACAGTATTGTGATCACTGCTCTAAAATAAGGTCTTCCTAAATGTCTGGGTAAAAAACAACAACTTTTTTTATTTTAAGAAACATTAAAAATAATTAGGAACAGTAGCTTTTGATGTGGATGGTTCTTTTCTGCTGGAGATACTGTTGCCCTAATAAACTAAATCAAATAGTTACAGAACTTACATATACAGTACAACTTAGAACTTAAATATACAGTGCATATAGAAAGTATTCATAGCGCTTCACTTTTTCCACATTTTTTTGTTACAGCCTTATTCCAGATTGGATTAAATTCATTTATTTGCTCACAATTCTACACACAATACCCATAATGACAACGTGAAAAAAAGATTTTTGATATTGTTGCAAATTTATTAAAAATAAAAAACCTGAAAAATCACATGTACATAAGTATTCACAGCCTTTGCTCAATACTTTGTTGATGCACACCTGTCTTTGGGAGTTTTTGCCTATTCCTCTTTGCAGTAGCTCTCAAGCTGTATCAGGTTGGATGGGAAGCGACAGTGTACAGCCATTGTCAGATCTCTCCAGAGATGTTCAATAGGATTTAGGTCTGGGCTCTGGCTGGGCTACTCAAGGACATTCAAAGAGTTGTTGTGAAGCCACTCCATTGATAATTTGGTGGTGTGCTTTGGGTCATTGTCCTGCTGGAAGATGAACCGTTACCCCAGTCTGATGTCAAGAGTACTCTGAAGCAGGTTTTCATCAAGAATGTCTCTGTACATTGCTGCATTCATCTTTCCTTTTATCCTGACTAGTCTTCCAGTTCCTACTGCTGAACAACATCCCCACAGCATGATGCTGCCACCACCATGCTTCACTGTAGGGATGGTATTAGTCTGGTGATGAGCGGTGCCTGGTTTTCTCCAAATGTAACGTCTGGCATGCACTACAAAGAGTTCAATTTTAGTCTCATCAGACCAGAGAATTTTGTTTCTTATGGTCTGAAAGCCCTTCAGATGCCTTTTGGCAAATTCCAAGTGGGGAGTGGCTTCCGTCTGGCCACTCTACCATGCAGGCCTGATTGGTGGATTGCTGCACAGATAGTTGTCCTTCTGTAAGGTTCTCCTCTCTCCACAGAAGAACGCTGGAGCTCAGACAGAGTGACCATCAGGTTATTGATCACCTCCCTGACTAAGGCCCTTCTCCCCGATCACTCAGCTTAGATGGCCGGCCAGCTCTAGGAACAGTCCTGGTTGTTCCAAACATCTTCCACTTACGGATGATGGAGGCCACTGTGCTCATTGGAACTTTCAGAGCAGCAGAAATTTTTCTGTAACCTTCCCCAGCCAATCCTGTCTCGGAGGTCTATAGACAATTCCTTTGTCTTCATGCTTGGTTTGTGCTTTGACATGCACTGTCAACCCTGGGACCTTATATAGACAGGTGTAGGTCTTTTCAAATTTTGTTCAATCGACAGAATTTACCACAGTTGAACTCCAATTAAGCTGCTGAAACATCTCAAGAAGGATCAGTGGAAACAGAATGTACCTGAGCTCAATTTAGAGCTTCGCGGCAAAGGATTTTTCAGGGTTTTTTTCATCGTCCCATGCCTAATATCAGCTGACAGAAGTGCCCCGAAATGCATTCTTTAACTGTTTCAATGTGAGTTGTAATTCACCTGGAAGAAGCTAGGCATTTGTTCTGCATGATATCAGGAAAAATATATATTGCAATATTTAGTTTTTCCTGCATTATATGCTGTCATATAAATATAATTTCATAAGATGATTTAAATGACACTATTTGGAAAGTGCTCATTATTTTAGATTGATCAAAAGAATTTTGTAGGAGAGTGCATCTGCAAAAAAATAATAAACTAACTACAAGCGTAACACAATAGAACAAAGATAAACTTTAAATAATATGCTTTATCGTTTTATGGGGAGTCTATGAGTATTTCATTCATTTATTCATTTTCCTTTGGCTTCCTGATTTGTCAGTGGTTGCCACAGCAGAATGAACCACCAACTACTCTGGCATATGTTTTGTATGACAGTGGATACCTATATAAGTATTTAGACACATAAAATCCAATAACCAATATATTATAGTCTTCATTGCATAAATAATGTAAAGCATTAATCTTTCATTCATTCATTTTCCTTCGGCATCCTGATTTGTCAGTGGTTGCCACAGCAGAATGAACAACTAACTACTCTGGCATATGTTTTACACAGTGGATACCTATATAAGTATTTAGACACATCAAATCCAATAACCAATTGTAAAATAACACTGTATAGTCTTCATTGCATAAATATTGTAAAACATTAATCTTTGTTGAAGATACAAACTTTCGATTCTTGAGCCCAAATGGTTTAAATTCGCTTGAAATATTACAGTCACAAGCCTTATTTATTCATTCATTAGTCCTCTTCCAGTGGATACTCTTCCAGCTGCAATTCATCACTGGGAAACACCCCTCATTCACACACACTCATACACTATGGACAATTAAAAACATGCAAACGAAAATATTTCACTTAGCTTTAAATTTACTTTGCAATGACGCCACAAATCACATGTCCTGTTCTGTGGCAGGAATTGAAGATCCCTTCAAATTATAGTTTTTTAGATGTCAGTATCAGTATGTTCGATTTAATGACATCTAAAAGCTTGTGTGCTCCAAAACGGTGACAAAATTCGCATTTAGAAGAGATAAACCTGATATAAACATCCAAAGCTCGCACTTTGTCACTTCCGCTTAAATTGATCAACGATTTACTTCACTTCACTTCACCTCATACTTCAGTTTTTCATCAAATCTTGACCAATCATATGCTCTCTAGTATCTGACATGACCCGCCCCCTTCAATATGCTTATTATTTGCTTTTCATTTGATGCGCTTGAGCTTAACCACTCTCACTGGCAGAGCTGTGATAAAAACTTAACACTATTGGGTGTTTTTTAAAGGAGGGGCTAATATATGTCCCGCCCTCATTTTATGCTTCAATTGTCAAACATCAAAAAAAAAATGCTGATTTCAAAGCATACCTGCCAACATTTGTTTCTGAAAATCCGGGAGATTGCTGGGGTGGGGGGGTGGTTTGGGGGGAAATGGGTGGGTGGACGTTTTTTTTTTATGGGAAGGGAGGTGGTGTTAGCGGGTAAGGTGCCTGAATAGCACTTTTGAGAACCAGGTTAGTAACTGTACTGTGATGTTAGTAACTGTACTATGGACTGGTTTCGGGCGGCCAAAGTTAGCGACCCAGGGGTGTTACAGACTGTACCAAAAAGCTGAGGACTGGGGATGGGGGTGAAATCACGGGAGTTTTCCAGGAGAAATAACAAAACGGGAGGGTGGCGGGAGATGGGTCTGAAATACGGGAGACTCCCGGAAAAAACGGGAGTGTTGGTAGGTATGTTTCAAAGCACTTCACGGGACATTTAATATCAACCAGGTGATGTTTTATAAAGTGTATTGCTGTCCTTTCACTCAAGAAAAATCAGAGTAAGAGTGATTTGACAGGATGCAAAAACGTACATTAAAAAATTCACCATGAAATATTCACTCTATGCCTTAAACTAACAAAATATACATTTAAACTCACTTTTTGTCTCTTCGGGTGTTGCTGATTACATTTGTAATCCGCGTAGTATCCTGCATTTTGTGTTCCAACAGCTTTGAAGAGATGGTAGGCTGAGAAAACTGCTACTTAGCAACGCCTAGAAAATGTTAAGAGACTGTACTGCTGTATGAGCTTTAGTACATGGCTCTCACGTTTTCAAAATAAGAGTCCTGCATACATAGCAAGCTTAATATAAGCTTAGATAAAATGTAAAAATCATTGTAGTACCCTCACTAGGAAATGTTGTGTCCACTCAAACATCGCCTGGGCATACATAATAATGATCCCGTGTGCAGCAAAAAAATCTGTGTTTTGTTCAGATTGGCCTGTTTTTCATGAGAATAACGAAACAATGGTGTTTGCGTCTCAAGGAATGTAATGTAGTTTTCATTTTCAGATCTTTTATTATTTATGTATGCCTATATTCAGATTTTTATTAAATGGCACCTTTAAGAAATGACAGTTTATATCATTGTGGTCCCTATTGACTTTCATCGTTTGCTTAGCTTCAGTCAGTTTATGTTCTCCTGCTCTAATTTGAAGCTCTGAGTTCTCTTTCACAGCAAGAAGGTCGCTGGTTTGAGTCCCGGCTGGGCCAGTTGGCATTTCTCTGTGGAGTTTTGGGTGTTCTCCCCGTATTCGTGTGGGTTTCCTCCAGGTTCTCCGGTTTCCCTGACAGTCCGAAGACATGACACTCAACACCAATTCTATAGACTGAATTAGGCAAGGGTTTAAATGGGTAAATTTGAAATTTAATGTGTAAGTGTAATGGAGTCTAGCTAGAAGGAGCCATGCAACTAATCCTCATTCCCTGGGCCTCAAGAGGTGTCTTAGCAACACCTCGTAGACACATTGGGCTGTGACCTTTAGAGTCTTTCTTAGCATGCTGGCTAAACATGTTATATGTGCAGTTTGAATTATGCTTGGAGAACTAAAGAGGTTACATTGGTGCCGTGACCCTGATAGGAGTAAAGTTTAAGGGGTAAGTGTAATAGAGATTAGATAGTTGGAGTTATGTAGGTAAACCGGACTCCCCTGGCCTTCAGGGACAAACCAACAACTGATGCTAGATGCTGTGGTATTTAGTGTTCCTGTTAGTGTCTACCTCCCATGCCGGAGATCCGCTAAGAGCAGGGCATATAGAACCATAAGAGATCTAGTAGTGCCATGACCTGGATGGTAGTGAGTTTTAGAGGGGTAAGTGTAACAGAGGCCAACTACTAAAAGCAGCGCAAGCAAACCTCACTCCCCTGGCCTCAAGAGATTAGCAATTGACGCATGGAGCTATGGCATTTTGTGTCCTTCTCAGCATGCTGGTCTAGCATGCCAGAGACAAGGTGTAAATCCCTCTCTTAGTAGTGCTTGTAACAATGTAACTGGAGTGCTCATGTTGGTGCCGTGACCCGAATGGGACTGAAGTTTAGAGGGCTGAGTGTACTAGAAATCAGCTAGTAGGAGCTGTTCATGAACACTTCACTTTCCTGGCCTCCTGAAATGCAATTGTGACTGATGTCTGGGGCAGTTGTCTTGTTAGTGCACTCACATCCTATATAAGAGACATTGTTTGAATCCCATTGAGAGTGGTTTGAGTAGAAATGAAATGAAATATTGGTGCCGTGACCCGAATGGGAGTGAGGTTTAGGGAGAAAACTAACTAGTAAAAGATGTGCAAGTAAACTTCAATCTACTGGCCTCAACACTAGTTACTCATACTAGGGGTTTACAGAAACTCAGTGCAAGTAGAACAAGAGATGTTAAACTGGTGCCATGACCCGGATGCGAGTGAGGCTTAGGGAGAAGATTAAATAGTATGAGATGTGCAAGTAAACTTCTTTCTACTGGCCTCAACACTAGTTGTTCATACTAGGGGTTTACAGAAACTCAGTGCAAGTAGAACAAGAGGTGGTAAACTTGTGCCATGACCCGGATGCGAGTGAGATTTAGGGAGAAGACTAACTAGTTTGAGATGTGCAAGTAAACTTCATTCTACTGGCCTCAACACTAGTTACTCATACTAAGGGTTTCCAGAAACTCAGTGCAAGTAGAACAAGAGGTGTTAAACTGGTGCCGTGACCCGGATGCAAGTGAGGTTTAGGGAGAAAACTAATTAGTATGAGATGTAATAAACTTAATTCTACTGGACTTAACACTAGTTTCTCATACTAGGGGTTTACAGAAACTCAGTGCAAGTAAAACAAGAGATGTTAAACTGGTGCCGTGACCCGGATGCGAGTGAGGTTTAGGGAGAGAACTAACTAGTACGAGATGTGCAAGTAAACTTCATTCAACTGGCCTCAACACTAGTTACTCATACTAAGGGTTTACAGAAACTCAGTGCAAGTAGAACAAGAGGTGGTAAACTGGTGCCGTGACCCGGATGCGAGTAAGATTTAAGAAGACTAACTTGTACGAGATGTGCAAGTAAACTTCATTCTACTGGCCTCAACACTAGTTGCTCATACTAGGGGTTTACAGAAACTCAGTGCAAGTAGAACAAGAGGTGGTAAACTGGTGCAGTGACTCGGATGCGAGTGAGGTTTGGGGAGAAAACTAACTAGTACTAGATGTAATAAAGTTCATTCTACTGGCCTCAACACTAGTTACTCATACTAGGGGTTTACAGAAACTTAGTGCAAGTAAAACAAGAAATGATAAACTGGTGCCGTGACCCGGATGCGAGTGAGGTTAAGAGAGAAGACTAACTTGCATGAGATGTAATAAACTTCCTTCTACTGGCCTCAGCACTAGTTACTCATACTAGTGATTTGCAGAAACTCAGTGCAAGTAGAACAAGAGGTGTTAAACTGTTGCCATGCCCCAGATGAGAGTGAGGTTTAGGGAGAAAACTAACTAGTATGAGATGTAATAAACTTCATTCTACTGGCCTCAACACTAGTCACTCATACTAGGTGTTTATAGAAACTTAGTGCAAGTAAAGCAAGAGGTTTTAAACTAGTGCCGTGATCCGGATGCGAGTGAGGTTTAGGGAGAAGACTAACTAGTACGAAATGTGCAAGTAAACTTCATTCTCCTGGACTTAGCACTAGTTACTAATATTAGGGGTTTGCAGAAACTTGGCGCAAGTAAAACGAGATGTTAAACTGGTGCCGTGACTCAGATGCGAGAGGGGTTTTGGGAGAAGACCAAGTAGTACAAGATGTAATAAACTTCATTCTACTGGCCTCAACACTAGTTACTCATACTAGGGGTTTACAGAAACTCAGTGCAAGTACAAGAGGTCTTAAAATGGTGCCGTGACCCGGATGCAAGTGAGGTTTAGTGGGGTAAGTGTATCAAGTGGAGCTGTAAGTTAGTTGGGGTTGCAAGTAAACACTTTTCTCAAGAGACTGAATTTAGAGGCTTTAGTCCATGTTAGTGTGCACACCTTCTATGCAGAAGATACCAGTTTGAATCCTGCTTGAAGTAGAAATGGGCAAGTAACGCATACAGTTCTGGAAATACCCCAAAAGTATGCTGCTATGTTTGCTTTATCTTCTTAGTTCTGAATGTCACATGACTGGCCATGCCATACAAGAACTTCCTCCTGCAGACATGACAACATACACTCACCGGCCACTTTATTAGGTACACCTTACTAGTACCGGGTTGGACCCCCTTTTTGCCTTCAGAACTGCCTTAATCCTTCGTGGCATAGATTCAACAAGGTACTGGAAATATTCCTCAGAGATTTTGGTCCATATTGACAAGATGGCATCATGCAGTTGCTGCAGATTTGTCGGTTGTACATCCATGATGTGAATCTCCCGTTCCACCACAACCCAAAGGTGCTCTATTGGATTGAGCTCTGGTGACTGTGGAGGCTATTTGAGTACAGTGAACTCATTTTCATGGTCAAGTCTGAGATGATTCACGGTTTATGACTTGGCACGTTATCCTGCTGGAAGTAGCCATCAGAAGATGGGTACACTGTGGTCATAAAGGGATAAACATGGTCAGCAACAATACATGCAATGCACAATTGGTACCAATGGGCCCAAAGTGTGGCAAGAAAACATCTCCAACACCATTTCACCACCAGCAACAGCCTGAACCGTTGATACATGTTGTTGATGCCAAATTCTGACCCTACCATCTGATCATCTTTACACAACTTTACTGAGAAACATCAGCAACAAACTTCTTTTTTCCAGTTAATGAAAAATAAAACTTGTTCACAGCCAATCAGAATTCAGCTGATTTTACGAGCTTCAACATTTAAAGCAGAGGATGACCAAATGCAGCACATTATTATAAATAATAACCAGATCACTAATACATGGTGTTTAAAATTGCATACCATGGAGTACTACATCTATTTTGAAATTATTTACACTTTACAAAAAAGTATGTGCTAAAATTTGTTTTAAATACGTGTAGTTTGGATGCACCAATGTCATGTATACTACAGCGTCAAGTTGTAATTCAAGGCAAAGTTAAAGCTATATTAACATTCATACATATTCATTTATTTTCCTTCAGCTTAGTCTCTATTTTAGAGTTCACCACAGTGGAATGAACCACCAACTTTTCCAGCATAAGTTTTACACAGCGGATGCCCTTCCAGCATTGGGAAACACCCATACACCCTCATTCACACATACACTATGGACAATTTAGTTTATTCAATTCAGCTATAGCGCATGTCTTGCATGAACTGCAAACTGGCTCAGCCGGGACTTGAACCAGCGACATTGTTGCTGTGAGGCGACAGTGCTAACCACTGAGCCACCATGCCACCCTCACATACAAATATAAAATAACACAATGCCACAGCCATCTTAAAACTGTCAAACTAAAGCCATAATAAGCAAAGAAAACAAGTGAAGGTGCCAGTGAAACAGCTAGCATGTTGACAGAAGCTAGTGACAGACATCCTTTCAGCCAGTAAATGACAAATACGGTCTCAAATTAGTACCATACAATTGCTTTATTGTATTCTGTGCATGTATAGTCCATAAAACATTAATTTACAAATAAACTAAAGAGTTAGGCAGTACGAGACAAGTATATGGAATGAAAACAGTTCTTGCGTCTTAAAGTAAGAGAAGTAATGGCACTTGTGGACTTATGTGATGAATTCCAAGTCAAACTTTTAACCCAGAATCTTCTTTGATCAAGCTTTTAAACGTTTGCTTGGTAAAAAAAAAAAAACATGAGTAATGACATGTTTTTTCCCCTCAAATTAGGTCATTTTTCACGCAAGATGTTTTAACACTCATTCCGCATAGACGAGTAAGAGATAAGTATACACAGAATATGAGTTATATGATAAATATTTCCAAATATATAAACAAAGTCAAAGCAAATATGCTTTTTAAGGAAAACACTTATCATGGACTGGAAATGTTAGCTCAGCGCTTATAAACAAATACACAGATAAATGATGTACTGAATGTTTTGAGCTATAAAAACGTTAAGTGTTATTTAATATTGAATACACATCTTTATATTTATAATCAAAAACATTGTAAATTGATATGCGAAATGCTCTTTGGTTTTGTAGATGTATGTGCCCAGACAAAACACAGAAATTGATGTAATTAAACCTCAGTTTATTCTTTCCAAGAAAACCAAGGAACCTTGAAATACTGTAAAGGAAGTCTGTGTCGGGTAAAATAATATAACAGTGAGCTGTATTCCTCCATAGTCCCTTCACTTTGCTTTGAATAGACTGTTTATGGCTGTGCCAGATTGAGCCACAAAGAAATGTGGCGCCCCCGACTGGACGTGCCCTGTTAACGCAACAGTTACACACATTTCAAACTGAATGCCTCTTTAGAGAAGAAAAAGTGAAATGTTGTCCTGGGTCTTGTTAAAAAGATTAAATAAAAAAGTCCCACCATTAAAAAGGGTCTCCATCCCTGTGTATCTTGTCCAAAAAAACACCAGGGAGAATCGAACATGAAGCTTCCATCATCCATTACAATGTTAAAGTTGTAGCAAGTGGAGCAACAGCAAAACCTTAAATATGTTTTGCTCCTCAACATAATTGATCTATTTGGTCTTCTGAGAGCCAATCATGACTTTGGAGACGAAGTTGACGATGGCGCTGGCGGGCTGTTCGGGGTCATGTTCGGCAAACAGGTGACACACATTCTCTGTGCTGCTTCCACTTTTCCTCGCGATGAAACCAAAGATCCTGTTACGCACACACACACACACACACACACATGTAAAATCATGAATAAATGTACATATGTGCAAAGGGTGTATGTTTATTCTGAAGGTGATGGAGGAAGGCTTACTTTGCAGCAGTGCAGCCGTCTCGCTTCCATCTGAGGAAAAAATGGTCAGGATGTCAGAACATACCATAAACACACTTACACAAAATAATTAAAAAGACAGTTCAGCCAAAACATTTACATTCTGTCATCGTTTATTCATCCTCCTCTTTTTTTTCTGACATACAAGATGTTTTGAAGAATGTTGGAAAAAAACAGTCATCTACTTCCATCGTATTTTTTGTTCCTACTATGGATGTCAATGGCTACTATGGATGTCAATGTTTTTTCCACAACATTCTTCAAAATGTCTTGTTTTGTGTCACTCTTAGTTAAGTGTAAGTAAATGATGAGGAAATTTCACTTTTTTATATTTAACTATTGTTTTATTTAAATTGTGTAAGAGTTAAAATTGCAATTGTTTTTATTTTATTATTATTATTATCTTTTTTCTTAGTTTTTACAAAAGTTTTTTTGTTTTAATTTATATAACTGTAGTAAATTAAAGTAGTCCAGACACTGGACACTATCTATATTTATTTGTGTGTGTGTGTGTGTTACGTACTTCCTGTCTTGAGGGTCCAGGGCACAGAATATCACTGTACAGACTGCATAGTGTCTCCTGAAGAACAATCTGGAAACAATGTGTTGTAAATATATATATATATAAATAGAAATATAAACATATTGCCTTTTTTTATCATTTATTATTATTGCAATTTGACAAGAAAACATTTAGGCTGCATTTACACTGCAGATCTTGATGGTCAATTCGAAATTTGTGACAGAATCTGATTTTTTTGATGACCTGATTACATCATCTTTTAAAAGCGCAATGAGCAGGAAAAAAAAAAAGAGCGGGTGCTGACTGACAGCTGATAATAAAAGAGCACTTTTTTCAATCTATTCGCAAGGTTTTATTTAAATTCTTTTTTAAAGTTTTTTGCTATAGTTTATGACAGAAAAGTTCTCATTTGGCCATTTTTTTTTAACTAGTAGGCATCTTTGATGATTTATGCACGTGATGTATGCAATAGTTTTATATTAGTTTAAATTGGTTACGTGGCAGATATTGCGCTCTAGCTCTCTCTTTCTCGTTAACATGCGTAAACACTTGTGCTACATGACAATAAAAAGGCTTTTTTAGGGCCCATGTATGAGATTTAAGGCTTGGGACTCGGTCGGCTGAAGTCGATTCCAGACAGTTCAGTCGTCAGACTTGACGTCACACTCTAGTTTTTAATGATGTGCGACTCGCATTGACAGGTGAAAATCCGATCTCCCTGCTTACACTGCAGACACTAGAACACAGATCTGATTCATATCAGATTAATTTCCACATATGAACAAGGCCTGAATCTGATTTGAGTAAATCGGAATTTACTCAATTTTTTTCGGATTTTTTTCTGCTTACACATACATGAGCCATATCCGATCTGTGCCACATGGGAGAACAAAAAAACTGAGTCACTCAGAATTAAGTCGCTTGAACCATGCAGTGTAAATGCAGCCTTAATTGGTCAAAAGTGATTTTAAAAAGTTTACAAAAAGTTGAACTACTTTCTAATCATCAAGTAATCCTGAAAAACAAGCAAACTGTATATACATGACCATAGTTTAATGCTTCATAAAAACAAACAAAAAAACTGTATATACTTGACCATAAGTTAGTACTTTATTTAAACATAAAATCGAAACTACCAAGAAGAGAGACTCACTTCCGCTGGTTGTCCGTGAGGGTGATTCCCTGCGCAGACACTTTAAAGTGGACGACTGTGGATGTTGGTGGAGGATCCTTATTGAAGGTGACTGTGGTGGCCTTCTGAACCCCCTGAACTCCTGTCAGAGACTCCAGATCCACACTGCCCAGGAACCACACGTTACATGCTGAACAACACACACACGCACACAGAAAAGTTAACACATGGATCACTCCTGTACATTAACAAAATTCAACACAGATAATTCAGGTACCTGCTCCCTGCTTCAGTAGCTCTGCTGCAGAGTTTGTAGACGTCTGTGTTGGAGACTCATTGAACTCCTCGAGAGGGTCTGAAAGAAAGACTTCAGTTAGTACAGGATCACTGAGTCTCTATTTGATTTATCCGCTTGTTAAGTCATGACGTATGGGATACTTTTTCCAGGACCAAGCCTCTACTCATTTGAATTGAGAAAATATTCATTGATGACCACTTTTTAGTCATATCAGACATATTAAAGTGAATTTAATATAAAACCATGGTGTACACAACCATCTCTGGACTCACTTTCTGGCCATCTGATATTAGGCATGGTTACATATACTGCAATCAGGATTTTTGAAAGTATTACAGCGCTTTGTAAACATTTATTATTACCATTTGATGAGTCTCCCCATTCAGTTTGATAAAGTGATTGGAACGCGGAAGCCACTCTGCATAATGTCACACTTAACAAGCGGATTTTGATGAAAATGGGATGTTTGGTTTGTGTCTACATTGATATTGATCATACTGATATACTAAACAAAAGATTTTCCTTATAAAGGTCTGGTTTAGGTCTGTGATGAATAATTAAATATTACACAAAAACCGCCAGTAGGTGGCATCAAGCCCCTGTCTTAACGACTTAGTTCACCCCAAATGAAATTTCTGTTATTAATTACTCACCCTCATGTCATTCCAAACCCCTAAGACCTTTGTTCATCTTCGGTACATAAATTAGGATATTTTAGATTAAATCAGAGAGCTCCCTCATCCTCCCCTGAGCAACAGTCGCAAGACTTTAAAGAAAAATAACCAAAAAATATTTTCAAAAAATTTCATGTGACTTCAGTGGTCTAACTGTAATCATATAAAGCTACAAGAACACTTCTGTGCAGCAAACAAAGGTAAATACAACTTTGTTTGCCTATATCCGCTCTCCTGTGTCAAGTCAGGTAATTTTTGTACAATTGAATTAGCATAAATTCATACGAATTAGCCACTAAACTGACAAAATGTACATTAGTTATGTTACCTCATGAGATCAGAGTGGCAAAACACAAGCATCATATTGTCTGTAGTAAATAAACACCCTGATCTGATGCAGAATCTGTAAGCAAATAAAGGTGTTTTTACTGTTTTATTTTGCCACAAAAAGTGTTTGTCTTTTGATCATCACGTGGTTAAATTTGAGCCACTGAAGTCACATGGAATGTTTTGACAATGTTCTTGTCTCATTTTCTGAACCGATGATGGAGGATGAGCGAGCTCCCAGATTTCATCTAAAATATTTTAATTTGTGTTCTGAACATGAACAAAGGTCTCAAGGAGTTATAAAGACATAAGGGTGAGTAATTAATAACAGAATTTTCATTTTGGGTGATCTATAATTTTATATGATTCATCAAAAACAATTATTATTTGTACAAAAACAAATCTGCCGTTTTACTATGAAATGCACAAATGTTCTGCTCTGACCTTGTTTGGAACTATTTTCACTGGCAAAATCACAAAGTAGACAACATTAACCTCTTGATTACTGAACCGCCATGTAAAAAAATATAAGAAAATATCATTATTGTATGACATAATTAACTATATATCACATATCTTAAGAATACCCATATCTTTAAGAATATAAAATATTATTTAATTAACAAAGATATTTTTTTGGCAGAACTTGAATTTTATGGTCAGTATAACTGTGTTCTTCATCATGCAGTGAATGCTTTTAGACTCTCAAGACATGTTTTTTAAGTGAATGACATACTCCATAATGTCAGCTTAGATATTGTTCAAACAACAATTATGATATTATCAGAGATTATAAAAACAACACACCCTTAACAAGAAGCAGAAAACACACAAGCAGACACACACACACACACACACGCACTGATATCATTACCTCTGCTTGGGATGATGAGTCTGCAGGGTAAAGCCAAAGGTGTGATTGAATGCTGACACACCAATGCTGTCAGACTTCCTGTACATGCAGGAAACACAATAGGTCTGTTAAATGTGTCAACAATATTTGCCAAACAACAGCAAAACATGGTTGTTGGAATTTGGCTATTCAAAAAGATTTAAATGACTGTTCAAACGTTTTAAGACAGTAAGAAGTTGAAATGGTTTTGAAAGAGGTTTCTCATGTTCACCCATGTATACGATCAAAAATACAGGGGAAAAAAAACATCAACATTTCTATATAATTGTACAATTTGAATTAAGTAATTTTTTATTTGAACATACATTTATTTCTGTGATGAAAGGCAGAATTTCCAGGATCATTACTTCAGGATTCAATATCACATGATCCATCAGAAATCATTAGAATCTGATTTACTAAATATATATATATATATATATATATATATATATATATATATATATATATATATATATATATATATATATATATATATATATATATAATCATTATAATCCCTGTTGAAAATGTACTGTTGGTAAAGGTGAATTTGAAAAAATCTTGTAAAATAATTTCAAGAGAACAGCATTTGTTTAGTAATAGAATAGAAGTGTCATCCTAAATGACTTTTTATCAACTCAATACATCTTTGCTGAATAAAAGTATTCATTTCTACTGACAAATACAAAACTTCTCAGAAGGGAAACAAAAATGTTCCTAATCACATCCACAAGAGGGCGATGTACACCATTCAAATAGAGCATTTGACTTTCTTTCGTCCTCATTAACATTCATACAGACAATAACAGACACTTACCAAAATAGGGTTCATTAGGACAGCCTTTTAACCGCACTCCTTTCGGTGTGCACTCGATCAGGAAATGCCTCACAAGCTCATTGGACAGATCGCCTACTGTGAACACAAAGGAAATTACTGTGTGTAAAAATAACTTTTAATTATCAAAGCAATTGACACATAAATAGAATGCAGAGATGGTGTCCAAATTTAAAAACACCCATTTTGAATGAAATCTATTCCATTTAAAAAACACTTTTATTTTACTTGTTGCTTCTATAGTTGTAGAAAATATATTAACGTTTTCTTCAACTGTGCTCAGATTTCCAAATAATCTCTACAAACTGGAGACTATAATGGTCAGACTCAGCACATTAACTTCATAGATCTATACTCTAGTCTTGAATATATATATATATTTTTTTAAATTCTCCTCTGGAATCTTTTTTTTAATTATTCATTTTTTCTTAAAAGCCTGCTTATGTTAATTGATGAGCATTTCCATCCTCTCTAACTGTTACATCATATATTGCCACACAAAATCTTTAAATGCACATCCCAAGCTTGTGATGAGTCAATGTATTTTTTTCTATCATGAGAGCATACTTTGAAAAACTACACTGAAAATAAATCAAAATAATTGCTTGATTTTCAACAACAACACCAACAACAAAAATCTCAAGTGATTTAGCTGAATTTACCAGTTGAAAATCTCAGTGAACAAAATCATACACATTCTTTTATTTGTTCTAAAATGCTCGAGCCAAACTCTCTGAAAGCAAGATGGCATGAAAGCATTTGTTATATCATGTGTCATTTACATATGGAGCCAGTTTAAAAAATAATACATTTACAAAGTAAAATTGGTAAATAGACAAATCCAATTCGTAAATTCAAAACACAATTCATAAATATGCAAATCCAATTTGTAAATTCAAAACAGTTCAAATATAATAAAAAATCTAATTAGTAAATACAAAATAGATAAATATGCAAATCCAATTTGTAAATTGAATACACAAGTCATAAATATGCAAATCCAATTCGTAAATTGAAAACACAGCTCATAAACTTGCAAATCAGATTCGTAAATTCAACACAATTCATAAATATGCAAATCCAATTCGTAAATTCAAAGCAGTTCAAATATAATAAAAAAAAATCCAATTCATTAATTCAACAGAGATAAATATTCAAATCTGATTCATAAATTCAAAACACAATTTGCTAATTTAAAACAATTATATGCAAATACGATTTGTAAGTCAAAACACAATTCATAAATGTGCAAATCCAGTTTGTAAATGCACAAATCCAATTCATAATAAACACACAGCACACAATTTGTAAATTCAAAACACAATTCATAAATGTACACATTCAATTAATTTGAAAAATTATTTAGGATTTTTACTTGAATTAGGAATTGGATTGTGTAAATGTGAATTGTGCTGTGCATGTATGAGTTTTATTTTTGCAAATGTATTATTTTTGAGACTGATCTGGCTCCATATTTACATGCCTCTGCAATTATCATATTAAGTACTATAACTAAACAGTTTTTGTTGATGTGCCTTTAAATGATTTCTAATAACTAATACTCTAAAAGCCTCTACCTAAACCTCTCAGGTTCTGTATAGTGAAGGTTCCAAGAACCTTTAACATCAGTAAAACATTTCAATTGCACAAACAGTCCTGTGCAGTGGAATTTATATTGACATTGTTAAAATATTTATCAAAAAAATATTGTTAAAATATTTATCAAAAACTGATCTCTGAAAAGTTCTTTATGGAACTCTAATATGTTTCTCTGCCCTACCATCTGTTAATAATAGTTCAGAAATGATCAGATGTCTTGTTATAGCATTTAAGCTGTTTTTTTTTTATCATGAATATGTTTCAGAAAGACTTCCTACATTTTACCCCAATCATCAGTTCTTCTGGTGTTTAGGAACAATAGTATGCATCCTACTTCCTTTTAAAACCATCATCCAGTCAAAGCAGGCCAAGTTTCTGAGCGTCAAACAGGCATATTTGATGTTAACAATAGACCAATAACAATATAAGTGTTTATGAAGTACAATGAACTCATATCTCTAGAGATAATGAAAAAAGGAACTCCCCATGATACAGAAAAAATCTGATAAAGTAACAGCATAACCTGTGAAACCTCATGAAGAGCTGTAAATCAGATGGAAATGGACAGTGTGCGTTGCATTTTTCTGTGTGTGTGTGTTGCATGTGTTTGTGTGTGCCTCCCTTCCTTCCTCTGATTAAGAGACATGCAGTGTTTACGGAGGGGCTCTGGATATGAACGCTCCAGCTGTGCTCACACTCATTCAGCTGTTCCTAACACAATAGTGTTGGGATGTCCTGCTTTTCAAGGTCCTAATGTCCATCAAACATTTCACCATAGATGCTCTGTACTGTACATACATGTATTAACATACATTTACAATGATCTGACCACAAATATTAAAATAGGAAATTCCTCAGACTTTATGGACAATTCCTATTTACCTGTTTTACACACACATACACAAAATGCTTAAACCAGGAAACGCACTTATAATATTTATAATATGATATATATGTATATTTTTATTTATTTATTTTATTTTATTTTTTCCACACCAGTTACTTGTTCAGTTTCATAAGTTTCATACAGTTTATGGGCAGGTTATATGCAAGGATTGTTGACAAGGTGTGACCATTTCACATTATTTTACGACAATTCAACAACCTCCCATTCATTATGCTGTTATACTATGATTATCACACCTAAAGACGTTATTTAGATTTTGTTTTTCATGACATTTGTCAGTTATGTGTCTTTGAACTGCTTTTGTGTATAGTGATATTTTAATAATATTTTGTTTTGATTGAAAGCTGGAGGCTGTGAAATTACTGAAATCATTCGGCATAGTGATATGTAAATGTAAAATGTAAATGTAATGTGTATTTATATAGCGCATTTATTGTGTATGGCCACTGTATTGCCTGGAACTACTTCAGCTGTGCGTTAATCTAAAAAATAACTGCACATTTTAGAATCGGCCAATCAGTATAAAGCATTCAACAGTCTGCCCAATTAGTGCGTCACCGTTCAGCTTAAGTTGTCTTAAGAAATGAATGTGCAGATTTTTCATACCTTTCCTGCTTGTCTGTAGAACAGAGGGAGGGGGCGTGGCCACCTTCATGGCCAATCCATACGCTCCTCTGAATGAGTGACTGTCCCTGATGATGAAGGAGCCAGGCTCTTTATCCTTCAGAACGGAAATAGCTACGAGAATATAAAATAAAACAGCACTGATGCATTAGGTTGTCACTTTAATTACACAAAAAAGAATGTGATGAACAGGGTTGCCACGTCTGCATTACAAAAACCACCCAACTGCTGTAGCCCAATCATGTTATGTATACTGCTGTGGGCCAAATTATGTTTGAAATGTAGCAACATTGTAAAAGTAGTCCAATTCCATTGGAAATCTGCAGACTTGGCAACACTGGTGATGGAAGCTACTTTGAGATCTACATTAAAATAACAATTTACAAATTCTTTTACAAAACATACAGTGACAAGCAGCACTTCACTAAATAATATTTTGTTTTACAAAATTAGTCAAATTATTATTATTTTGTTCATTTTTCAAAAACTCTACTTGATCTGGGATTTTGTTACAAAAGATTTTATGTAATGCAGCACTGGAATGGGGGCATGGAGTCAAAAGAACCATTTTTAAGCTGCTTAATATACAGTGAATGAACCATCTGACCAAACTGATTTTCTAAAGAGATTTAGAAGGAATTTTAATTGCTTAATATGACAGCTAAACCACTCTATGGCTGCCTAAAAAATGGCAGTTAAAAGAAGTTGTGGAAGAAGTAACTTTCTGTACTCGTATTAAATTCAAACAAATGTTCAGTGGACAAATACTCAGGAAACCTGACCTATGCCAATCATTCAAAAGTTTGTTGTCTATAATAATTTTGTCTCAAGAAAAGAAAACTTTTACACAGCAAGGACACACAAAAATAACAAAACATGACAGTGTAGACATTTACAGTGTTATAAAACATTTTTATTTCAAATAAATGCTGTTCTTGGCCTATTGTTGAAACCTTTGGGGTATGCATCTTTAAAAAAATACTTTTTCATGAAGAAGGACACATCAAATTACTCAAAATAATGTCCCTCATGTCTCTATAATGATATGCTCCTGAGATAAGACTTATTCAAGCAGTTGTATGGTTACTAGTGTGTGACTATCAAGTTTGTTGGATGATAAAATCTGCGGGAAACAGAAGTTACTGAGACTTTATTACTCTATAATTTATATTTCAGTATGTTGACGTACTTCCAACTGAAACAGAATATTGAGTAGGGAGCCGGTCTTTCTTTATGCGCATTAATCCCTAATAGCAAACTAACGGTAAGGGGGCATGGTTTAGAATATTGTGGCTGAAGCGGTCAAACTGATCTCAACATAGAAGGACCAAACGTGAAAGCAAATGGTCAGACTTTAATTGAAGATTACCAAAACAAAACAATTTTTTTTTAATGGATTAATTTGAATGGATTAATTCTTTACCTAAAGAATAACAATGTACGCTAGCAAATTAAACACTGTAAATTTTGATTTCACATTGACTTTAAGATATGCAATTGCCAGTCTGAATAAAAAGAGCTCAAACAATCGTAGAAAAACAATAGAAATTGCTGTTCTACAATGTTCTGGTTCTGAGGCATGGTAATGTTGTTAGATGGTTGCTGCTAGTGTGCTTTAAAATGTGCAGTAGGAGACATTTAAAAACTACTTGCCCCTTTGATTCTAAAAGAAAAGGGTAGATAAAATAGAAAAAGTTCTATTTAAAATATATAAAATATAAAAAGTGTTTCATATTTTGTAATGTATATTTTTGACACTATTTTTTATCAAATAAACACAGCCTGGTCATCACATAACCTTTCAAAACAAGTCTACTGAGCATGTAATAATATTGTTACCTTGCTCTCTCGAAATATCCGGCTTGTACCAGAACTTTGAAGTATCCTGAACAAACTTCACATTTTCAGGTTTACTGGCCATGAAATCTGCAAACCAGAACAATATCAGATTATATGCTATAGTGAACCCGACAGTGCGAATGCGCTTGCAGACAAACATGCTAACCTGGACTCGGTGTGGATCTGGAGGGTGAGGTGTTGTGACTGGCGTAGGAAGTGCTGACAGCACACCTGCTGAGAGGGAAACTCAACATGGTCTCTGATCCGTCAGTCCCACGTCTCTTCAAGGGCAGAAGTGGAGGCTGAGCCACATCCAGACCCAGAGCCTCCAGACCCTCCACGGCCTCCAGCAGGCTGCTCTCCAGGCTACCCATGTCCAGAGCGGAGGACAGGCTGCGAGGGGCTCCGCGAGGGGAACTGTGGGAGTTCGGGGCTGAGAGGGTGAGCGGCGGGGAGGGTTGAGGTGTGTAGTGACTTAACGGGGTACTGGATCCACCCTCTAACCAGGAATGAGCTGGAGTGGGGCTGTACAAACAAGAGAAAACAGCACAGGGTTATTTAATATATCCTGCTCATAGACAAACACAAACCCGGCCAGTGTGTTTACACTTTGTTAAATATAGACAAGATACACAATAGGCCACACATGCTGCCCTGTTGTTACTGAAATGCAGGAATTTACGTGGCTGTTAGAAATGTAGTAAGAACATTCTGGTTGAAACTGGGTATGGTACACAGAAGAGATTATAAAACTGATGAGATTATAGAAGCACATGGAGAAGGGAATAAAAACATACTATTTTAATATATTAATGATTTTAAAAAAATAAATGCAAAACCATAAATGTAATCCATAAGGCAATGTGACCAAACAAAAAATGAAAGGATCAGAGGAACTTAAAAAGACAGACTGATTATGTGAATGACAGACAAGAGGAACTGATAATGAGCTAAATGACGACAGGAAAGAGAAGGAAAACTAAACAGAACCAAAAGTTCTTTCTATCTATCAATCTGTCCGTCCTTCCGTTTCGGTTTATAATAGTAATTTTTTAACAATAAAGTTATGTGCATGCATGCATGTATGTATGCATGTATGTATGCATGTATGTATGTATATATATATTTGTGTGTGTGTGTGTGTGTGTATATATATATATATATATATATATATATATATATATATATATATATATATATATATATATATATATATATATATATATATATATATATATATATATATATATATATATATATATATGTATGTGTGTGTGTGTGTGTGTGTACATAGGCAGTGCAGAATTATTAGGCAAATGAGTATTTTGACCACATCATCCTCTTTATGCATGTTGTCTTACTCCAAGCTGTATAGGCTCGAAAGCCTACTGCCAATTAAGCATATTAGGTGATGTGCATCTCTGTAATGAGAAGGGGTGTGGTCTAATGACATCAACACCCTATATCAGGTGTGCATAATTATGTCAACTTTTCCTTTGGCAAAATGGGTCAAAAGAAGGACTTGACAGGCTCCGAAAAGTCAAAAATAGTGAGATATCTTGCAGAGGGATGCAGCACTCTTAAAATTGCCAAGCTTCTCATCGAACGATCAAGCGTTTCATTCAAAATAGTCAACAGGGTCGCAAGTGTGTGGAAACACCAAACCAAAAACCAAGGCGCAAAATAACTGCTCATGAACTGAGAAAAGTCAAGCGTGCAGCTGCCAAGATGCCACTTGCCACCAGTTTTGCCATATTTCAGAGCTGCATCATCACTGGAGTGCCCAAAAGCACAACGTGTGCAATACTCAGAGACATGG